>CM076579.1:272000049-272285760 GCA_034641835.2 Pinus albicaulis
GTGATCCTCGCCCAAAACCCAGAAAAACCCAGACAACGTTTTTCCTAATTCCAAAATTCAAAATTTGACCCTTTTCATTTTGGCCCTTTTTCCAACTGCGTTTCTGGAATTGCAACTGCTATTGCTCTGTATGATTTCTTTTCGGATGTCATAGACCACAGGCTGAGCCAAAATTATGCTCTGATACCACTGTAATATCCCCAAAGGGAAATAACCAGTAATAAACAGAAATATGCCAGACAGATATAGAAAATACAATACTGAACCAGATCACTGAATCATGACACATGTAATACCAGAAACTGAGCCATTTTATTAATCAGAAAGTACATAGAGAGGAGTAAATCAGAATCAGTGCACCTATCCTTGCTCTAGGCAAGTGATGAGCCTCTCATACAAGAAAAATGGCTGCAACAAGGACAGCGTCCTAGCTGCTGTGAAGTCTGAAGATGAACTGCGCTGGTACTGGGGCTGATCTCAAGCTGCAAACCCTCACAAATGGAAAACGCTGTCTCTGCTAGTGACAGCGCAGAAACAGGTGAAACACAAATCCCTCAACCCTCCAGACAGATGAACCTGCTACAGAATACTGAAAACGCTGTTGAGCTCCTCTCACAATAGTTTGCTCCTCAGATCTGCGTCCCACCTGATGGATCTGAAGCCTCCAATCAAATCTGCGTCCTTCCCTTCCTGATCTGCGCAGCCACAATACCAGATCTACTGCCAAACCTTCAGATCTATGCTAGATCTGGAACTATCTCCTCAGATCTACAGCCTCTAGGGCTAGATCTGGTGTTATCCCTTCCGATCTGGACTAGATCTATCAATATCTCCTCAGATCTGTCACTCCTCAAGCTGGATCTAGTGCTAAACCTCCAGATCTGCAACATACAAGACTAGATCTGCAACATACAAGACTAGATCTGCAAGATCTATCCTTCCCAAAGTTGGATCTAACAATAAGCCTTCAGATCTGCAACCCTTACCTTCAGAAATGGACAGCGTCCTCACTCTAGGGCTAGACAGCGTCCTTCTGCCTCCCTAAACAGCGTTTTCTCTGCCAGACCAGAACTGCGTCCTCCTTGGACAGCGTCCTTCCTCTCCTGAAAGGATCAACGTCCTCTCTCCAGATGAGACAGCGTCCTTCTCCTTCAAGAATCAGCGTCCTTCCTTCTCTTGCTCTGCACAGCCACAAGAGGGCTTTTCTCCTCCTCAGATATGCTTCAGAAACTGCTGCTGCTGCTACTGGAACTGAAAAGTATACTCAGGACACTCGAAGTCCCCCAAGGCTAAGGGTGAGATCTCCGACCGGAGACACTGGGTTGCACTAAACATTGCTGCAGACCGACTAAACAACCGGCATGCTGAAGCAGACAGAAGTCTAGCTCTCAATATCAATATCAAATCATGAATGATCAAAATGAGGTGAGAACCCCACCTTTATAATGCTAAACTCCCTCCAAAACTCTAACTCTCCCTGGATCTGCGCAGTTTACCTTGGGTTAGCCTGATGCCTCCCCCATCATATACACGTGGACCCCCAAGGCCCCCTCTCTAAGTTACAACGTCAATCTACTAGGAAAAGGAACACTTTATTATAAAGTGAGGTGACTAAAGTGAGGTGACCCCTCTTATTTCTCACTTTCTTTATTATTTCTATCTAAAGCGGCAAAATAAAGAAAAAATGCAATATTCCAATTAGCAAGGCTAATTGGGAATATTACAGTCTCCCCCGGCAAAACGTTGCTTGTCCTCAAGCAACTGAAGTGAGGGATGCTGCAAGATCTTCTCATCCTCCCAAGTGGCATCCTCATCTGGCAGATTCTTCCATCTCGCCAGGAACTCTCTGATCTTCCTGCTACGCAGCTGTCTCTCCCTGGTGTCAATAATGGCCTCCGGCTGTAATACCAAGTGCCCCTCATCATCTGTCGGAGGTAGCTCCCCGGTGACTGTCACATGCTGGCCCAGTGCCTTCTTCAGGCATGATACATGGAAAATGTTATGAATCCGGCTGCCTTGGGGCAACTCCAACTCATATGCAACCTGTCCGATCCTACGAATCACCCCGTATGGTCCATAAAAACGAGGCTTAAGCTTCTCTGCCCCCTTCTGTTTGAGTGAAGACTGGCGGTATGGCTGTAACCGCAGGTAGACCAAATCCCCTACCTCAAAGTGTCTCTCCACTCGACCCCTGTCTGCATATAATTTCTGCTGATTCTGTGCGGTGGCTATGTTTTCCTTGAGAGTCCGAAGGATGTCTTGGCTCTCTTGGATCCATAGTTTGGCTCGCGGAGCCCTGCTAACCCCAAACATCACGTCCACAAAAGATAAGGAATGATATCCATACAATGCATAGAAGGGTGTCATACCGATAGACATATGATGGGTTGTGTTGTAGCAGTACTCGCCCAGATGTAGCCATTTCAGCCACGCTCGCTGCTGCCCACTGACGTAGTTACGCAAGTAGCCCTCCAGCCACTTGTTAACTATCTCTGTCTGCCCGTCCGTCTGGGGATGATAGCTGGTGCTCGGTGTCAACTCAGTCCCCACTAGCCGAAAGAGCTCCTGCCAAAATCCACCCATAAAGCGGCTGTCCCGGTCACTAACAATGGTCTTGGGTAGACCATGCAATCGGAAAACCTCCCGGAAAAACAACTCTGCCACCTGTGCTGCTGTGTAGTGTGCCGAAATGGCGAAGAAGTGAGCATACTTCGTTAGCCGGTCAACTACCACGAAGATGCAGTCCTTTCCCTGCACTGTGGGCAAACCCGTGATGAAGTCCATCGAAACACTCTCCCACTTCCCCTCTGGAATGGGAAGCGGCTGCAACAACCCTGCGGGATGGTTCATCTCCCCTTTGTTCCGCTGGCAAACCTCACACTCCCGAACATGCTGGAGTATGTCCTCCTTGAGGCCCTTCCATGCAAATCTCTCCCGGATGGCCCTGTACATCTTGGTGAACCCCTGATGGCCCACCAATGGTGAATCATGAGAGGCATGGAGTATCTTCTCCTTGAGCTGAGATCCCTCAGTCAAGAAGATCCGATCCCTGTAATAGATGACCTCATCTGCCACCCTGTATCTGCTATCTGCTACCTGTCCATCCAGCACCTCACATGCAAATTTATTTTTGGAATACTCAACCAGTAGTCGAGCCTTCCAATCAGCGTCCAAGCTCATGAGGGATAACGTGGCTGGTCTACGGGAAAGGGCATCTGCAACCACGTTGTTCTTCCCTTTGACATACTCTATGTCAAAGTCGTAAGCCTGGATCTTGCTGATCCACTTCTGCTGCCTCTCCTGTAGCTGCTTCTGCTCCAGAAAGTACTTCAGGCTGTTATGATCTGTCCTGACTCTGAATCTGCCGCCTACCAAGTACTGCCAGAATTTGGCCAAGGCATGCATGATGGCCAACATCTCCTTATCATAGATGGGATAAAGTCTCTCATGTGGAAGGAGCTTCCGGCTCTCAAATGCAATCGGATGACCTTCCTGCATCAAAACTGCTCCAATCCCTTCCCCTGATGCATCACACTCTAGGATAAAGGGCTGAGTAAAATCGGGCAATGCCAGCACCGGACAACTACTCATCACTTCCTTGAGCCGATCAAAAGCTCTCTGGGCGGTATCCGTCCAGCTGAACGCCCCCTTCCTCGTTAGCTCTGTGAGGGGTGCAGCAAGCTGTGAGAAGCCCTTGACGAACTTCCTGTAGTAAGTACAGATACCAATGAACCCTCTAAGCTCCTCACATTCCGCGTCCGCGCTCCCTCGATGGCCCTTGAATTCTCGCTGGCGGGACTCGCACCGTCCACCCTATGATGTGTCCCAACACAACACCGCCACAATCCAAACTCACACTCGGGAGAGCTTCAAAGAACTCGCCGCCCTCCCAGAATGCGTAGACCTGCCTCAATGTGGCCGGGAGGTGCTCCTCCTGTGTCTCATCGTATATGCGAGAGAATATCATCAAAGAAAACCAAAGACGAACTTCCCCCGATGATCCCCCAAGACAGGGTTCAGGGTGGGGGACCAGGCGGCAGGCATTTGTCGTTCAAAACAAATAATCATAATTGCAAGTGTCTGGTGAACGGACACACCTCGAAAGCAAATTTTGGGAATGTCCGTTCTCTGCGCATTCGATGGGCAAACGCACTCCAAATCACCCCGAGAAGAACCGTGCTCCCCTCAACTCGTCCATCAACTCATCGATCCTGGGAATGGGGTACCTGTTTTTCAGTGTCTTCTTGTTCAGAGCCCTGTAATCGATGCACATGCGTAATGTGTCGTCCTTCTTCTTCACCAGCACTACTGAAGAAGCGAAAGGACTGGTGCTGGGTCGAATGTGCCCAAGGGCCAGCAGCTCCTGAATGGCCCGCTCTATCTCATCCCGATAGGCTTTGGGATGCCTATACGGTGTGGTGATTACCGCCTGTATCCCCTGCTCCAACTCGATCGTGTGCTCAAACCCTCGATCCGGTGGCTGTCCTGGCGGAATATCTCCAAAAACTACTGCATATCTGTCGAGAAGAGTCTGTAGATCAGGGTGTACCGTCCGTCCTGTATCTACTACCTCTGAAGCCCGCAACTCGACTGCCCACTCTATATCTCCCCTGCGGAATGTCGCCTCCATGCTGTGTGCCGATACTGTCTGGGGCGGATATGTGTTCTGTCCTCGGATCTTCTCATGCCTCCCCGTCTTGGGATCATCCCACTCCATTTCCAAGGCCTTCCAATCTGTTGTGACCTTCCCCAGAGTGATAAGCCACTGCACTCCCAATATCACATTGGTGTCCGGGATGTCCACCACAAAGAAGTGATCAGTCAAGGTATAGGTGCCCATCGTCACTGATAACTCTGGTACATATCGAGCACAAGCCATGGTTTGATCTCCTGGAACCAAAACCGAAAACCCATCAAAGCTCTCCGTGGGTATGCCTCTCCGTGCGACCATCTGGGCATCGATGAAATTGTGGGTGGCCCCACTGTCAACTAGAACTGAGACACGCTGTCCCCGCACTGTCCCGCGTACACGTAATGTCAGATACTTGGGGACTCCTCGTAATGCTGCGAGAGCTCCCCCAGTAGGTGCAAATGATGCCTCTCCTGCATCGGGTGGTGGAGGTGGTAAAGCACTCTGCGCTGCATAACACTCTCCTGCCTCCTCATCATCTAACTCATCCTCTTCTCCACTGCCCTCGGAGAAGACCTCTATGAAATGTGCCTTCCCTGCTGTGCACTTGTGTCCTGGTGCCCACGGCTCCTGGCAGGTGAAGCATAATCGCTTCCGTCTCAGCTCTCTCCTGGCCTCATCATCATACTGTCCTCGTCCTGGATTCGCCTTGGGAGGCGGAACCCTCGTGTCCTTACCCTTAGGCTGGAAAGCCTGTCTCTGGGGATAAGGTGGCCGAGTCCTGGGCAACACATCCTGTAGGTCACGGGCCCTGCCGATAGCATCCTGAAGTGTAGCCGGTTTGTTTGACCGGACTAGACCACGAAGTGGTTCTGACAGCCCGTCCAAAAACATCGTGATCAACCGAGCCGCTGATATGTCAGGTACCATCACTGAAACCCTCAAAAAGTCAGAGATGTATGCCTCTGCACTACCTGTCTGTTTGAGCTTGGTCAGCTCGAGGAAAGGCTGATCTGGGTCCTTCTGGTCAAAACGTTTCACCACCCTCCTGGTGAACTCAGCATATGTAGTCACTGTGGAATGCCCCAGTGTTGTTAACCCATGAAACCACCAGTTCTGGGCCTCACCCTCTAGATGTAATGCAGCCATCTTAATGGCCTCCTTCTCTGGCATCTGGTTAAGTTGAAAATAGAGGTCTAGTTTCTCCACCCAAGACCTGGCTGTGGTCTTTGGTGACCCATCAAACATCGGCAAATGAAATTTGCTGGCTGCACGGTTACTATCACGGTGGGAACCCCGTCCCTTATTTCGATCACGAGGCTTACCGCCGCTTCGGAACTGCAGATATTGATTGAAAGGGAGAGCATCCATGAATTCCTGTCCCATGCTTCGCCAATCTGCAAACCAAACTGCATGAAGGTCGAGACCCCCATCTCTTGATGCCGTTTGCTCCACTTCCTCTACCGGGAAAGTAGGCATGGTAGGTCGCGTGTCCATGGAATCGGCCTTCTGCGCTGTCACAATGGGAATAGCATCTGGTATGCAACTAGACGTTCCCGATCCTTCCCCTACCTGAAAGGCCCTAAGGGGCTCTTTCCGCGTCCCCTCTGCAACCTTCTTGGTTACCTCCTGCATGAATGCATCCATCTTTGCATCCATCTTCTCAGTCAACTTCTCCGTCCACTTCGCAAGCATGGCCTCCATTGGATTCCTCCGTTCTGCCTCTGAATCAGAATCGCTTCCCCCGAGGAGACTGGGGTGACCCCTAGGTGCCATAGATTGCTAGCACCACAGGCTGAGCCAGATCTAAGCTCTGATACCACTGTAATATCCCCAAAGGGAAATAACCAGTAATAAACAGAAATATGCCAGACAGATATAGAAAATACAATACTGAACCAGATCACTGAATCATGACACATGTAATACCAGAAACTGAGCCATTTTATTAATCAGAAAGTACATAGAGAGGAGTAACTCAGAATCAGTGCACCTATCCTTGCCCTAGGCAAGTGATGAGCCTCTCATACAAGAAAAATGGCTGCAACAAGGACAGCGTCCTAGCTGCTGTGAAGACTGAAGATGAACTGCGCTGGTACTGGGGCTGATCTCAAGCTGCAAACCCTCACAAATGGAAAACGCTGTCTCTGCTAGTGACAGCGCAGAAACAGGTGAAGCACAAGCCCCTCAACCCTCCAGACAGATGAACCAGCTACAGAATACTGGAAAACGCTATTGAGCTCCTCTCACAATAGCCTGCTCCTCAGATCTGCGTCCCACCTGATGGATCCGAAACCTCCAATCAAATCTGCGTCCTTCCCTTCCTGATCTGCGTCCTCCAATACCAGATCTGCTGCCAAACCCTCAGATCTATGCTAGATCTGGAACTATCTCCTCAGATCTACAGCCTCTAGGGCTAGATCTGGTGTTATCCCTTCAGATCTGGACTAGATCTATCAATATCTCCTCAGATCTGTCACTCCCCAAGCTGGATCTAGTGCTAAACCCCCAGATCTGCAACATACAAGACTAGATCTGCAACATACAAGACTAGATCTGCAAGATCTATCCTTCCCAAAGCTGGATCTAACAATAAGCCTTCAGATCTGCAACCCTTACCTTCAGAAATGGACAGCGTCCTCACTCTAGGGCTAGACAGCGTCCTTCTGCCTCCCAAAACAGCGTTTTCCCTGCCAATCCTGAACTGCGTCCTCCTTGGACAGCGTCCTCCCTCTCCTGCAAGGATCAGCGTCCTCTCTCTAGATGAGACAGCGTCCTTCTCCTTCAAGAATCAGCGTCCTTCCTTCTCTTGCTCTGCGCAGCCACAAGAGGGCTTTCTCCACCTCAGATATGCTTCAGAAACTGCTGCTGCTCTGCTGCTGGAACTGAAAGATGGAACTCAGAAAAACCTTACTAGGGCGGGCACTCGAAGTCCCCCGAAGCTAAGGGTGAAACCAGAAAACCTTACCAGGGCCGGCACTCGAAGTCTCCCGAGGCTAAGGGTGAGATCTCCGACCGGAGACACTCGTGCACTAAACAGTGCTGCAGACCGACTAAACAACCGGCGTGCTGAAGCAGACAAAGTCTAGCTATCAATAAGAATCTCAAATCATGAATGATCAAATGAGGTGAGAGCCTCTCCTTTTATAACATCAAACTCCCTCCAAAACTTAACTCTCCCTGGATCTGCGCAGTTTACCTTGGGTTAGCCTGATGCCTCCCCCCATCATATCCACGTGGACCCCCAAGGCCCCCTCTCTAAGTTACAACGTCAATCTACTAGGAAAAAGAACACTTTATTATAAAGTGAGGTGACTGAAGTGAGGTGACCCCTCTTATTTCTCACTTTATTTATTATTTCTATCTAAAGCGGCAAAATAAAGCAAAAATGCAATATTCCAATTAGCAAGGCTAATTGGGAATATTTTCAGGTTGGCACATAGTACTAATGGTCGATGTCTTCTCCATGGCACATATGTTGTAGTATGGTCTAGAAACTTTTAAATTAAGTTGTTCCATGACCCTCTTAGTCATGACACAAGCTGAAGCACTAGAATCTAGCATACAATTATTCAATTTATAACCATTATCCATCAAAGTAACAAAAAATGGCCGATGCTCCTTGTTATCCGACTCCATTTTTTGCAGATATATAGGGGCATCTTGATAAGAAACTTCAGGAGTCTTGTCTTGAGCAACATTGACATGCGAAACTCCTAGAACATCTAAAAACTTAGCCCTCTGAGTGGGAAGCTTTAACATCTCAGTGACAGGCACCAAGATCTTAGCATTATTCAACCATGCACCCAAATCAATATTCAAACTAGGACTAGGATTAAAAATTCGAGGGGGAGTTAGATTATTACCTTGCTCCTTATCCCTTCTTTGATAAGTTAATCCTTTGTCCTTAGCAATTTCCAAAACTTGATCAGGAGAGGGTTTTTCGCCAAATAATTCAATCATCAAATCCCTCTCATGATCAAAATTATTGATACTATGCGAAGATGTAAAAGGCCTAACATCTTGACTATTTTCTTTAACTTCCATCCAATCTTCCATAGACAAAGAAAACTCCTTACCAACAACATTTATCTGATTACTTGCCCCAAACATTCCACTATTCATGATTCTTTTTATAGTGGGACAAGTGACCTCTTCGTGAAGAGCATCACAAGCTCTACAATAAGGAGGAGCTTCATCAACCAGATTAGTAGATTCAAGTGGGTTAGGAGGTCTCTGCTCACTAGGATGACCCTTTTTCTGCCAAGTATGATCACCTCGATTATTATAATTATGATTCCTAGGTTGGGAATTTTGCGCTTGAGCCCTTTTCATTTGGACAAACTGTAAAGTGCTTATTTCCGTAGCATGGTCAGAGATTAACTTTGCTTGGTTAAGCTCCATGCTTTCAAGTTTTTGCATTAACTTTTTCATAGGGTCGTTATCATCTTTCAATTTAATCGAAGCCCTATCAAAACCAGGAATTTCAGACTTCCCTGATGCCCTTTTATCCTTTTCAAGTTCTTCAACTAAAGATTGGCAAGCCTTATAATTGACAGTTTTAGCACGCCTTAGCTCATATGAAGTATCAGAATTAAAAGCATCAATGTCAAAAATCAAAAGAGATCCATCAGGAGGCTTATGAGTTTGAGATATTTCTCTAAGGATACCATTAAATCTCCTGTTAAATTCTTCAATCATTTCATTCTGTTTCTTTTTTATGGTACTGATCTCTTTCACCAAATGCCTATCTTCCCTTTTATCACCAAACTTATCCTTAAAGGAAACTACAATTGATTCAAAGGTATTGAAAGAATTATCATGTTTTTCAGTAAACCGTTCCATAGCATCTTGCTCAAAAGCAAGAATAAATAGCCTCATCTTTACATCATCGAAATTGTTATTTGTGACCACAAATTTATTCCACCAGTTAGCGAAAGCAAACAAATGAGATTTGACACTAACTGCATTATTTCCTTGAAAAAAGGTAACTTATCCATTCCAGTTTGAGGGAAATCATGAGGATAACCCTGAATATTAGCAAAATTACACGGGGCATATAAATTCATGATATCGTGCTGAGGCGGATCACAAAAAAGAGAATGGATATCAGAGAGAGCTTCCTGACCGAGATTAACAAGAAGTGTATGAGAAGAGAGCTTGTGTAATCGGACTCTGAGAACCTATTCAGGATCTGGAGTAGGATTAATCAAGCTACTTGGATGTCTTCTAGTACAAATTCTTGTGGAAGATGAAGCCAATGGAGTCGCCACTAGGACAAGAAGCTAATTCAAATACCTGAGATGAAAGATAAATAAAGAGATGATTGTCGAAAAGCCAAAGTCCAATAAATTGGTCCCTGTCAATGGCGCCAAAAAATGTTGTCGCACAAATTGTCTAGGCACTGCGACAACGGCTCAGATCGAGGGCTGCCACCCTGATCCCCAATCTCTCTATCTAAGTTGTCTCCTTGCAAGCTAAGGGAGGTAGACCTTAACGAAAATGAAGAAGGAGAATTGGTTGAAAACCAACCAATTCAGGAGACACAGCTAGATGACCAAATACTTGTTGAGACTAACGAGATTTTATAGATCCAATTAGATTTGAAACTTTAAAACCAGTGCCTTATGGAGTCAAAATATCCCATTATAAATTTAAGATCAAGTAAATGATATGTAACTGTTGCTATTAAAATCAATCAACCACAATGATATTCAATAAAACACCCTCACAATTACGCATTAACAATGTTCGATGAAGTTACGCAATTTATCATCACTTGCAAAATTCCCAAAGTTGATTTAAACAATTAACTACCGATTTCAAGTAATTTAAGATCACAATTAAAGCTAGCTCAATGATCACCAACCACAGCTAAGCACCAACAATTTAAATTTGAAACAAAAATGTCATCATGAGAGAACCATCAAAGTTAAATGCCAGATATTTCCAATATTTCCGAAGTTATAATATCCCAAATAATTCCAATTCAGAAATCTATAGTCAAACTTTAGATAGAAAAATAAAACTCACCTTGACTATGTAAAATTTTTTAATTTTTTAAGAATTTTCTAAATTTTTTATATTTTCTCCAAAACCAAAAAATGTATATACAACTAAAGCTAAAGTCTAAAAATAAAAAATAAAAAAAGTTAAGAAATTTTGAATTTTTTTTTTTTTTAATCTTTGAAATTTAAAAAAAAAAAGATCTAAAACTAAAAATTAAATCCTAGAATTAAGACACTAACTAAACTAATTAAAAAAAAGTCGAAAGGTTAGAAACTAAAACTAATAATAAAAGTTTTAATGAAAATCTAAAATTTAATTACAACTAAAACTAACGTAAAGTAAAAAAAAAAAAAATCTAAAAATCTAAAATTAAAATCTAAAGGTAGCACTAAAACTAGAGCTAAGTAAATAAATAAAAAATCGAAAACCTGAACTAATACCTGGGTGAGTTATAGGTCAACGTGAGGCTGCGTGAAGGAATGATGAGCGATAAGGGTGAGAAGGTAGCAAGGGTGGACGGCGGCAGAGTGTGGAAGGAAAGGTCGAGCAGCCGCAACGAGGGATAGATGGAGATGGAGTTGCGTTGGGGAAAGGGGCTCGGACAGTGTGAGAGGGATGACGGAAATGGACGCAGAGTGAAAACGAAGGGCAGAAAGGCAGCGTAGAGGAGGGCTGAGCAAGGAGATGAATGTAGGTCGAAGAAAATACGTACGGACAAAGGCAGCTTGCAGATAAGGAATGGCAGCGACTACAGGAATCGGATGTAGAGATTTAACCAAGGAATGCTTATTTGAGGCAGGCCCAGTACACATGAAACTCCTTCTCACCCAGCAATTAAAATTTTGCAAATATAACTCAGATTTTTTAAAATATTGATTTAGATGCACCTGAGATTTTCTCTTTGCAACAAAATAACATTAAGATCTGCCAGCAGAAATGACCTTGAGGCTAGATCTTACCCTCCAGGGCCTAGATCTTGCTCAGATCTAAAAAATCTTCTGAGAATTTCCCTGTTAACCTGTATAGAACCAGAAAAAACCCAGAACTATGCACAAAAAATAAACCCTTACACCCTAGAAAATATTTGCAAATTTACAGTGCTAATTTACAGATTAGAGGCCCTCATGGCCACATTTAAAACCATTTTTGCACAATTAATAAAAAGAGGAATTATGAGAGGCACAAGCCCGAGAAAACCCTGTAAAAACAAAATTCCGTAAGATAAACTTGGGAATTATGAAATAATAAGCTTTTTCAGATTTATGAAATCTGAGAGTTGGCTGGTCTAACTAAAGACTTCCCCAAACACTCAAACCTTAAAAAAAACGATCTCTGCACACTTAGATCTGAATTTTAGATTGATAGAGATTAAAAAATAAACATGAGACCTTTCAGAAAAATAGATAACTAATATTTCCGTTAAATCAAAATGCTATTTTAGAAACCCAGAAAAATGCACAAGGTACCTGTATGCAGATTAATCCATAGAGGCCATCAACAATCAAAATGCCAAATAAAGTAGAAGAGTTTAGAGACAATATCACCACGTAGATCTAGAAAAGGAACACCAAAGTTTGTAACCCCAAAGTCTTTATTCTTTATTCATCAAAAAATCACAAAAGGATCCAAGAACAAGTGCACGATTCAAAGATCGGATGACTGAAAGACTGACAAAGACCTCTAATTTATAAGATAAAATATCCAACGACTAGTTCAGTTGATCCATGTAAAAGTAATCTCGACCGTCGAAAAGATTTGATCATCTTTTAATATGGACTGTCGAAATTATAATTTTGAGGAAATTCGAATTTATCATTTAATCCCATTTTAATTAACTCAAAAATAATATTTTTGAGTTAATTACCTCAAAATTTTGACTTTGACTTAACCATCAAGGCCCAAGGGTACAAAATTTCTTGAAATTCTCAATATTCCCTTGCCTGGGACCTTTAAAAATTTATTTTTTAAGGACCCACGAATTTTGCCTTTGAAGAATTTTAACTCACCTAGGACCTAAAATTAATTAAATTTCTGGCTTAGAATTTTTAATTAATATGGCCATAAAATTTAATTAATTGACTGAGAGGGGATTTAATTATTTTTTCTAACCCTCTTTACATAAGATAAATACATTTAGACACATAAAAGGGGAATAACCATTCGTATAGACCCTCAAATAGCTACCCAATTCTGCGACTCAAAACATGATCTAGTAGACCAAGCAGCTTGTAATAAAATAATCTAGCTAATTAGCTAGGATTATTCCCAAACTACTTTTACAAAGACTCAATAGAAAACACTAGGACTCACTTAGCATCTTGATGACAAAATCCACCTTAGCTTTGGGGTGAGGCTGGAGGGGAAAACTCTGCCGATCACTTGTGTCGAAAAACACAAGCAAATTAGTGAGACAAAAAACCTCCTAGGATAGAAATCGTCACCAAAACACTAAGCTTACATAGGTTGTTACATACATGATGGTCTTACTTAAATCATTTACATCATAAACATGCAGAATGGGTTTACATTGTTTATAAAACTATCGACTGATGATGAAATCTGAATGGCGTGAACACGTCGAACATGATGAATCCCATTTGAAAAAATGGGGGTGTACTGCTATGGGGTCGTTGACAAAGTGTGGTCAACAAGATTGATTTTCCCTCATATAGGGAAGTCAAGGCCTTCCACATCTCATTAATTGTCTTCTTCTAAGCTATGTGCGGTACAATATGTTCCTTGATAATGTCCATTATCAGCGGCTTGGCATGCCCAGCAACTTTTCTATGCTTCCGTAGGAGATCTGCATCTGTCGATGTGGCCAAGGTCTGCTTTGCATGGTCTCTTAGACCATATGCCTCAAGGACAATCAGGACTCTAGCTTTCCATACTGAAAAGTTTGAGAGGCCCTCTAGCCTATCCTAATCATGCAGCCCATGAGGAGCCATCTGCTCAGAATGTGTCAGAGCTCCTCTTCTCTATGCTAGAGATCTTGGATCTAGGGTCTTTTTCGAACTGGGAACCCTCTGCTCCCTCTGGCACTTGATTTCCCTCCTTGGAAATCTACCAAATCAACTATGATTCAGCATCTTCTTCGATCCTCTGACCAAACTGCAAGTTTCCTTCGGCAAGAAACTCTCTGAGAAGCTGATCTCTTCCCAAACTTTGTCACTTGTGCTAAGGCTAAAAATCTGAAATCTTCAGAAGTTTAACCCCACCAGCTCTTTTGAATTTCTGCAACTTTTCTGCGGACTTTTTCTGGATCTGACAGATTCAGATCTGAATCACACTAGATGGCTTCAGACCCAACCAACATTGTTTCTGAGCTGCCTCTGCGTAGTAATTGTGTGGGCTTTGCTAGGACACAGCGTTGGATAGTGTCACCCTTTCCTCTGCGTGAATCTCCTCCTAAAAACTGCGCTGTCCCTTCAGATCTTCTTTTTTGTTGCCTTTCCAGCTGTGCTTTCTGCAGCTAGATCCTTCAGATGCTTCAGCTGGTGACCCTTCTAGATCTGCAATTCCTCTAATACCATGTAGAAATTTCTGAATTTTAATTCTTATGCAGAAATTATTTTTGTTAATTCGGTTAAGCTTCTCCTACTTATACAAGTTATCAACTGAATAAATTCAAGTTAATATCAAAGCAAAACACATAACAAATCTCTACCAATTCAGATCTAGAATAAGCACATGCACAAATAGACAAAGTGACAAAGTTATTTCTGGACAAACTATCCCCAGAAAAACCCAATGTGGGAAAACCGATCTCTGGTTGCTGGAGTGCACTATTATTAAGAATATTTTTGAATACACAACTCTGGGTTCCAGATCTAGAAAACCCTACAGAGAAAACTTTAGATCTGCAGCACCTGGCTAATCTAAGACCACAAACATTCACTGATCCACACCCTCAAACGGGATTTACAGAACTCAACCAGGTCTAGGCCTAGAAACCCCAGATCTGCCTCTAAAAGACACTGCCTCAGCCTTGGATGGCCTCCAAATGCTCAACGCTGCCACTGGAAGGGACTGCGTTACCCCAAACTAGGTGACGCAGTCACTACGCTACCCCTAAGGGTCTCTGCGTAACCCCTGAAGGGTTTCTTGAAAATTACGTTGTCCTTGTTGTTGCTGTTGTTGCTATCTATTGCTGCCATCTGCTGCTGCTTCTGTCGTCTGCTGCTGCTGCCTTCCTCTGCACTATCTTTCCTGATCTCTTGTCTTTTTCTTGTGTATTCTAGACCCCAGGATCAGATCATTCCCTTGGTCTAAATTCCCCTCTCTGCAACTGAAACACTTGAGAATTCTTAGAAACCCCACCCTAGAATCTCAGCTTAGCTTCAGTGCTCTGCCTCTGTATGTGTTACAAATGACCCCAAGTCTTTCCTTTATACTTTTCTCGTTGAAAAATCAACAGCCAAGATTAAATCGTTAATCAATGGCTAATATTAAAAGAAAGCTTGATCCGTGTGACTTAAGCCAATTTCATCACATGTTTAATTAAATTCACTTTAATTATTAAATTTTCCTAAGTTTTAACTTAGGAAATACATTAAAATAATTAATTAATTTAATATCTCCTAAACCAGATGAAATTTCCCAAATCCATTTCTGGGTCTTGTAGATCAAGTGTAGTCCCTCTACAAAATTTGGGAGCTAGAGCACAACTGATGCTACCCCAAATACACAAAATCTCAACAAAAAAGTGTGAAATTGAAGGAGGCCAAAGAAGTGTGAGCTGGGTCTAGGAGAAAGAGAAAGGACAAATCGAAGGAATCATTTTGTTTCATGATCTCTCTTGGAAGATGGAAATCTCTGAAGTTTCGATGTTGCTGCCACAAAATCTGTGAAGCTCCTAGAGGACTGGATGTTGTTGCGACTAGGTCGAGTATCTTGAAGGCTAACTTGGTGTGGAGGGAAAGTTTGGTTCATGTATAGGGTGAAGAGTCTCAAAGAATACCATTGAAAGGAAGAATTATCTTGACTGGGTTTTCCCTTCAAGGGGGGTTTTTCCCTAGCATAGTGCCTATATCTTGTGTCTCTTATTTTGATCTTCATACTCACATAATATGGTAATTTCTCGATGAAAGATAAGATAATAAAGAAGTAAAAGAATCCAACACATTTACAAGTAATTATCAAGATCGAAGAATCAAACCCTAATATATATTTGCATTGATTCTTCAACATGGTTTCAGAGCTAAGGTTAGGAAGGATTGAAGACCACATTGTTGGCATGGAATATCCCTCATTGATGGACTACATAAGGATGGGTATCAACTCTACTAGGAGATGGATCAAGAAGCTCTTTCATTATCTATTCACAAGAGTCAAAGGTCAAGGACTTTTGGTTGTCCTTACAGGATCTCTCCATGATGACAATGCATGGATCATTGATAGTGGAGCATCAAGGCATATGACTAGAGAAAGCAAACAACTACATACACTATCAAGAGAACCTTCCTCACATGCAGTGGAATTGGGTGATAATAAAAGCTATGTTGTGAAAGGACTAGGATCAACCTTGCTGGAATTAGAAAGTGGATCGAAGTTGCACCTCAACAACATACTATAAGTTCCAGGTTTGATAAAGAATTTACTTTCTATTTCCTATTTAGAAGATAAAGGTGAAAGAATTTCTTTTGTTGATGGAAAAGTATTGGTCAAGGGCAAAGATTCTAGCATTAATAAAGCTGGAGTCACTAAAGTTCGTGAAGGAAGTTTGTATAGGGTTACTACACCATCTCCTCATGCCTTGGTTCATATGGAAATTAGTCCTTTTGAACTATGGCATAGAAGATATGGTCATCTACACTACAGGCTCATTCCCTCTCTTAGTCAACTGGTCAATGGCATCCCCAATATAAAGGAAGATCATAAAGGTGTGTGCAAGGGATGCTCTTTGGGAAAACATACAAGAAAACCATTTCCGAATAGTGAATCTAGGGCCAAAGAAATCTTGGACCTTATTCACTCTTATGTGCATGGGCCTATGTCTGATAAATCTCTTGGAGGTCATCTCTATTATGTGACTTTCATAGATGACCATTCTAGAAAGACATGGATCTATCTTCTCAAGGAGAAAGATGAAGTATTTGATAAATTCAAGGAATTTCGAGCTGAAGTGGAAAACCTCAAAGATAGAAAGATAAAGACTTTGAGATCCGACAATGGTGGGGAACACACTTCCAAGGAACTAATTGAATATTGTAAGGAAGCAGGAATTAAGACGGAGCTCATTGTTCCCTACTATCCCAAACAAAATGGAGTTGACGAAAGAAAGAATAGGTCTATTGAAGAAGGCATTAAGACAATGCTCCTTGATCAAGACCTACCAATATTCTTATGGGGAGAAGCAACCATGACAGCGGTGTATATACAAAATAGAAGTCCCCATATAAGTCTCAAGAACATAACTCCCGAAGAAGTGTCCAAAGGAAAGAAATCGAGTGTGGATCACCTCTGAATCTTTGGAAGCCCTGCATACATCCATGTTCCAAAGGACACGGGAAAGAAGTTGGATACAAGTATCAAAGGAATATTCGTTGGATATAGTTTCTCCTCAAAGGCATATAGAGTTTACATCAAAGTAAGAAGACAAATCGAAGTGAGTAGAGATGTCATATTTGATGAAAGCCAATCCTACAAGAAGTCCAAAGGCATTCCTATAGATTTTGATGATGAAGAATCTCCCATATTCGAAGAAGAAGATCACATCATGAATATCCAACTACAAATCAAGAAGAAGAAGGACCGAGTGAGCCCATTCAACTTGTGGTCATCCTGACTACAAGGAAAAGGCCAAATTGGTTAAAATCTACTCTCCAAGATGCCAAAGGACATGAAGCTCCTATAGGAAACTTTAGGGAAAGTAAAATACCGAAGAGATACTATGGCTCTGCTTCATACATGACAAAGCTCATTCAAGTTGAACCATCTACATTTGAAGAAGTTTCTCAACAGGATGTTTGGAAGAAGGCGATGCAAGAAGAATACCAATCCATTATGAAGAATGGGGTTTGGGAAATTGTTCCTAGACCTAGTGAAAAATCTGTTGTCACATCCAAATGGATCTACAAAATAAACCATGTTGTTAATGGAAGCATAAACAAGTAGAAAGCAAGGTTCGTTGCAAGGGGTTTCTCTCAAAAGGTATACTACCATTAGATATTTGGTTTCATTGGCTGCTACAATGGGTTGGAATATCCATCAAATAAATGTGAAGATCGCATTTCTAAATGGGGCCTGTTAACTCTCCTTTCCGCCTACACCTACCTACAAGTTAGTGGAAAAAGCCTTCAACCCCACAAGGTGTGGTTGGTGGTAAAGAATTCAAAGTAGGGGTTGTCACCTACTCCCGACTCTCTTTGTTTAAGCTATCTTCTAAGTTAGCTATGGGTGGCGGTCCCTAATAAAAAAACTAAGTTAAAGATTTTGAGTTTTTAGGGGAATTGTTTAGAGTGAAATTGGATTACTTTTAAAGATTTGTGAGCATTTTATGAGCAACTTTGAAATAATAATATCGAACCATTCAACCAGTGCCTTAAATAACGTGCTCAAGAATAATGCTCAAAGAGATGAGAACACAATAATCCTGAAACAGAAACAAAAGATGTCAGCACAAGATATTTGTAGGATAAAAATGATTACAGGATAACCAAATCACAACATTTAAACATATCTAGTCATAATTAGAAACAACCAAAAATTTAAATGTTTAAGATGAAATTAAGCTTTGCAAATATAGAAAGTAACCATCACACTACTTGCATGAGATCAACAACCATAAAAAAGGGAAATGTGATGAAGAGTGCTCTTTGTTCATTTTAGTTAAACTTAGTCTACAACAAATATTTCAAATCAACTCTTCAATCCCCAGACCTCACCCTCGCCCAAATTATGTGGATCTCATAGTGAGGAGTCAATAGGGGAGTAGAGGGTCTCTAGAGGTCTATATAACCAACTTATGTTGGAGGTAAGTTTTAATGAGTCGCTTGTGTAAAATGAATGTTGATTGATCTCATTTAAATGATACATATAAATTTTCCACAAAAGAGTGCTTGCTTGCAATAATAAACCAAACTTTGAGAGAAACAATAGACTTATGTGTGTTGTAGCATTTAATGGTAAGTGGAATGAGACAAGTTGTTATAAAAAAGGTGTTTCAATGGTTCCTCAACATGCATGAAGCATAAACATTAAATCAATGGAATTTCACCAACCATGCAAATTTTGCACACATAAAAAGAGATTTTGCTTAAGTTTGTAGCATTGGGGCTCATGCATGTAAGTTTAATTTAACCGAAATTTAGTTAGATGGATGTAGAGTGCATTAGTTGTTAATTCATTAGCATGCATAAAACGAAAATTAGAAAATGAATCAATCCACCCAAGAAATTCCTTCCTCTTCAACCAACGAAGGGGAATACCATGGGAAAAATATCCCAAGCTCCCTCAAGCAACAAAAGTTATTTTATTATTGATTATAAGTGAGGAAAACAACCTTTAAGAAGGCTGCCCAAAAGGAGGTCCTTCTACGAATAAAGAGCTTGGAAAAAGGCTTAATTCCCTCCTCAAAAATTTACAACACAACCTATGGAGAAAACTTTCAAAATTTGAATTTTTCAAAGATCCAAGGCCCACGGCAAAGATCAAGTTTGTTGTTGTCCCAATCGTGCTTACGGCCTCCCTAAAACTCGATTTTGAAGCAATGGAAGCCTTCACATGTAAGGAAGATCAATTGTCTTTTGCCATCTTTTCCTCAAGCTCCTCACTTTTCACACTCAAACTTACGGGTTGCGAAAGAAAATCTACCGTTAGGCTTAAATAAAAAAGATCTAAAGTACAACTTAATATACAAAGGCACTAGCCCAAGGAATGGGAGCAAACCCCCATTCTTGCCTAGTCTAGAAAAACGCTCTTGAAGTAGCAAATATGACTTTAAAACGCTCTACAAATGGAAATTTTTAGATTTTAGAATTAGAAATAGGTGATCAAGTAGCTAGAGAACGAGAAACTCCATCTTTGTCTTCCTTTGATGCAAAACTTGGGTTTGAAAGTAGCTGAGTTTTGGATCGCTTTGAATCTAGGAGTGAGTTGATCGATTTGAGACTTCTCCCACACCCGGATGGATTTCCTGCACACAATACGAATAGAACTTCCCTACACACTTAAACAAATATCAATCTACAAAAGGATAAGAGCATCATAATGAAATAGATAAACCAAACATTCCTCCGAAAATGACTTGGCAAGCTAATTTCTAAAATAATACTCTAAATCAATGACGCATGCAAGATAGCTTGCACGCGTCAATCCAAGCTAGATGGCAAATGTAAACTAATACTGATCAAGCATGTAAACAAATTTAAATACAATAGCAATAGTATGGAAAGAAATCACCTCATAATGCCAAAGGAAAATTTGCTAAATAGCCCCAAAGTCTTGATTTTATTGATATACAAAAATGACAGAGTTTCCTCAAGCCAAATAGCTCATAACATGATACAATACAATAGCCAATGGATTTGTTATATAGAGATTCGGAAGCAATTCCCAAGGACAAATGCATGTGAGAAGTGAAATTGAAGCGAAACCTGAGTGAAGGTAAGCCAAATTCCATATGGAGAAGACTGAGACACCTAGAGAAAAATCGAATTTCTTTGTGCACACCTGAGGAAATCGAATTCCCATATGATCTAGTGAACTCATCCATAAGCCAGAGGAAGTCTCGTGCTACACTGAGTCATTGACCGCAAACTCGAACCAATTGAAACCGTACCTATAGCTGACCCCAGTGATCTTCTGCATAGGTCCCTGAGAACTGCGTGGTGGCTCAAAGTGACTGCGCAGTCCAAATAACGTAAATCCTTTGAGTGCAGTGTTGAGAGTTGTCGCACTCCAAATAGCTTGTGAGAAGAGGTCCCCAATTGGTCTTTAGTCAACCGATCCAGTAGAATATTCCTTTTATGCTCAATTGCCTCTAGTAAATTCAATTTTTCTTGAGTGTAAGTGTTGTTGTCTCTGGAAAATTCGATTTTACATGAATAAATGATGAATTAATGATGCAGATTGCTCAATCATCCTCCACATGTTCGTTGACTCAACCTTTGACTTAGGATAATTTCCAAGTCATTTCCACGTCATTTTTTCACATGGAATAATTTATTTCTCTCTATTTTATTTAATTCTAGCCTAATTAAATGCCACAATTTCCACTAAACTTAAGAAATGTGGGTTTTGAGGGTCCAGAACTCATTATTAACCACTCAAAGTGTGTCATAATGGAAAGTTGAGGGTGAGAGATGTAATTTTGATTACTCATACCCCATACAACTTCTCTAGAAAACACTTATTACAATTTTAATTGCAATTTTTGACCTGCGGGAAATCTAAAAAATTAAAAAATTACTACCTAGACATAACCAAATTCCACAAAATTTTTTGTGTGATCTAGTATGGTAATATAAATTGACTCTAGACTCTATGATGTGTCAGGGGCTCAACCTTCAAGTTGTCACCCTGGCTTTGGGGCAATGCAATGAGTGAAAAAACCTAGAAAAATATTCACCGCTAAAAAGAAGGAATAATTAACCAAGTAAAAAAAACACTCCAAGGTGTACTCACTTGTTGATCGAGTCCCAACATCCTAGGCCTGTTACAGACTCAATACTGACTCAAATTCATCATATCATTACTAGCATCACTTATTACAATTCCCCGTAGGACGTGGAATCTATGCATCAGAGAAAGATGTTGAGAAATAGAAGTAGAGTTCAAAAACTTTGTTGAACTAATGATATCTCATGATATCTGATGGTACAAATGTCCTCTGGTTCATCCTTGGGCATGGAGTCTTCTCATTATCATCATGTGCCACTCCAGTGGTCAACAGGACCATTGATGAAGAAGTATACATCGAACAACCAAAAAGTTTCGAAGTAAATAGCAGGGACTCTCACGTCTGCAAACTCAATAAAGCTTTATATGGCTTGAAGCAAGCTCCAAGGGCATGGTATGCAAGAATGGATGCATATCTCTTAAGGAATGGGTTCATGAAGGGTACTGTTGATCCAAATCTCTACATCAAAGTCGTGAATAATGAGCCTGTCATGATTCTACTATATGTGGATGATCTATTCATCACTAGTGTGGGGCATAGAATTGAAGAATGCAAGAAGATGTTGGCAGTCGAATTTGAAATGAAGGATCTAGGAATTATGCATTACTACTTGGGTCTCGAAGTATGGCAGAAACCTGGGGAGATATACTTGGGGCAAGGAAAATACATCATCAAGATATTGTAGAAATTTGAGATGATGGAGTCCAAGCCCATGACTACTCCTATGATCACAAATTTCAAGAAGTTACATGTTTCTGACTCAAGTCTCATGGATCCAACCTCCTATCGACAATTGGTAGGATCCCTAATGTATCTGGTAAACACTAGGCCAGATATATGTTTTGCAGTAAACATCCTCAGTCAATTTCAGGTGGAACCTCATCATGAACACTGGGTAGTTGCCAAACACATATTGAGATATCTTCGTGGTACTATACATCACTGCTTGAAATATAAAAGTGAGGAAGTCAATCTAATTACGTTCTTCGATTCTGACTAGGGTGGCAGTGAGTACGATGGAAGAAGTACTACTGGGGGATGCTTCAGCCTGGGGTCTACTATGGTATCATAGATGAGTAGAAAGCAAGGACCCGTTGTTGTAAGTAGTGTTGAAGTTGAATATGTAGCTGCATGTGAAGTAGGAAAGGAGGTTGTATGGTTAAGGAAGCTTCTAACCGACTTGTTCGAAAGTCCTCTAAGTCCTACTATTATCAATCATGATAATCAAAGTTGCATCAAGATGTCTGAAGACCCTGTGTTTCACTCCAAGATGAAGCACATATACAATAAGTTCCACTTCACTAGGAACTTGGTACAAGATGGGGTCATGAAGTTGGAGTATGTCCCGACAGATAAACAGGTGGCTGACATACTGACAAAGGCTCCTCCTAACAAGAAGTTTGAATATTTAAGAGACAGGCTTGGTTTGGTAAATATTGCTAATTGCATTAATATTAATGATCTGGAAGAGATATGTTGAGGCTTTGCGAGTGCAGCATTGCCTGGAAAGACATCGGGGTCAGCACCTTATGTTGATGTTTGGTAGGGTGGGTGGCATCGGGTGGATGTGTACCTAGTTCCCTGGGTTGGTGGTTAGTAAGTAAGCCTGATGGTACATATAGAGGCTGAAATCTTTAGTCCACCTTAGTCCCAAATGGATAGATTGCCTTGATCAGGAATCTACTCCATGGCATTGTAATGCCTAAAGTGATGAGTGACCAAATGGATAGATTGCCCTGGTCAGGAATCTAGTCCATCGCATTGCAGTGCCTAAATTCTTCATAGTTTCATAGAGTTTGAGATCTTCCCGTTGTATATTATGAATACCTCCCTAGTTAAGAGGGAGTGCTGAAGATTGTAATTAGGTCCGGCCTTCATAATTTATATTTATTTGTACTCATCCAAAGAATTGGAGATATATTATCATTTATTTTATTATTAAATGACTTATTAAACCATGGGTTTCATGCTTGGGTCATATTTAGTATAAGGTCCGAATTGTGAACTTCTAGGTTAGCCATTACAGATTTATATTCACCCTTCTTGGGCTTTTGAATCATGTAATTAGGTTTTTTTTTTTTAGTCAAAAGTGGTCTAGTAGCCCTCCACATCAAGTCGGCCTGAAGAAAATCAAGTCGGCCTCAAAGAAAGGAATTTGAACCCATCAGAAGGCTATAAATGCAAGGAGGTCGAATTCATTTGTTCACTCACTTCTCAAGCAAGTTCGAAATTCACTGCAACAAGTGAAAAAGTGTGAAATTGGAGGCAAAAGAAGTGCGAGTTGGGTCGAAGAGAAAGAGAAAGGAACAATCGAAATTTGGTGAAGCAATCGTTCTATTTCATGATCTCTCTTGGGAGATCAAAATCTTTGAAGTTTGGATGATGTTGCTGCAAAATCTGCGAAGTTATTAGAGGACTGGGTGCTACTTTTGCTAGGTCGAATATTTGGAAGGCTGACCTAGTGTGAAGGGAAAGTTTGGCTCATGTCTAGGGTGAAGAGTCTCAAATAATACTATTGAAAGGAAGAATTATCTTGACTGGGTTTTCCCCTCGAGGGGGGTTTTGCCCTAACATAGTGCCTATATCTTGTGTCTCTTGTTTTGATCTTCATACTCACATAATATGGTAATTGCTTGATAAAAGATAAGATAATAAAGAAGTAAAAGAAGCCAACACATTCACAAGTAATTATCAAGATCGAAGAATCAAACCCTAATATATATTTGCATTGATTCTTCAACAGCCTCATCCCAAAGCTAGGGTGGATTTTGTCGTCAAGATAATAAGTGAGTCTTAGTGTTCTAATAGAACCTTTGTAAAAGTGATTTGGGAATAATTTTAGCTAGTTGGCTAAATTATTTTACTACAAATCACTTGGTCTACTAGATCATATTGAGTCACAAAATTAGGTAAAAAATTGAGGGCTATAACGAACGGGTATTCCTCCTTTGAGGGTTGAAATGTAATTATCTCATGAAAATAATATTTTAGCACCATGGCTAAAATATTAAAGGGTTGGAAATAATTATTAATCCCCTCATGTGTCAATTGGTTAAATTTTCTAGCAAAAATAAATTAAAATCTTAAGCCAGAAATTTAATTAATTAGTCAAAATTAAAGTCTTATGAAAAATAACTTCTCCAAAAGGAAAAATTTGTGGGTTCTAGAGAAATTAATTTTTGGAGGTCCCCCACCAAGGGAATATTGAAAATTTCAAGAAATTTTAGACCCTTGGGCCTTGGTGGTTAAGTCAAATTCAATTTTTTGAGGAAATTAGCTCAAAAAAATTAATTGAGCTAATTAAAAATAAATTAAAAGAGAAATTCTAAAATTCCTCAAAAATAAATATTTTCGACAGAGGTGATTAAAATATAAACAAATCTTTATCAATGGTCAAGATTACTTTGATGGTGATCAAGCCAACTAGTCGTTTGGAGAATATTACCTATAAATTAAAGGTCATTTGCTTCACAAAGGATCCGATCTTTGGATCGTGTACTGGTTCTCGAAGCTCTCTCTTGTAATTTTTCTAGAATAATAATAACGCAAAAGTCTTTGGGGTTTTCATTGATGGTGGTGTTTCTCTCCTACTTCTTATGGTAATATTGTTCCTAATGCTTTGCTAAATTATATTTTAGATGTTGTTGATTATTAGCCTTCGTGGAATAACGTATTACACAGGTATCTTGCATAGGTTATTAGATCTAAGGTAGCATTTTAATTTAATTGAATTAGCAGGTATCTCTAATTCTTGAGGATTATATTGTTATTTTATATCTCTATTGATCTAACAACTTGATCTTGAGTGTGCAAAGATATTTTCTATTCGAAAAACTTGGGCATGAGGGGAAGCCCTCGGTGGGACCAGCGAACTCCCAGGCATAAGATCTGAAGAGCCTTCTTGATTGAATCCCGAGACTTATCTAACGAAGATTCTCTTGCAGGGTTTCTTGGCTAGTGCCTCATTTAAACTTATTTATCTTTTATATATTGTGCTCATTAGATAGATATGGCTAGGAAGAGCTTATTTCTACTGATCTGGGATTAGAGTTGGACTCATACTCCTCAAATCTAGTAGATATGTATTCCAATTGTATAGATCTAAAATAATTTTGATTTTCTAACTCTTTCGAGTTTTGGGATTTTATTTTCAAATTTTGTATATATTGGGTCTTGGATGTTTTATTTTTAATTTTCACTTGTGCAAGTAGAGATTGGAGCTTATTCAAGGAATTTTTTGGGGTTTGAGACAAATCTAGGCCCTGGTAGGAAAGATCTGGTCTCAAATTTTGTTTACAGGGCTATAATAAGGATTACTTAGTGAAAGAAGTAGATATGAAGTTGACGAATTGTTTTTGAAAGGTTGGGCAAAAATTTGAGCCTTTGGAGCCTAATGTTGCCCTTTGAAACCCCTTTCGTGGCCTCAGAAGGCCTTTCCTCCTACTGTCGTAGCCTTCAGGGTGCCTTTAAAAACTGGCCGCAGCTCCATTTCCTTGCAGAAACCTCCTTACCCCTCACGGTAGCCTCAAAACCCTCTGCTCAACCTTTTAAACCTCTCTTCTCCCTTCTACAGCTTCCTCCTCTCTCTCGGCACCTCTCCCACACCTTTCTGCAGCACCCTCTCCTCTTTCGCAGCACCTTCCTTCACTGTCGTGGCTCCTTCCAGGCCTCCGCTGCCTCCTATTCCTCCGTAACTCCTCCACTCCTCGACCTTGCTCTCTTTCCCCGCTGTGGCATCCCGTCAGCCCTCCAAACCCTCCACGTTGCCTACGCTGCCACCCTAAACTCCCTACACTGCTCCTCTTCTCCCCATCTAAGCCCCTCTCCCTTACGGCACCTCTCCCTAATCCTTTTGCTCCTCCGCTCCCCATCTGAGCCCCTCTCCCTTACGCCACCTCTCCCTAATCCTTCTACTCCTCCGCGGCCCTAACCTAAGCCTACAAAACACATTATTTTATGTATAGTTAGGTGTCTTGATCTCATTGATTAGTGGTCTAAATTTTGTTTGAAAGTGGGTTGATCCAATTGTCTCTAAAGTTTATCATTTGTGCCATTTGGATTTCTGAGGATATTGGCAATTGTGTTTTACATTAATCATTATTTTCAGGTCTAAGGCATCATTTATAATGGTTAATCATATAAGAAATTTGGATAATCAGAACTCTAAAAACAATTGCATACAACACACAACAAATTTAATCTCTCTCTCATATAGCTATCAGCGATATTAGGCCTTCTATCGCTTGCCACCTACACCTACCTACAAGTTAGTGAGAAAAGTCTTTAACCCCACAAGGTATGGTTGGTGGCAAGGAACTTAGAGAAGGGGTTGTCACACTAATCCCGACTCTCTCCATTTAAGCTATCTCCTAGGTTAGCTATGGGGGGTGGTCCCTAAAGAAAAACTAAGTTAAATATGTGAGTTCTCTAAGAGAGTTGGTAGAGTTAAATAGATTACTTCTTAAGATTTATAAGCAAAAGTGACATGAGTAATAACCATCAATACATAAGATAGGCATGAAAAACCAGTGCCTTCATAGTATTGCTTTTAAAATGAAATTGTATTTGCTTAAATGAAATGAAATGCTTTGAAATAGAAAGCAAAAGTAATCCTAAAAAGTGAAACGAGAATCTATTCGCACAAGATACAAGAATGTTTTTAAGATAAATAAATTGGTGATTCAAAACATGTAAAGATATCTTGCCAAAATACAAACAATTAGTAATCTACTTTGGAAATGTAAATGAGATGATAGAAAAACTCAAATGTTAGACCAAGATCACAACATGCAACTAAATTTGCAACACCAAATAAAGGTACTTGCCAATGAAACAAGATATATCAATCATCCATAAGCATAATGACCATTAAAATGACAACATGCAATGAAGTTGCAAAAGTAAGCAAATTTCCAAGTACCATAAAATTAAACTTGTTGCAAAATTTAAGAGATTAAAATATTTGCATCCAAAGTGCTTCTTGAAATAAGATTTTCATGTGAAACTTTAAACCATCAAGATAGCAAAAAATTTGAGAAATTGCAAGTAAATGTGATGAGATAGTGCTCTTGGTTTATTTTATTAATTAGCTCTAAAGGAAGATTACAATTGAACTCTAATCCTCAGACCTCACGCTCACCCAATGATTTGGATCTCACAGTGAGGAGTCCATAGAGGTAGAGGGTCCCTAAAATGTTTATTCAACCAACTTATGTTGGAAGTATATTTTAGTGATGTTTGGGGCATATAAGATCTAAAAGTAAACTAACAAAAAAATGAAAATTCAACTTCAACTTGAAATATATTTGCTTGTCATGAAATAAAATGTAGCTTTACCTGATGCATCAAACTTAAGATTGTAGAGTGTGTTCAATGGTGAAGCATAAGGAAATTTGAAGTATGATTTCAAGATAAATAAACTCAAGTAAAGGTGTTTGCATATAAAAAAATATGAATTTTCTAGGAAAGTAAATGCTCTTAAAACTTGTAGCAAATCAAAGTGAATAGCTAGTGAAATGAATAAAATGCATGGTTGTGTTAATTGACCAATTAGATGAGATGCATGCAATTTAAATAGATCAACAAATCACACCACAAGTCATCTCCAAAAAATGGAAAGGTTGGGATGCCAATGGGTAAAACCCACGCTCCCAAAATAAAAAAAATTATTGGTTGTTAAAGGTAAGAGACTATGAAGCCTCCTACAAGCTCAAGGAAAACCTTTACAAATGAAACTTGAGGTCTTAGACTTATCCTTAATGAGAAATTTTTGCAATATAAAGTCTCAACAGAAATCAGATTTTTACAAGTGAAGAAGAGAGGCTAAGCCTCCTCAATGCTCATGGCCAAGAGAGAAAGAAGAAGCCACAAAAAGAACTCAATCTTCCTCAAGGAAGCTCCTTAACTACCCACGACCAAAAGAAAAAGAGAGGGTCCTCTTTGTTTGACATTAGTGATCAAAGGTCCTGCAATAATTTGTTAGTAGTTTCTTGAAGATGAATCCTTTTTTTGGTGTCACCTATGACAAGGCTAGGGTGGACTTCCAGAGTTAAGAGCAGACTGGTCACAGGTACAAGTTGGTGTCATCAGCGGGCCCAGGGGATTTTTGGAGGAGTTTTGAGGAGTTTCTATGTGGTCGGGTAGCATTCGCTTGATATATTCCATCATCCGAGCAGTTTGGCTTTCGCTCTAGTGCATTCCAACAACTTTCAGAAATTTGAGCTATTTATGGGCTTAACTCAGCTAATTACGCTCACGGTGGCATTCCGGGAGGAATACATGACAAAACACCTTAGTGTAATAGCTCATTGGAACCGGGACGAGGATACTTCCATGATGGGACAGTTGGACATGAGTTTCAGTGACCGAAGGAGACGTGGTAGCCGATTTACTCTTTTCTGCATTAAAAAAGAATATTTTAATGAGAGGGAAAAATGCTCCATGAATAAAATAATAATAAATTAATGCTCTAGAAGGCTCCAAGAGATCTATAAAAGAAAGGGAGGAGTCCATTGAGGGATATCTTTGGATCATGTTATTTTATTGTACGAGAGGTGTGAGACGTGGTTCTCTACTTCAGCCGTAGCCCCAGAACAGAAACCCTCGGGTGATTTGTGAGTGTTGGACGAAAACCACCCTCTCTTGAGGAGACTTCATTCAGAAGTTTTGCAGAGCTTCAGGGATTGGTGTGAGGATCATTCAAATCTTCAACTTGTGCTTCAGTGTGTTCAGTGACAGCTTTTTCTGTAGCGGATTTGCAGCAGTCTTCTTGCCAAGCCATCTACATCATTGTCAGTGTCATTCATCAGTTGGGCCAGAGATCTTTCTGGGTTTTTCTCCGCTTGCTTGTCAAGTTTAGGTTCCGTTGTTCCTTTATGTTGATGTACTTTTTACCATGGATTAATAAAATGGCTCAGTGATTTTATCGGCATCCATTGTGTTATATTGGTGGCTATGTGTTTATTTCCATTTATTTTGCTGCTCAAGTCTATTTCTGCATTTTTAGTTAAAATATCCCATTTGGGATATTACAATGGTATCGAAACTTCAATCTTGGATCAACCTACGGGTTTCCAGTTTTTAGTTGCAGCTATCAATTTTAAAGGGTCTGCCGGAGAATCCACTGCCTGAAGCAAAATAAGAATTCTCGAAAAAGGCTCTACAATTTTCTCTTTGTAAAGGTCCTACAAAATGTTGACAAATTGTTGAATGCACAATAAAAGTAGTGACATCTGAGCCATCGAGAAGTAGCGTGTGGGCTTTAATCTTAAGTGGGGAATTTATGCCAAGTCCTACAGAGTTAGGCAAATTATTTTTAGAGCCGTACAAATCTCCAACGGCAAGAGGGTCGACTTGCAAAGGCATAGAGGTAGTCCATTCTTTCCACGTATTCATCTTTGACGGCAACACCAATGTGAAAGATGAATACTGGGCCAAACATCACCTTTTGTGAAAGCGTGTAGTTCAAACAATAAAAGAGTTTGGCGAGATTAAGGAGCCGATAATTCTGCAGAGCCACCATTTCAATTGTCATACTTGTAGCAAGTTCTAGTACTATTGGCACTGTGGCAAGATTACGACTCTTTTGAAGGGCAAAATTTATCCGCCAAATTATACAAGGGACCGAATCTTTATCATTCTCTGAGAAAATTATTAAAGGGGTCGTGTTTACTGTTGGGTGTAAAAAAGGAAAAAATCAATTTTGCAATGAAACAGTGGTCGTATCTGCTTATGACAGCAGAGGCAACTGTAAGCAATTTTAGAGGCTCGTTTTATCATTCGGGAGGTTAAATCTTCAGCAGTTAATTTGACTCAGAGGCACGAGATACTTATCAGAAAACCAATTTTATTGTGGTAACAGTTGGACAAGTTAATAAAGCACATTCGGGGTCTGAGTTTCTCTTTTCCCGCTAGACGGATTTCCTAAGAGAAAGAAGTGAGTCATATTTATTTGTAGAGCTGCTTCAGCCGGTGTGCAGCATTGCTAAATATAGGTGGAGCCTATTTCTTCATTTTGGTGGGACGTAAGCCTTCAAGCCATCCTACCACGAATTCATTTCAAATGATCAGTCAGGGAGCGAGTGACAATGAGGCCCAATTCTCGTGCATTGCATGATGGTATGCGTGAATTAAGGGGCGCATAAGAATAAAGTGCCAGATTGCATATTTCTAGGTGAGATAGAATGACTCTCCTTACCTGGGTCAACTTCCTAGAATATTCACTGTAGTGGCACTTAATACCATGTCAGAAGTGCCTCTTAAGGAGTGCAAAACAGACTTCAAAAGGTGGTCATCACCCACCCATTGGTGACAGAGCAGGCACAAGATTCCTGGTGCTATTGACAGTGTTGACCACACTTTGTCAACGACCCCATAGCAGTACACCCCCATTTTTTCAAATGGGATTCATCATGTTCGACGTGTTCGCGCCATTCAAATTCCATCGACAGCCGACAGTTTTATGAACGATGTAAACCCATTTTGCATGTTTATAATGTAAATGATCTAAGTAAGGCCACCATGTATGTAACAACCTAGGTAAGCCTAGTATGTTGGTGACGATTTCTATCCTAGGAGGTTTTTTGTCTCACTAATTTGCTTGTGTTTTTCGACACAACTGATCGGTAGAGTTTTCCCCTCCAGCTTCACCCCAAAGCTAGGATGGATTTTGTCATCAAGATGCTAAGTGAGTCTTAGTGTTTTTTATCGAGTCTTTGTAAAAGTAGTTTGGGAATAATCCTAACTAGTTGGCTAAATTATCTTATTACAAGCTATTTGGTCTACTAGATCATGTTTTGAGTCGCAGAATTGGGTGCCTTTTTTAGAGTCTATACGAATGGGTATTCCCCCTTCATGTGTTTAAATGTATTTATCTTATGTAAAGAGGGTTGGAAAAAAAAATTAAATCCCCTCTCAGTGATTTAATTAAATTTTATGGACAAATTAATTAAAAATCCTAAGCCAGAAATTTGATTAATTTTAAGTTCTAGGTGAGTTAAAATTCTTCAAAGGCAAAATTCGTGGGTCCTTAAAAAATAAATTTTTAAAAGTCCCGGGCCAAGGGAATATTGAGAATTTCAAGAAATTTTGGACCCTTGGGCCTTGGTGGTTAAGTCAAACTCAAAATTTTGAGGTAATTAACTCAAAAATATTATTTTTGAGTTAATTAAAATGAAATTAAATGATAAATTCGAATTTCCTCAAAATTATAATTTCAACGATCCAGATTAAAAGATGATTAAATATTTTCGATGGTCGAGATTATTTTGACATGGATCAATTGAACTAGCTGCTGGAGATTTTATCTTATAAATTAGAGGTTTTTGTCAATCTTTCAATCATCCGATCTTTGGATCATGCACTTGTTCTTAAAAGTTCTTGTAATTTTTTATCAATAAAGCATAAAGACTTTGGGGTTACAAACTTTGGTGTTCCTTTTCCAGATCTATGTGGTGATATTGTCTCTAAACTCTGCTACTTCTATTGGCTTTTGATGGCTGATGGCCTCTATGGATTAATCTGCATACAGGTATATTGTGCAGTTTTCTGGGTTTCTAAAATAGCATTTTGATTTAACGGAAAGATTAGTTATCTATTTTTATGAAAGGTCTCATGTTTATTTTTTAATCTCTATCAATCTTAAATTCAGATCTGAGTGTTCAGAGATCATTTTTTAAGGTTTGAGCGTTTGGGAAAGTCTTCAGTTAGACCAGCCGACTCTCAGATTTCATAAATCTGAAAAAGCCCATTGTTTCCTAATTTCTAAGGTTATCTTACGAAATATTTTTTGCAAGGACTTTCTAGAGCTTGTGCCTAAATAAAAAAAAAAAATTATCTTAATTTTTTTGAATTTAAAGTTAGATTTGGCTAGTAAGAGCCTTAGATCTTCAGATCTGGGAGTGAAGTCAGACTTATACTCCTCAGATCTGATAGATCTACAACTCTTGTGCATAGATCTGTAAATATATTGTATAGATCTGTAATTTACATGTGTAGATCTGAAGTTTTGTAACATAATTTTGAATTCTAACATTTGGGTTTTTAGGATTTTCGTTATTTTTGTACATATTGGGTATTGGGTTTCCTTTTTTCACTTGTGCGGGATTAGATCTAAAAAATTAGCGAAAGAAATTTTTAGATCTGAAAAATCAGCCAAGGAAATCTTCAGATCTAAAAAATCAGCCAAGGAAATCTTCAGATTTGAGCCAGATCTAGACCCTTGAGGACGTATAGGCTTTTGAGGCTATTTTTACAGGATTTTGGTCTCCAAATTTCTAATTTTCAAGTGACAACACTATCTCAAAATTTCAAGAATTTTCAACAGTGGGATCTTCAAAGCCTTGGGCTAAGGGTTTGATCTCTAAACCCTTATTTTCTGCAGATTTTATTACAGCAAGCAAATCACAAATAATTAGGCCCTAAAAACACATTTTATATGGTCAAAATTGTTTAGAATTACAAAATCTTCATTTTTAGAATTCTTGACCATTTGGGCATCTTTAAATTTGCCTAGATCTGATTTTGAAGCTTGCTGGAAATTCTGCATAACTTTGTAAAATCAGATCTGAACATTTTTTATGCATATTCTAAATAAGGTCTAAAAATTTTGAATTTTCATTTTTTTTGGCAAAACTTACTATTTTTAGACATTGTGGGGATCATTTTCAGTATTTTCAGTTTGCTGATCTGTTATCATTTTACTGCTGTTATAAACTTATCAGTTCTGAAAATTATTGAATCAAACTCTCTTAAAACCTTAAAATTGAAATTTTCAAGTTTTAATATATTTTTTCTATTTCTGGAAGTATTTGGCAGCTATTTTAGGCAGTTTTATCTTGCTGATCTGTCACTGTTTCACTACTGAAATAAAAATATCAGATCTGAAATTTCACTTAATCAATCCCTAAAAATCGATTTTTCTTCAAGTTCATCAATTTTTACTATTTTTAGTCATTTTGGGCATTGGTGCCGGCATCGTTTGTTTGTTGATCTATGGTTTAAATTATTGCTACAATTTATATTTCAGATCTGAAATCTTGCTGAAGAATATATTCTAAGTTTGACTATAGGTTTCTGAATTGGAAATATTTGGAATATCATAAATTCGGAAATATTGGAAAAATCTGGCATTTAAATCTGATAGTACTCTCATGATAATATATTTTGTTTCGAATTTAAATTGTTGGTTCGAAGTATTTTATGCTTAGCATTGGTTGATGATTGTTGAGCTATCTTTAATTGTGGTTTTAAATTACTTGAAATTGGCGATTAATTGCTATTTGAGAATATTTCAAGTGATGATAAATTACATGTTTTTATCAAACATTGTTAATGCATAATTGTGAGGGTGTTTTTATCGAATATCATTGTGGTGGATTGATTTTCCATAGCAACAGTTACATATCAAAATACTTGACTTTAACTTCATAACGGGATATTTTTGACTCCACAAGGCACTCACTGGTTCTAAACTTTAAATCTAATTGAATCTATAAAATCTCGTTAATCTTAACAAGTACTTGGTCATCTAACTATGTCTCATGAATTGGTTGGTTTTCAACCAATTCTCCTTCTTCATTTTCGTTAGGGTCTACCTCCCTTAGCTTGCAAGGAGACAGCTTAGATAGAGAGACTGGGGATCAGGGTGACAACCCCCGATCTAAGCCGTTGTCGCGGTGCCTAGACATTCTGTGCGACAACAGACAGCATAGTGTTGCACGCTGGGGGTGAAATTGTAGAGGTCGAGCAATGCATTGCATAGTAAACAGCATTTTCTTGAAGATGTCTGAAAGGAATCTCAAGGGATGCAACAGTCTGTACTTGTAAAGCCGACTACGAGTGCACTGTTCGCTGATTATACTTTCCAGAATTAAAATCTCCTTCGGCGTGCACTATTTGATGAAAGACCAAGAGCACATTTGAAAGGAGGTCGAGAACAATTATCTGCTATAGTCCGGTTGCACCACCATCATAGACTTCTTCATGTGTTCTAAGGCTGAATTGGTGAGTGCCATCAGTGAAGCAGATTCCTGAAGTTAGCTGAATATTTTCACAAGACAGCATATGGTCTTTTTGTCATTAATTCAAGGAGGACGTGTACTGGATGTGGATTTGTCCATTGTTTCCAGATTGAACGTTAAAGGGTACTACTCTCATCTTAAGATGGTTCCAGTGCTTTCAAGATGCTGAAGCAAACACTAGGTTCCCTTCATACTCTCTCTTGTGTCACTTTGAATTTTAAAAATCAAATTGTAGTGTCCAGCATGCCCTGGTTATAAAATGTTATCAGTAAAACATCAATCTTGTGTAAAACGGTTAAATATTTGTTTGAGAACAACAGCATTTATTGAGGCATTAAACATAACAGTATGAACCTTTGAAGTTCCTTTTTGAATGCACATTGTTTACTATGTCATTCGTTGAAGTTACACTTGTGGAGAAAACACCTACATCACTATAAAAGTTCAGAAAAAACAGTGATCATATCATTGGTTGAACCATGGAGGGATTCCTAAACAGCTTGAGAAGAATAAAAGTTGGTTCCTTGAACCACCATGCATCAAAAGACCAGAAAACAAAACCAAGCAGCAGACCCTTTTCAAGAGGTATTTATGCCACCCTTCAAAAAGGACAACCAAAAGATTTGCAGGGAGAATTGGGGATTGGTCACAGAATTTTTGCACTTGGGACAGATTTGAAACACATGCAAATGACATGGAGAGTTCTGTCCAAACTAGATGAGCTTAATGAACTTTTGTCCAAAATAAGCCAAGAAGAAGGGCAGAAACTGATTTGGGCTCTAAAACCAGCTATGCTTGCTCTTATACAACTCAAATTCTTGGAGGAACCGTGTGAGGGGGTTAGCCTTCCAGTTGCATAATGCATCAACAACATCATGAAGTTGACCGCACCTATAGCTCCATACAATGATGAAGTTATGAGGAGGATTATGAGATTGATAGTAGAGACTTTTCAAGATTTGGACAACAATGCAGGCTCTCCCTTTGGGAAGAAGCTTGAGATTCTATGGAGTATGGCCACATTCGAGATGTATGTCATCACGTTTGACCTTGAGTATGATGACTTAATTCTGCAGATGTTCCAATACTTCTTCAGCATTAGGAGACATCATTCTGACATCGTCATAGCACATATGCAATCCATCTTGTCCTCATGTATGAGAGACTGTGAGACCATTGGCCAAGAGTTGCAGACCAGGTTGTTGAGCATTTGGAGAGAGCAATTGGTCTCACCGGCTGCTTATGAGCTAGCCCAAGGGCTGGTTGAGCAGAATATTGGGCTATTCAGGAGACAGTTGACCAAGGACGAGTTGCTCCAGTTTGGTGGATCTGGCAACAGAAATGAGCTGAGGAGGAAGGGACTTTGCTTCATCTGCAAAGAACCTTGGGGCCCTAATCACTCATGCTTGAGTGATGCAGATGATGTGGCAGAGGTAGAATAGAAGGGCATTCCTTCTGTATGCCAGGGTGAGGACTCTTCTTCAGATGAGTCCAAGGGATCAGTTGAGGATGTTTCTGGGGAGCGAGAGCAGTCATGCAGAGATTATGACAGTAGACTGGAGATGTGTCCCAGTGTGCAAGGTGAGCAGTCAGGGGACTCTACGGGAGAAACTCTGGGTGATGAGTCACTTGTGACGATTCAGCCAGAGCAACATATGATGGTGCTTGAGCCAGCAGAGGAGGATACTATGCACATCATGCATGATAGTCCTTTGAGGGAGAACTAGATGGAGTCTCACATTGAGTCTATGCAGCTAACCTTGGGGTCAGCCACTGAGGAGGAGCAGCCAGATGCACAAACACCAAGCACGATGACAGCAGTTGCAGATCCATATCCTCTAGAGATATTGGAGGTTGATGGGATAATTCTACAGGGGGCTAGGGGACAACAGGAGCATTACATTTCCAATGAGAGGGATGAGCTGTTGGAGATGCTAGAGCATCCATTTTTGGGCCGACACATTGATGAGGTGCAGATAGATGTACATGCAGCCGGCAGAGCTGCAATGCTTTCTGTGAGTAGCACTCTCCAGGAGTACATTGATGGGGCTTACAGCATATCTTGCCCACTTTGGCCCATTATAGAGAGAGAGGCTTTCTTCTATAGGCAGTTTTCGTTGGCAGACAGGGCAGAGCAGTGCGAGTTGATTACGGGCTGGCGACAACACTCCAGGCGTGTTCCATATGCAGTTGTTGCTACATTGGATTCTTCTTCCAGGATGGATTGGCAGGAGATCATGAGTTGGTACCCTCTTGATGGTACGATCTTCTTCGTAGGGAGCACAACAAAGCAAGAACCCTTAGACACGACAGATGATACAGATTCCAGTTGGCAGTGGGGTGCAAATCGGAATTTCCTTAGCATTCCATCCCGGTTTCAGGAGATTGGGATCAACATTGGATTTAGTCAGGGGTTGGATTGGAGAGAGGTGATGAGTTGGTACACAGTTGGTGGGGCAGCTTACACAGTCATAGATACAACGCAGCAGGAGTCATGGACTTCACCTCTTAGAGCATCAATTATAGCCAGAGGCAGTGTGCAGTCCAAGCCGTGGGACTTGGGCAATGATTGGCCATGGTGGCGTTGGGATCCGGAAGGATTGTTTGTTGACTGGTACAGTGAGAGATCAGTTTGGGATCCCAGCATTGAGGGGTCTATTCCGGGTGGTTTGACACAGGCACATAACAGTACCCAGAGGTTTGTATGGGATTCGGGCATTGGGTCTCAGTTGCAGCAGGCCAACAGAGTGGCCCACATATTTCGATTGCTTGAGGGCAAGCAATCTTGGGGCGGAAGGTCTATAATATTCCTTTTTTTAGTGTCACCTATGATAGGGTTAGGGTGGACTTCCAGAGTTAGGAGCAGACCAGTCACAGGTACAGGTTGGTGTCATCAGCGGGGCTTTTTGGAGGAGTTTTGAGGAGTTTCTATGTGGTCAGGTGGCATTCGCTTGATATATTCCATCATCCGAGAAGTTTGTCTTTTGTTGCGGTGCATTCCGACAACTTTCGGAAATTTGAGTTATTTATGGGCTTAACTCAGCTAATTAAGCTCATGATGGCATTCCGGGAGGAATACATGACAAAACACCTTAGTGTAATAGCTCATTGGAACCGGGACAAGGATACTTCCATGATGGGACAATTGGACATGAGGTTCAGTGACCAAAGGAGACGTGGTAGCCAATTTACTCTTTTTTGCATTAAAAAAGAAGATTTTAATAAGAGGGAAAAGTGCTCCATGAATAAAATAATGCTCTAGAAGGCTCCAAGAGATCTATAAAAGAAAGGGAGGAGGCCATTGAGGGATATCTTTGGATCATGTTATTTTATTGTATGAGAGGTGTAAGACGTGGTTCTCTACTTCAGCCGTAGCCCCAGGACAGAAACCCTCGGGTGATTTGTGAGTGTTGGACGAAAACCCAACTCTCTTGAGGAGACTTCATTCAGAAGTTTCGCAGAGCTTCAGGGATTGGTGTGAGGATCATTCAAATCTTCAACTTGTGCTTTAGTGGGTTCAGTAACAGCTTTTGCCGTAGCCGATTTGCAGCAGTCTTCTTGCCAAGCCATCTACATCATTGCCAATGTCATTCATCAGTTGGGCCAGAGATCTTTCTGGGTTTTGCTCCGCTTGCTTGGCAAGCTCAGGTTCCGCTGTTCCTTTATGTTGATGTACTTTTTACCATGGATTAATAAAATGGCTCAGTGATTTTATCGGCATCCATTGTGTTATATTGGTGGCTGTGTGTTTATTTCCATTTATTTTGCTACTCAAGTCTACTTCTGCATTTTTAGTTAAAATATCCCATTTGGGATATTACATGTTGAGGATATTGGCATTTGGGTTTTACATTAATCAATATTTTCAGGTCTAAGGCATCATTTATAGTGGTTAATCATATAATAAATTTTGATAATCAAAACTCTAAAAACAATTGCATGATGAAAAATGTAAGTAGGTTCGGTCTTCATAGTGACATGTAATTCTGATTTTATGTAATTGATGAAAAGAAGAAAAATAAAATTATTATTGTAACGCTTGTCTCATGGGTTTCATGAGCAAGGAATTTTATTTTAGTGATGGCTCCCATGTTGATTTTTGGTAGCATCGGATGTGCTTTAAGCCTCAATATTTGCAGGGAGGCTAGGACACATGCATCCTCCAAAACCCATAAATCGTTTTGGGGAATTCCACCCGGAGACAGTTTTATTAAAATAATTAATTATTTTTAATGGATGCCTAAGTCTAAACTTAGGAAATTAAAATAATTAAAGGGTATTAATGAAACTAGGTGTGAATCTTTTAGAAAAAGACAAAGATCGAATCAAGATGATCTGAGCCATTGATTAGGAATTAATCTAAATCGTTGAATGTTCAACGAGAAGATTATAAGAAGAGGCTCGATGGGCACTTGCAAGATACATCGAATTAGAGATCAAGTGATTGATTTCTCAAGAGAGCAGCGCAACAGTTGTCGGAGAAGTGATCGAGAGATTTCTTGTAGTGAGGAGCAGAGATAGTGACCGGTGGAAGTTTTCCCAATCCCGTGAATACTGTGAAAATTCCTAGATCTAAGTGATCTCCAAAATCCTACTGCAACCAACTAAATTTACTTCTCCTTTTTTTAAATTACATTACAGAATTATTTTAGATTTCTTCATGAAATATTGAAGCAAATTACTGAAGCAGCCTACACTTAATTACTTATGATTCTGAAACAAGGAAATTGAGCAAAGAAAAATATACACATAGGAAACTGTTATTTTTGGCCGAAAGTCCCCGGAAAAATCCAATGCGAGAAAACCGGTGCAGTAGATCTGAGGGTTTGATTTTATTAAGCAGTAGCAAATTCTGAATACATCTTTGAATACCACAAAGGTAATTCAGTTACAGAGAGAGAAATAATGGTAGAAAGATTGTGAATTTTACCTCCCTCAATCACTGAAAAAATTCCAATTGATCCAGTCACCAGATGAAGTGCCCTTGGCAGGCCCTTCATTGCCTCTGCGCAGTCCTTGCGTCAACACCTCTAGGCACTGCGTCACCTAGCTAGGTGATCGATTTGCAGCTCAGAATCACTACTCTCAGCCTCTCGATCTCACACCCTAGTCTTGACTTCTGAAACTGATTCTTTTGCAAAATGTTGGACTCTTTCTCACCCTCTGCGCTGCCTCTGTGTGGCCTTGCATCAGCCTCTGTGTGAGAGTTGCTGGATCATTCTTGGCCTCTCTCTGTTGATGATTCCTTGACTGAGAAAATCTCTCTTCGGAAGCTATCCCTACCCTTCACTGCACTGGAATCACTTAGATCGAATTCTCCTTTGAGCACTGCTCACTTTAGAAAATTGCTCACTTAGATTCACTCGATGTGTCTTTCCAAATGACCCTCAAGCCTTCCTTTATAGCCTTCTCGTTGAGACTTCAACGACTGAGATTAGATCTCTAATCAACGACTAATATTCTAACTTGACTTGATCCATGTTCTCTAGAAGATTTACACTTTGTTTTATTAATACCCTTTAATTATTTAATTTTCATAAGTTTAAACTTAGGGTCACATTAAAGTAATCAATTATTTTAATAAAACAAATTCTGAGTGGAATTTTCATAAACGATTTTCTGGGTTCTTTGGAATACATGTGCTTAAGCGTCTCCACAAATTTTGAGACTTAGAGCAGTTCCGATGCTACCAAAAAATCAACACTCCCTCTTAAGGAGGAAAGTGGTCTAACAACATGCCTACTGCACATTTCTCTGACCCTGAAGCATCCTCTACACCGCTGATGTCTGACAAGTTTTCCACCATCCACTGTGTTGTCGCTGTAACTGTACTGTTTCCCTTGACACTACCACTACAATGCTACATCCATACTACATCTCCCTCTCAAGTGTTGCATCTACTATGCTGATAGCACTGCCACTGCTAACACTACATCTGCACTGCAAGTCAGTTGTTGAGAGAAGCAACTGAAACCACCCAGAAACTGAACAAGCGTTCATTGGATGCACCTCGGTGTTGAAGATCTTACTGCTGCTAGTCCCACACTGCCCTCTGAAGCCACTGCGTTGTTGAAGCAACTGCACTGTGTCTCTACACATTGTTGCCTCTATGCTCTGTGCTGCTCAGATTTTGGCATTGCTAACCACTGCATCTGTTGCTCCATCACTCCTTGGCTCCCACTGAAAATTCCTCCATCCCGCTACTACTAATCATGGGCTCCCGTAGCAAGGTAATGATCCATGAGGTGGGTTCCTCAAGGATCCTGACCAATTGAAGTTCAAGGTGAACTACAATTCCATGTCACCCCATCTCCCTCCTTGAAAGAAATTTTAAGTCAAATTGATTGCTAAGGAACCAAGGCTAGGTTAATTGTTCACTTTGACCAGAGAGAGTTGTTCATTCTTTGGGCTAAGGGAAATCCTATTGAGGAATCCTCTCTAGTGGGGTTTTGGATTTACATTTGCCCTAATTGGCAGAGAGATTACTCCTCATTTAGATGTTAGTTTATCTATTGATCCATTAATTCAAGAAACTGATGAAAGGATGGTTATTCTTCTTGATATCCTCTTGTCATTGAGCTTCTCTTGACTCCATAGCCCTTGGATACTGATCTTCACATCCCTTTATCACCTATTTTTTCTTCTCTCCCAAACTTGACTCAATTATTGGGGTTACTTGTGATATCACCTCATTCCTTATTGCTTAGCCCTATTGATCCTTCAAGGAAGCCTCCCTTGACCTAGAGCCTAGAGGAGAGCAAAGGTAGGTCGTTGAAGTGACGGTGACTGAATTTCTGCGTAATGTCCCAAATATAATTTTTTCATAAAATTACTTCAATAAATTAAGTCGTCAATTTAAATAACAATTTGCACTCATTCAACCAAAAATTTAAGGACAAAACTTGAAAATACAATTTGCAATTGAAGAATTAACAAGACAAACATGGAGAAGAACTTAGCCTTATTTTATTAATATATAAATAAGTTGGTACAAAGAACAGGAATATGGTTGAGATGATACCCTCAAAAGATCAACAAAAAAACTGCAACGACCACCAAAATATTGATATGCTGAAATCACCTATGAATTCTAAGTGGACTCCCCAAGGGGAGAGATGGGTTCTCGCCCACTCTCACTGAATCACCCGAGGGTTTCCTTCATGGGGCTACTATTGAAGCTGAGAACTCCTGGTTCTCCAAACATCTCTACAAGAAAATATCACAACTCCAAAGAAGTGCCAAATGATCTTCTCCTCCTTTTAAAGACTCCATAGATAGATCTCCAAGCCTCTAGAAGCATATTATTTTATTATTTTATCATTATTCTAGAAGCTCCCTCTTGACTCCATCTAAGTGACCTTTTAATTTTAATTTACTTCAATCACTTTTAGTCTTTTTTCCCAATTAGTCATTTTCCGCTTTTTATTTTTGATTAATTAAGTGACTAATTAAAGTCACTTTTAATCCAGGAAATGGTAAATCACCCACCATACTCTCTCAACATCCCATCTTGTAGATCTTCTCATTTCGGTTCCAACAAGCTATTACATTGAAGTGTTCCATCAAATATTCCTCCCGAAATGCCACCTCAAGCGTAATTAATTGAATCAAGCCCAATAATAATCTTGTTTTACAAAAGTTGTCGGAATGCAACAGAACAAAGGCAAGTTGTGCAAATGATGGAATATGCCAAGCGAATGTCATCGGATCCCATAAAAACTCCTCAAAAATCCCCCAAGACCCCTAATGACATAATCCCACTCCCATGACCTAGCCATCCTATGCCTTGGAAATCCACCCTAGTTGTAATATAAAGGAAAATAAACATGGGGACCTGACATTCTGAGGTTCCATTTGGATTGTATAATGTGGGTTAGAGCTTTTACCATTCTACTATACAATATAAGCAATAACAGGCCATAAGATTTATTCTTCTTTGTAATGACTCTAATAATAATTAAATAAGCATCACTCAAGTTTAACACCATTTTTGTCTTTACACATTGACGAATCACTTTTTAGTTTCTTGTATAGGCTTTGATGAAAATGAAGGATAGATATAAAATCAATCAATTCCTCACAAAAAAGATAAGAAACCTATTAACATGTCCACCTCCAAAATGTTTAAATCGCTGTCAACTAGAATGGAAACAAATTCATGTATTTGTATGGCGATTAAACAAATTAACAGTATAAGTAATGAGTGTCCTAGTCTACATGGACAGAATATATGGATATGTAGGAGTTTCAAGCCTACCAAAGAAGAGACAATACCTTCCAACTAAAAGAGCTATCCAAAGTTTGAGATGCATATGATGCAAGTCCTGAACCCTCTTCCTGCATGAAGTAAACATGAAGTCAGCAACAACAAAAGCTATCCCATTTCTTATCATATATTAATTTTAAAACTGTTGAATTTTCATAGTGTCATTCTACTAGTTTGAAAAGTCAAATAGGATGCATTAATCTAAATGGACTACATTGCCTTTCTCAAAGAAACAAATTGGAATAAAAGCTAGAACTTATAGTGAGGTTCACAAATATTGTACTGCTAATCCTTTCTTATCTTTGATCTTGAAAATGGAGCTAAACTATCATTTAAATCATACATCAAACTCAAAGAGTGGACAGAAATTTGCAGAATTAAAATGGAGTAAGCCAAAAACTAAATTAAGAGTGGAGAGAAATTTGCAGAGTGGAAATGGAAATTTCGTCCTGCCAGAACTTTTGACACTTAGGGAATGGGGAAAAAACCCACTCTGATATCACTATTATGAACCAAACATTTCATTCACTGAGCTGTGCCATAAGAAAGAAACAAGTGTCTATAAATCTAATGTTCTGAAGAAAAGAAATAATATTTAATAGGCATGAAAGATCCCATGAAGATTGAAACATAGTCAAGAAGACTCCATATATAGTGCCCAAGGGACACATCCATAGCAAAGGATGCAACACTTAGGTCATAATAACTATCATGACTAATAATCTAATTTATGTTATCATTGAAAAATAATCTAATTTATGTTCATTACTACTAGAAGTTGAAACATTCAAAGAGAAGTGTTGATGCAGAGTGTCAACTTGCAACATGGTATCTACTATCAACATAATGGAAAACCTTCATAGAGAGTTGGAATGTCAAAGTTCAAGTAACAATGCAGAATCAACAATGGAAACAGAAAGTTGGATTGCAAATACAAATGTTAAGGAACACAAAAAAGTTGTTTGCAAACCTGAAACAAGGATTTGCAGATGCAGTAATGTAGAATTGTGAACTCAGAGCGTTCAAACTGTGGAATTTGATTGTAGACACACAACAGCCCAATGCAGATAAATGTGTGGACTTGTAAAGGGTGATGTAGACCACAAGCGGGACTCAGAGCTTGGACGACCAGAATTTTCAAGATGGGGAATCATATGGGACCCAAAAGTGCAAAGTGTCACAATCCCAAAATTAAGAAAATCAACTAAGCTAAGTCACATGACAGGAGGACATGGGGCACGGAGGACACGTAAATATGAGTATTCGACACAAGACATGGCAACCCTGGAAACAGGACATGGGGGACATGTTATATATATATATATATATATATATATATATATATATTATAAAAAATACTGAATTATAGTGTCTGATCCATATTTTTTAGAAATTAAAACATCTACAGATATGATTCATGATGATATCTATTTACTAATTTACTAATTTGGTATTTACAAGTTTACAATATTAGAACTAGTTAGTTTATTAATTTACTACATCAATGACATAACGTTATATACCAACCAACCAATACAAAGTTATATAACAACCAATCGATACAAAGTTATATAGCGTTGACTCAGCTTCAAAAAACCCTTCTTTATCATGTTGGTTCAGGTTCAAGGCTTCCCACATCAAATCTCATAAAAAACCCTTTCTTATTAAATTATTAATGTATATTTAAGTTCATAAACAAACAATGTTGACTCAGGGGCATAACTTTCCACATACTCAATAGAAATTCAAATCTTATACAACCCCTTTCTTGTTGGGCTTAGTAATGCAAAGTCAAATCTCAAAGAACACCTTCCTTATTATGTTGGTTCAAGTTCATAACTTGCCACATGTTAATTTTCCAGTGTTCTATTCTTACCACAATCACTTATCCAATTCTTCTTCAATTAGCAATAACTTTTCAAATAAATTCAATATTCCAATGACAGTAAGCAATTGTAGATAGAACAGTAATTCCAATGCACAATAGAAGACAACCAAGAGCAATAACAAGAAACACAAGATTTGGTCAAAGAGCAGGGAAAAGCCCCACTAGGGGGAAAACCCTTTCAAAAATCTTCTTCTATTAGATTGTCATCAAATGTTCAGCAAAGAGATACAATGTTCCAATTCATCAATAAAGAGTCAGTAAAATATCTGACATATCCAACAATCCAATAGCCAATATCCCAGAGATGGTCCCAAAAGTCAAATCTGGTCAACAAGTCAAATTTGCAATTTTGGTCAAAGTCAACAACAGTTGTAGCAGCCCTAGCCAGTCAACGATCAACAGTAAAACCTCCTCCAATCAGCTCGGTCAACTTTCAAAAGGTGCAGCATTGAATACTGATCAAAGTTCAGTCAAAACAGTCCTAAAACACTCACTCCAAATCTGGTCAAAGTCAAACTTTGACTTGCGGAAACCCTAGGTGCAAACTTGTCATCAACATGGGTCAAAGTACATAGAAAAACTTGGTCAAAGGAGCAGTCAACTCAGACTTCAAGAACAGATCCAAATTTGGTCAAACCAAGTCAAAATATGCCAAGTCAACGCTAGTCAAAGGCTGGTCAAACTGTCCCAAATAGAAAGTCAATGCAGAAATCAAAAAATGCCTCCTTCCTTTCGCAAGTGTGAGCTCAGACCTCCTTATTTCAGACCTATACGAATCAATCAAATGAAGAGAGAGAAAATGTGATGATGTGATGATGCTCCAAAGTGATGTTGTTAGTTTTTGTAGCATCGGATGTGTTCTAGCCTCGAAATTTTGTAGAGAGGCTAGAATACATGAGATCTCCAAAACCCAGAAATTGTTTCTAGAAATTCCACCTAGAGACAACTTAATTAGATTATTAGTCAGTTTTTAAGTTTTTAATTATTTCCTAAGTCTAAACTTAGGGAATATGATTAATTAATCAGAATTAATTAATTCATGGTGTAAATGTTCTAGAAAGTCACATCGATCGATTTCTAGTTAATCCTAGTCATCTATTAAGATCTAATCTTGGTTGTTTAAGTCTCAACAAAGGATTATAAGAAGAAGTCGATGGGGCTTGGAGAAATCACTTGAGAACTTGAGCAGTTTGATTTTACTGGGAAATTGATTTCTAGAGTAGCAGCATTTTGTTGTCGGAAGTGAGTCAATCCACCCACATATTTTTCTCCCTAAATGGAGAGAAAGGATGCCATGGGTAAAACCCACGCTCTCACAAGAAAATAGACATTTTATTAGCTCGTTACAAAGATGAGAGACCTTGAAAGAGGATCTTTACAACATGTGAAGCATTTAAATTTTAAACACTAGATCTCCTTCTTAAAAGATCAAAATTAGTAACTAAAAGAGTACAATAAGAAGGCTATCAAATCTGAAAATGCTAAAGGTCTTTTGCATTCGGAAATCAGCCCTCAAGATAGGTGAATGTTTGCACAAGAGAAGAGAGGCTAGTCCTACTTTGTCCATGGCCTTGTCAAAAATTAGTATTCTAAAACAAATGTTAAAGGTCCTGTAAAATCCTGAAATAAAATCTGATTTTCACTGCAAAACCAATGCTCAAATTGGAAAATAAAGAGAAATATTAGCAAATAATATCCACAAATATTCTACAAAATTAGACCAAGGAATTGGAGCAAGACTCCTTTCCTTGCCTAATCTTCAACATGCTCTTCAACAGCAAAATAAAATCAATATTAGCACAAGAATTTGAGACAAACAATTTTAAATGAATTTTGACTTGAAATACAAACTAAGTGTTGAGATTTTGGGGTAGCATTGGATGTGCTCTAGCTCCGAAATTTTGTGGAGGCACTGGAGTACATGAGATCTCCAAGACCCAGAAAGAGTTTGGAAAAATTCCATCAGGTTTAAGAGTTATTCAAATAATTAATCTTTTTAATTAAGGACCATAATATACTTAGGAAAATTAAAAGATTAAAGTGAATTAAATTAAACATGTGATGAGAATGATCTAAGTGACGTGGATCAAGCAGCTTCTAATCTTAGCCGTTGATTAGAAATTAAATCACGGTCGTTGGGTTGCCAACGAGAAAAGTATAAGAGAAGGGCTTAGGGTTAGTTGGAGAATACACACATTGGTAGAGCACAGAAGCTAAGCTGAAATTATAGGGCGTGGTTTGCTAAGAATTTCAAAGAGACTTTGCAGTGCAGCAAGGGTCAGTATTGGCGAGGGTTTCTGATCCAAGGCCAAGAATACAACAGCGACAGAGAGGCAGCATATCCAACAACGCAGAGGGTAGTCAGTGCTACGTAGTCCATCCAGAGCCCAGTTAGGGGTAGCGCAGAGGCAAAAAGAGCCCTTCAAGGCTAACGCAGACCCAGTCAGGGCAGCGCAGGGGCAGCGTAAGCCTAGAGAGGGTGACCCAGGCCCTTCCAAAGCATCGCAGAGGCTGACACAAAGGGATAAGGAGCAGCGATGGGGTTTCCAATGAGCTAGAAAGGGCTCGAGTTCTGTAAACCTTGTTTGAGGGTGTAAATCAGCCATATTTTCTATCTCCGAGTGAAAGAGGTATTACTGTTGTGATTTTCTCTGTAGGGCCAGCGATGTCTGGTGCCCATAAATTGTTGTATTCAGATTCTGCATAATAATAAAACCCTCCAGAGCTAGCTGCATCGGTTTTCCCGCATTGGGTTTTTGTAGGGACATTTGTCCAAAAAATCTGTGTGTCACTTTGTCATATGAGCGTTATATTCAATAAATGATATGCATATGTAAGCTACTATTTGTGTTTACTTCACTGTTTTTCTGAATATTCAGATTAATAACTTGTATAAATAATCAAGTAGGAAAATCAAATCAATGGTTAGCAGTAGGGTTTCTTAGATTGAGAAATTTTCACATGGTATCAGAGCATTGCAGATCCAGTTGAATCTCCAGCAAATTGGCTAAAGAAGTTTTTGCTGTAGAGTGGGAGCGGAAGCATCAGAGTTCTGGAGACAGCAGCGTAGCACTAGGAGGACGCAGTAATATTCCCAATTAGCCTCGCTAATTGGAATATTTCATTTTTGTCTAATTTTGCCGCTTTAGTTAGAAATAATAAATAAAGTGAGAAATAAGAGGGGTCACCTCACTTAAGTCACCTCACTTTATAAAATAAAGTGCTTTCCTAGTTGATTAACGTTATAACTTAAAGAGGGGGCCTTGGGGGTCCACACGTATATGAGGGGAGGCCTCACGCTGACCCAAGGGTAACTGCAACGTGAAGGACGCAGTTAAGGTTTTGGAGGGAGTTTAGCATTATAAAAGGAGGGGTTTCCACTTCATTTGGTATCCATGATTTGATATTATTATTGAGAGCTAGACTTCTGTCTGCTTCAGCACGTCGGTTGTTTAGTCGGTCTGCAGCACTGTTTAGTGCAACCGAGTGTCTCCGGTCGGAGATCTCACCCTTAGCCTCGGGGGACTTCGAGTGCCTGCCCTGGTAAGGTTATTTCTGGTGTCACCCTTAGCTTCGGGGGACTTCGAGTGCCTGCCCTAGTAAGGTTATGTTCTGAGTACACCTTTCAGTTTCAGTAGCAAGTAGCAGCAGTTTCTGGTGCAGATTTGGAGAGGAGGAAGCCCTCTTGTGGCTGCGCAGTTCTGAGGAGGAGGGACGCTGTTCCAGGAGAAGAGAGGACGCTGATCAGCCGGGAGAGTGAGGACGCTGTTCCAGGGAGGACGCAGTCCAGATCTGAGCAGGGAAAACGCTATTCCAGAGGAGGAAGGACGCAGATCAGTCTTGGAGGAGGACGTTGTTCCAACAGGAAGAGGAGGATGCAGATCTGAAGGCACATTGCTAGATCCAGCCTTGGAGATTGTAGATCCGAACAGATATTTGCAGATCTAGTTCTGTATAGTGCAGATCTGAAGGTATAGCACTAGATCCAGCTTGGGAGATTGCAGATCTGAGGAGATATTGGCAGATCTGGCCTAGATCTGAAGAGATAACATCAGATCCAGCCTTGGAGGTTGCAGATCTGAAGAGATATTGACAGATCCAGCATAGATCTGAAGGTTTGAGAGCAGATCTGATCTAGGAGGACGCAGATCTGGAGGGATAGGACGCAGATCTGGTTTGGAGGCTCCGGATCCAGTAGATCTGAGCATACAGGAGGCAGATCCACCAGGTAGGACGCTGATCTGAGGAGCTGGCTTGTGTTAGAGGGGCTTGACAACATTTTTCATCATTCAGGGGCTTCAGTCTTCAGAGCAGTCTTCAGCCAGCTAGGACGCTGTCCTTGTTGCAGCCATTATTTGTCTGAGAGGGCCTCCACTTGCCTAGGGCAAGGATAGGTGCATTCATTCTGGTTTTCTTGTACTCCTCTCTATGTACTCTCAGATTAATAAAATGGCTCAGTTTTCTGGCACTCCATGTGTATTTGTTCCATGATCTGGTTCAGCATTGTATTTTCTATATCTGTCTGGCATATTTCTGTTTATTACTGGTTATTTCCCTTTGGGGATATTACAGTGGTATCAGAGCATAATTCTGGCTCAGCCTATGGTCTATGACATCAGAAAAGAGATCATACAAAGCAATATCAGTTGCAATATCAGAAACGCAGTTGGAAAAAGGGCCAAAATAAAAAAGGTCAAATTTTGAAGTTTGGAATTAGGAAAAACGTTTTCTGGGTTTTTCTGGGTTTTGGACAAGGATCACCTTTCCAAATTCTTGGAATTTTCTGAGTAGTTTCCAGTGGGTAAATCGAAGGTCGAAGTTAAGCAGCAGTATGGTTTTGCAGCAGCCGTGCAGTTTCTGAGGAGCCTGTAGGCACCTAGCAGAAAATGCCAATGGCAGGAGATGTGAGTCCAGCTCAATATGCGGCCGTTTTTGCAGAATGGCAGGGCCTAGGTCAGGCGTTCATGGATGCTTTCCCCTTAGAGCGCTATTTCCAGTTCCGATGTGGCGGCAAGGCCCATGAGCATGAGCAGCACCAGCACAAGGGGCACGGATACCACCGTGATGACCACCGTGCAGCTAGTAGATTTCATTTGCCCAGGTTTGATGGCTCACCAAACAGTTCGGCAGAGTCCTGGGTAGAGAAGCTGGACATCTATGTCCAGCTTAACCGGATGACTCAGTCAGAGGCCATTAAGGTGGCAACATTGCATCTGGATGGTGAGGCCCGCGATTGGTGGTTCCATGGGATGGTGACACTTGGGCATTCTACAGTGACGACATATGCCGAGTTTACTCAGAGGGTGTTAGAGCGCTTTGACAGGAGGGATCCGGAGCAGCATTTTGTTGAGCTGACCAAGCTCAAACAGACTGGGAGTATAGAGACATACATTTCAGACTTCTTGAGGATTTCGGTGATGGTACCTGATTTATCGGCAGCTTGGATGGGTTGCATATTTGTGGAGGGGCTGTCAGAGCCACTTCGTGGCCTAGTCCGGTCGCACAGACCGGCTACCCTTCAGGATGCCATCAGCAGGACTCGGGACTTACAGGATGTCTTACCCAGGGCTCGGACACCTTATCCCCAGAGACAGGCCTTCCAGCCCAAGGGTAAAGACACGAGGGCTCCGCCTCCCAAGGCGAATCCTGGACGAGGGCAGTTTGATGATGAGGCCAGGAGAGAGCTGAGGAGGAAGCGGTTGTGCTTCACTTGCCGGGAGCCATGGGCATCAGGACACAGGTGTGCAGCAGGGAAGGCACACTTCATTGAGGTCTTCTCTGAGAGCAGTGGAGAAGAGGATGAGGGAACACAGGATTGCAGGGAGTTCGAGGATACACCTAGTGAGACACAGGACTCACCATCATTAGAGACCTCCTTGACCGTGCCGGTTGATATCGTAGTGGAGAAGGTAGAGCCTACCCCGACAGAGCCATCCACTGAGGTGATGACTGGAGCCATGTCCGAGTCTTCGGGTAGTAGCAGCACACAACAGATGGGTGAGGTGTCAGGAGATGTATCCACCTTCGATGAGGTAATAGCAGGTACGAAGGTATTGGATGATGGTCGCAGACAGCAGTATCATCGGCTTCGGACGGACCTTCGAGTTTTGAGAGAGAAGGCCGCGTCAGTACGGGAGACCCTTTTGTTGCAGGACCAGGAGCTAGAGGGTATGAGAGTGACTTGTGCCAAGTCGGCAGCCAAGTTGGTCAGCATTGGGGAACAGCTGGATTCCCTGATGGTACAACCAGAGGGCACATTGGAGCGTCAGATCATTCCCCTTCAGGTATGCATGGATGGGACTGGCGGTGCTGTTGAGTCATCTCTTTCCGTTGGAGAGAGAGAGGCAGAGCTACCTAGTCAGATCTCATATGTTGACTTGGATAGCGGTATGAGACGATCAGAGTTGTACAGGGTACAGCATCCATATGTTGAGATTGGATGGAGAGAGATTTTGAGTTGGTACTCGGTGGAGCGGGCTATGGAACACAATGATTTGGTTCCCTTCTCACAAGAGCAGATAGAAGATGGAGGACATCTTCGGGTGGATAACATCTCTCATGCTTGTGTTGGACATCCCTTGAGCCATACACATCATGATGGGAGGTTTTTGCCTACCACCTATTTGATTCTTGATAGGGTCTCATTGATCCTTGAGAAGTTTATATTTCAAGATCCCATGGAGTGCAAAGTCAGAAACTTGCTTTGGGAGGATGGTAGCCCTCGTGGGAGGAATACCAGGATGAGGAGAAGAAAAAGGCATCCACAAATGATTGAGTGGACGTGGTTGATGAGCGAGGAGCTAGGGGGCTACTTGCAGATCTATGACACAAGGCAGCAGGAGGCTTGGCTGCGCTGGTTACTCTTGAAAGAGTTTGGCCATCACTTGGCAAACACTCTTCTTAAGAGTAGGAGGATGGGGAAAAGATGGATGGATACTGGCATCATTGAGCAGCATAGAGTATGGATGCATGGTGTTGATGTGTTACTCCTATCATTCATTGTGTCTTCATCACATGAGTTGTATGATGGAGGTATGGGGAGGCAACACAATGTCTTGTTGCTTGGTTTGTTCCTAGGAGAGCAAGGGCAGATTTGCTCTCACACTTTGTATGATGTTGCAGGACGAGGGGATGGCACTATCTCTTTGATCCTTGATGATGGCTTGGAAGCACTTCCATCTTGGGAAGTATTCCGCACTTGTTGTAGCATTATTGGAGGAGTCTTTGACAAGGAGCATGTCAAAGGACAGGGTCTGGTATTGACAGGAGCTTATTTGCATGAGCTCACAGCGTTGTCACCTTGGATCAGGACATTATGGATGAAGTGTGCGCAGCAGAGATATGGTGGATCTATAACCCATAGGTCCCAGGATCACTTCATATTTGTTGCACTTGATGAACAGAGAGGAGGTAATGATGATAGAGACATTTATCGCTATGGCATATTCTTCTTGACTTGGATTTCCAAGCATAGGGAGGATTATCTTCTTGTAGCACATGGTTCATTCTCCTTCATAGCATGCCAAAACAATATGGAGGACTCATTTATGGATCCATGTACCATCTTACTTCCAGCATATGGTGAGGAGTTTGTCTATACATTCATTGATTTGCACACTCCTATGCAGTGCATTGCTTCACAAGGGGGCAAGCTTGTCATATTGCTCCGTGAGTTTTATCGGGCCAAACTACATGATGGAGGCAACCATATCTTTTGTGGCTTTGGGAAAGTGTTTTATCACCTCATGTATGTTCATTTGCAGCACTATATCATGTATTATATGAAGACATGCATGTTTAACATAAACATTTTGCCTTGTACTCTTATCAAGCAACAACTTGTAAAACTGCGCTGTACTTGTTGGGGAAGCTGTTGGTACCTCTTTTCATCACATGTAACCTTCAGCGTTTCCTTCATTTTGCTGCTGATCATGTCTTCATTTGCTGATATATGTCAGATTTGTATGGGAGGCTTGATTATGAGGAAGACACGTGAGCTGGATGTGTCCGTGAGTGGGAAAAATTCTCACAATTTCTGCACTACATGTTCTAATGGGAGCATGGGAGGAGGCATGGCCACCACTACTATGTGTGCGTTCTCTTTTGATGTGGGCCATGAGATTGATATTTATCCATTGTACAGCCATGGGCAAGTGTTTGGACCTATGTTGTTGTCATATCCAGCCATTTACTATCCATTAGTAGATGTGATGGATCTTGTACATTGCTTGCCATGTGATTTTCTGAGGTTGCGGTGGATGAGACTACGTTGTATCCTTGTGAGAGATTGTTTGCATTATGTATCCTCATGTAGAACCTTCAGCAAACATCTCATTAGGGTGATCCATGATGACCATGTCATATTCTTCATGGATGGTTTGTTTTGGGCCAGCTTGTTCTTCATTGATGGAGGAACCTTCTATGATGGATTGTTTTTCACTTTGCCATTGGAGGGCAATGATTTTGCAGCCCAGGATCAGCATAGACTCTACACTTGTCATGAGTGGAGAGAAGGGCAGCATGGGGTAAGCTATGATGCTTGCCAAGTTCATATTTTCAGCCCACCTTCATTACCATAGCTTGAGGTGGAAGGAGATTTTCAGGAGTTGCCTTGTTGGTGGGTGGCTCATTTTGTCTGGATGATTGCTTGGAGATGGAGGATCCACAGGAGGGAGATATTCCTCATTATATTTTCGACTCCATGCCTTGATTGGAGAGAGGTGACGAGTTGGTTCACGGTGGATGGGCCAGCTTACACAGTCATAGATGCAGAGCAGCAGCGGTCATGGTCTTTAGTCATAGCCAGAGGCCGTGAGCAGTTCGAGTCACGGGACTTGTGCGATTATTGGCCACAGTGGCGATGGGATCCGGGAGGACCATTGATTGGCTGGTACCATGCGAGGCCAGTTTGGGATCCTGGCATTGAGATATCCCTTCATATCAGGGTGATGCAGGAGACAGAGAGGTTTCAATGGGACCCAGGCACATTTTGTAGTATCGGCGGGGAGCATCAGCTAGAGAGTAGGCTTGTTCAAGCATTGCTTGAGAACAAGCAATTTTTGCTGGATGAGGATGCCACTTGGGAGAGCGAGCAGACTTTACAACATCCATCACTTCAGTTGCTTGAGGACAAGCAACGTTTTGCCAGGGGAGACTGTAATATTCCCAATTAGCCTTGCTAATTGGAATATTTCATTTTTGTCTAATTTTGCCGCTTTAGTTAGAAATAATAAATAAAGTGAGAAATAAGAGGGGTCACCTCACTTTAGTCACCTCACTTTATAAAATAAAGTGTTTTCCTAGTTGATTAACGTTATAACTTAAAGAGGGGGCCTTGGGGGTCCACATGGATATGAGGGGAGGCCTCACGCTGACCCAAGGGTAACTGCGCAGGCCAAGGAGAGTGAAGGACGCAGTCAAAGTTTTGGAGGGAGTTTAGCACTATAAAAGGTGGGGTTCTCACCTCATTTGGACATTCATGATTTGATATTATTATTGAGAGCTAGACTTCTGTCTGCTTCAGCACGCCGGTTGTTTAGTCGGTCTACAGCACTGTTTAGTGCAACCGAGTGTCTCCGGTCGGAGATCTCACCCTTAGCCTCGGGGGACTTCGAGTGCCTGCCCTGGTAAGGTTATTTCTGGTTTCACCCTTAGCTTCGGGGGACTTCGAGTGCCTGCCCTAGTAAGGTTATGTTCTGAGTACACCTTTCAGTTTCAGTAGCAAGTAGCAGCAGTTTCTGGTGCAGATTTGGAGAGGAAGAAGCCCTCTTGTGGCTGCGCAGTTCTGAGGAGGAGGGACGCTGTTCCAGGAGAAGAGAGGACGCTGATCAGCCTTGGAGAGTGAGGACGATGTTCCAGGGAGGACGCAGTCCAGATCTGAGCAGAGAAAACGCTGTTCCAGGAGGAGGAAGGACGCAGATCAGTCTTGGAGTGAGGACGCTGTGCAGCAGGAAGAGGAGGATGCAGATCTGAAGGCACATTGATAGATCCAGCCTTGGAGATTGTAGATCTGAGCAGATATTTGCAGATCTGGTTCTGTATGGTGCAGATCTGAAGGTATAGCACTAGATCCAGCTTGGGAGATTGTAGATCTGAGGAGATATTGGCAGATCTAGCCTAGATCTGAAGAGATAACATCAAATCCAGCCTTGCAGGTTGCAGATCTGAAGAGATATAGTCAGATCCAGCATAGATTTGAAGGGTTGGTAGCAGATCTGATCTAGGAGGACGCAGATCAGGAGGGATAGGACGCAGATCTGGTTTGGAGGCTTCAGATCCAGTAGGTCTAAGCATACAGGAGGCAGATCCACCAAGTAGGACGCTGATCGGAGGAGCAGGCTTGTGTTAGAAGGGCTTGACAGCGTTTTCCAGCATCCAGGAGCTTCAGTCTTCAGAGCAGTCTTCAGCCAGCTAGGACGCTGTCATTGTTGTAGCCATTATTTGTCTGAGAGGGACTCCACTTGCCTAGAGCAAGGATAGGTGCATTCATTCTGATTTTTCTTGTACTCCTCTCTATGTACTTTCAGATTAATAAAATGGCTCAGTTTTCTGGCACTCCATGTGTATTTGTTCCATGATCCGGTTCAGTATTGTATTTTCTATATCTGTCTGGCATATTTCTCACACTTCGGGGTTATTTCCCTTCGGTATTATTACACGCAGCCTCCCGCAGGCCACGCAGGGTTGACGCAATCCCAACTCGACGGCAGGCGCGCGAGCTCTCCAGGTGACGGCAGAGCAGCATCGCATTGCGAAGGCCGCGCTGAGCGCTCCGCTCACACGTAGGCTACCTGTAGGGATTGAACTGGGCTTTGAGTTGCTATGTAGATTTGTCGTAGTCCAGAAGCAGAGCTTCAGATCTTCAGTAGTTGCTGGTGTGGTGGAGATTCTGTCGGTTCAGAATCGTGCCTAGCTAAGTTGACAAAGAGCGGGAGGAGAACAGTCGTTCAACAGATTTTTGCCAAAGAAATTTGAGGATCGATCAGGAGGGTAATCGAAGAGGGTTGATTCAAAAGATTTGGCAGATTTCCAAGGGAAGAAATCAGTTGTCCGAGGGAGCAGTTACTATAGAGGGTGCCTTTTCGCCAAGGACCCTAGATCTGGGCCACTGTTGAGGGAGCAACAGCAGCAGGGAGAGGAGTATCTATTTCGACAGATTATTTCTGAGCTAGATGGCGTCGTACGGACTGCGTGATCAGGATAGGTTGGATGGCTTGTCCAACTTTTCTATCTGAAAGGCCAGAGTCCTGATGGTCCTGGAGGCCTGCACATTATGGGAGCATGCAGAAAGCGTCTTGGCTACACCAACTGATGTTGCTCATCTCGCGAAGTATAATGAAGTTCAAGCGCATGCTAAGTGCTTCATCATGGATGGAGTCAAGGATCATGTGGTCCTACATATAGCCGAGAAGAAGATGGCTAATGATATGTGGAAAGCATTAACCACAATGTATCAAGGGAAATCTGTCCAGAAGAAGATGCTTTTGGAGAACCATATGAGGTTGTTTATGATGAATAAGGGGGAGGAAATCGATCCTTTCCTCTTCAGGTCGCAGACGATCCAGGATCAGCTGATTGGCATGAGGGTTAAAGTGGATGATGATGACATGGTGAGGACTGCTCTAAATGCAGTCACAAATGATTGGGAAATGCTTGTCTAAAGCATCTTGGGTAGATAAGACCTTCCAAGCTGGGACGACATGTGGGCTATCCTCCGACAAGAGGAAATCCGTCGGATGACCAAGAGACAAACCAACACCGGATCGAGCAAAGTGAAGGAGGAGGAAGAGGAAGATGCAGCCCTGGCATCTAAGAAGCAGCAAGGGAAATAGAAGCGGGATCTATCAAAGATCAAATGTTTTAGATGTGGTGCACTTGGACACTTCACCACCAATTTTCCTCTAAGGAAGAAGGACAAAGAAGCTTCTAGTTCCAAGGTTGCGGCAGCCAAAGAAGGCGATGGCTCCGATGATGATGTGGCCATGAGAGCTCATGTACCTCGAGAGAAGAGGTGGGGCGATATTGATCTATAGAGCAGCTACAGAGTGGAGGCAGGATCCTTGAGTAGCCCAACTCTTGGATCACATACATGCTATGGGAGCCGTAAGATAGTAGCGGGGATGACTAGAGCAGTGGGTGCAAAGGATCATAGTGAAGCAGAAAGCAGAGTTTGGACGTTGTACAGGGACCAACGCAGTGCAGAGGCAGCAGCAGTGTCAAGGGGTTGATGGGACTTCAACAGTGCAGAGAAGGCAATGCTTACACAGTGTAGAGTTGTAGCAGCGTAGTGGCTTCAGGGAGATAGCGCAGCGCAACAGCCAAGGGAGCTTCAGTGATGAGGTGCAGCCCGACTAACTTGTCTGTCAGTAATTGGGCAGGGGTCCTTCAGTTGCTTACTTCTCAGCAACTGAGTTACAGTTCAGCAGTTAGCAGTGGCAGTGCTATGGGCAGCATGATGCAGCAATTTGAGAGGGAGCTGTAGTGCAGATGTAGCAGTGAATGTGGCAGAGTCATGAATAGCAGTACAGAGAGAAGCAACAATGCAGTGATGGAGGGCAACAGGCCAAGCATCAGCGCGGAGACCGATGCCAAGGATCAGGGCAACACTTCGATGTGGTTGTATTGCTAAAGCACACTCCTCGCTAAGAGGGAGTGTTGAGATTTTGGGGTAGCATTGGATGTGCTCTAGCTCCGAAATTTTGTGGAGGAGCCGGAGTACATGAGATCTCTAAGGCCCATAAAGTGTTTGCAGAAATTCCATCAGGTTTAAGAGTTATTCAAATAATTAATCTTTTTAATTAAGGACCCTAAGTCAAACTTAGGAAAATTAAAAGATTAAAGTGAATTAAATTAAACATGTGATGAGAGTGATCTAAGTGACGTGGATCAAGGAGCTTCTAATCTTAGTTGTTGATTAGAAATTAGATCACAATTGTTGGTTTGCCAGCAAGAAAAGTATAAGAGAAGGGCTTGGGGTTAGCTGGAGAATGCACATATTGGTAGAGCACTGAAGCTAAGCTGAAATTCTACGGCGTGGTTTGCTAAGAATTTCAGAGAGACTTTGCAGTGCAACGAGGGGCAGTATTGGCAAGGGATTCTGATCCGAGGACAAGAATACAACAGCGGCAGAGAGGAAACATATCCTGCAGGCTGCAGTGTAGAGGGCAGCTAGTGCTACGCAGTCTAGCCAGAGCCCAATCAGGGGCAGCGCTGAGGCAGCAGGAGCCCTTCAAGGTTGATGCAGACCCAGTCAGGGCAGCGCAGCGGTAGCGTAAGCCAAGAGAGGGTGACGCAAACCTTTCCAGAGCATCGCAGAGGCTGACGCGGGCCAGTAACGTTGACGCAGAGGGCTGAGGAGCAGCGCTGGGGTTTCCAGTGGGCCAGAAAGGCTTGAGTTCTGTAAATCCCGTTTGAGGGTGTGAATCAGCCATATTTTCTGTCTCCGAGTGAAAGATTTATTACTGCCGTAATTTTCTCTATAGGGCCAACCATGTCTGGTGCCCAGAAATTGTTGTATTCAGATTCTGCATAATAATAATAAAACCCTCGAGAGCTATCTGCACTAGTTTTCCCGCATTGGGTTTTTCTGGGGACATTTGTCCGAAAAATCTGTGTTACTTTGTCATGTGAGCGTTATAGTCAGTAAATGATCTGTATGTGTAGGCTGCTATTTGTGTTTACTTCGTCGTTTTTCTGAATATTCAGATTAATAACTTGTATAAATAATCAAGTAGGAGAAGTAAATCAATGGTTAGCAGTAGGGTTTCTTAGATTAAGAAATTTTCACACTAATGCCAAGGATCCCTAAAAGCACAAAATCGTAAGATGAGGACTTGGGAGACAACAAATGCGGGTTCTCCAATGAGCTTGCTCAAGAGTGGGATGATTCTTCCGAGAATTTCCCCTCACGCTTGAGGCTTGATCCAAAACATTTTTCTACACAACTTCAAATACACATTAGATCCACATGGGCTTAAAAAAAATACAATGATAAAGAAATTTTAGAGATTTAATGGAAAATCAACTAAAACATTCCCTATCTAGAGAAAATTTTCAAAACCAAATGCCAATGTAAGGTAGCTCTATATTAGCAAATCTCTAAAATCATAATGGAAAATAATGAGCACAATAACACAAGTAGAAAGATGAAGCACAATGATCAAGATATTACCATGGTCAAGAAGAACAAAACCTCATAAGTGAACCTCGGTCTTTTATTGCAATAGAATGTAAGTGTATACAATTGCAGAACTTCCCCAAGCACAATAGCTCATTTTCAATAATACATAGTGAAAGCTCAAAGCCCTATTATATAGAGAAATGGGAACAAATCCCAATGTAACAACTAAGTGACAAATGGACATGGAGAAGATCCCAAGAAAGAAAATTGAATTCCATGTGGGTATGATGAGACTGTGAGCCTTCAACCAAATTGAATTACATAGGTGGCCTCAAGAATCCTTCAAGCAAATAGAATTATCCAAGTTGAAGCAAGGAGATGCCAAGCATGGAATGAAAGGGAGTTAACTACCAACAACTAAGCAACCAAGTGACACCTCTATAGTGATGTCTCCCATGAGCCATGCATAGATCTCTTCAAGGAATGCGTAGGCCCTCCTTGTGCAACTCGTTGTTCATGATGCAATGCCAAGTGTAGAGGAGTAGGAACCAATGTGGAGACAAACTCCCAAGAAAATATCTAACAAATACCCTCCAAATATTCTCACATGTGCATTAACTCCACAAAATTCGATTTTTCCAAGTCACTAGCTCCTTCATTAACTGCCAAGAATTCGATTTCCTCATGTGGCCCATGTATTGATGATGTAAGGTGTCAAATCATCATCCACTTGTCCTTTGACTTATTTCTTTGACTTGAGATAATTTCCAAGTCATTTAAATGTCATTTTTTCACATGGAGTTATTTATTTTTCTCTATTTAAGTTATTTTTGGGCTAATTTATTGCCAGATTTCCCACTAAACTTAGGAAAAGTAGGTTTTGAGAGTCTAGAACTTATGTTTTACCCCTCAAAGTGTGTCATAGTAGAAATTTGAGGGTGAGAGGTGTAATTTTGATCACACATACCTCCTACAACTTCTCTATAAATCACTTGTTACATTTCATAGACATAATTTATTCAAATTTCCGCCATGCAGGAAATTTAAAAATTTTTAAAAATTGACCCCTAGATTTATTCAAATTCCACGAAATATTTTTTGTGATCTAGTATCGTAATATACAATGACCCTAGATGCTAAGACTCACCCAAGTCCTCACCGTCAAGCTGCACTCCAAATTTGGGGCTATGCTTTGAGGAAAAAACTCAATTAATTATTAAGTCCCCATAAGGACCTAATAATTAACCAAGTGAAAAAAACCTCCCAGAGTAAACTCACTTGATGATAAGGTCCCAAGTTACCTAGACCTGTTACATGAATCAACTCATCATACTAGCATCACTTTTACATCGTCCCCGCAGGGAATGTGTTATCTGAGTACAATAAAAAAGATGAGAAGAAGAAATAGAGTTGAAAAACTCTGATGATATAGTGAAATTTGTTGGTACATGAAGCCTTTGATACATCCTTGGGCATGGAGTCTTAAAAAATATTCAAGTGCCCACTTCAGTGGTCAACATTTGGCTCCACATGGGGATGCATGCTAGATAGGAAGTGATAGTATGCAAGACCCTGGAACCTGCATCCACCAACAAAAGACATAATAGTAGTGTCTGTTCAAAATATCGTCATATAAAATCAAATACATAAATGAAGTACATAAATGGAAATTTATTCTAAGAGCATAAATGACAATTTATTCAAGAATGAAACTACTTAACAAAAATGACAAAGGATAAAGTTAGAAATACAATACAGAGATGCCCCGTGGCATCAAAAATTCTCTTTGCAGAACAACTTGAGCGGTTGGCCATTGACAGGTAGCTCAAGTGATTTTATGTCCAAGGTGCTCAAATTGTAGGAATTTTGTCGAGTTACTTCTCTGATAAAATATGATCCAAGCCACAAACTATCATACTTACCATGGTTGCTCGACTTTTCATTCCTGTGATCCCATGACAAAACCATATCGCCGTTAGAGAAATTCTTACTCCTAGATGATTTGTCAAAATTTCTTTTAATCTTCGATTGATTTTTACAACAATGATCAAAGGCTCTTCTCCTACTTTCATCCAATTCTACAATTTGGTTAATTCTATTTCGCACAACATCTTTTTCAGATTTGAAATTTTGTAGAAGTCGGTAAGCTGGTAGCCTCAAGTGCACGGGAAGGGTGACATCCAAGCCATAAACTAACTCAAAGGGACTCTTTCCTATTGAACTTTTGTTTGTCCTCCTATCAGCCCACAAAGCATATTTAATTTTGCTATCCCATGCCTTTTTGTTATCTCCTACTATTTTCTTGATGATGGTGATCAAATTTTTATTGCTAGACTCAGTTAGGCCATTACCCTGAGGATAGTAGTTTGATGACTGGGATAAGACAATACTGTACTTGGAGAAAAATGATGATAATTTAGGAGGACTAAAGGCCTTTGCATTGTCAGTTGTAATCTTGGCAGTGTTGAGAAATCTAGGGCATTTGCATCAGGGGATTTCTCTTTATTAGTTATTGCTTGTGGATGCATTTTTACTTATTCAAATTAGGATCTTCTTCATGTTAAGTTATAAGTGTTCTTCTTCATCAAAAATTAACCAATGCATGAACATAAAGTAAACCAGAGACAACATTTAGGCTATGAGCCAGGGCCAAAACCTCTCACTCTTTGAGAGGAAAACCTACACAAAATTCTTCTTATAGAGATTCCAATTGACGAATACCAAGACCAAGACCCTTGACCTAGAAGCCACTCCAAGACTAAGACACGCGTTCTCTTTGAAAGTCCTCTTTTTCCACCAAGATATTCACTGTTGTCTTGACACTAAGATCTTCACCGCTGCTCTAACACTGTATACCGAGCTTCAATGAGATCCGAACTGTGCCATTAATATTTTTCTAGCCCTTCAATACATCTTGTTGTCTCTGTGATCTAATCATAAGAGGGATTTGAATTCCCATCTTTAGTTTGTCACCCCATACTATCTTTTGTATGTAACTAGCATCCAAACTGTGATAGGCATTGACTAGAGCAGCACTGGATACATGGAGCAAAAAGACAACATTGAGACCTTGTAGCATACTAAGATAGCATTGAACCAAGATAGCATACCATCACAACATCGAACTACTGTGCCACTACAATTACACCGAGCCTGTGATCACCTTCTGAGAATCACAGAGATTCTGACCTGTATTAACCCATCTGAAACAGAGATGTCCAAACTGTATGTTGTCTAACCCGTCCGAAAATCTCAGAATTATATTCCGAAATGTTTTCTCTGTGGACTGAGTCAAGGTTCCTTTATATAGTTGATGGTCCATCAATTAAGCCGACCTAACATCTCGAATAGATGTGTCCATATAAGCTGCGCCGACATGACATTTATATGCATAGTTGAGGCCAACATCACGAGGAGAGCAGTGCTTGTCTTTGGAGGGTTAATATGACTTTTACATTGACTCATATACAATGACATAGGCTCAAGAAGAGCTCTTCATTCATGACATTAATTCTTTGACTCTAAATGACAAACATAATGCTCTCAAATGAGAGCCATCTATAATAAAATCACTTGCTCATGAAACCCGTGAAACAAGGTTTACAAAAATACTTTTATTACATCCTTTATACAAGTCACAATTACATGTCATTATGCAGACCGAACCTAGTTACTTTTCAACAGGCAGGGACACCAAAACAAGTGATAATTTTGTCTTCATGAAAATCCATCACTACTTTGTCGGTGGCGTGTTTTGTAGGGATGACTTCTACCCATTTAGTAAAATAATCAGTAGCAATTAAAATACATGAGTAGCCATTACTTGAATTTTCATTAAATTTCCCAATAAAGTCAAGACCCCAACGTTTAAAGGGAGCTTCCACGACCATAGGTTGAACAGGAAAAGAAGCTAACTTTTGCTTCCCAATGAATAGTTGACAAACTTGGCAACCTCTAACATACTTGTGCACATCAGCAAAAATGTAAGTCCAAAAATAACCATCTCTCAGGATTTTATGGGTGGTAGTCTTAGCAGCATGATGCCCTCCACAAAATCCTAAGTGAAACTCAGTGAGAAGATTTTTGACTTCAACTTCATCAACACATCTAAGTATTACCCCCTCTGAATTTCTCCAACCCAGACCATCCTTGATAATGCAATACTTAGTTTCTCTTAGCCTTAATTCTCTTCTTTTATGGCCAACTAGATGGCTAGGACATGACAAATTTTGCAAATAATAAATAATGTATTTATACCATTCGCGTTGGCCTAACCTTTGAAGTTCTGATGAAGTTGGTTCCAAATCACTCTGACAAATCAATCCTAACGCCCTCTCAATCCCCTCAGTCAATATTTGGGCCAATCGTTGGCCCTTTACCAACTTGGTAGGTCTAATATCTAAATCATATTCTTGAATCTTTGAAACCCACCTAGCCCTGGTTCCTAAGCAATCATTTTGGTTAAAATATCTTCTACAGCTGATTGGGGGATGTTGAGAAATCGAGGGCATCGAGATCAAGTAATTTCTCTTTTATTAGTAACTGTTTGTGAGTGATTTTTACTTATTTATATTAGGATCTTCTTTTACATAGGTTATTAGTGTTCTTCTTCATCAAACAACTACCACTGCATAAACCATAAAGAGGGAAGAGACATGGAATATAGGCTATCAACCAGGGCCAAAACCTCTCACTCTTGAGAGGAAAACCCGAAAAAAAATATTCTTTTTATATAGATTCCAATTGACAAATACCTTGATCAAGACCCTTGACCTATTTGCCTCTCCAAGACCAAGAGAGAATTTCCCTTCCACTGCTCTTCATGACCAAGTCAATACTAGTCAAACTTTTGTCCTTCCTTCTTCTCAGCGACCCTTCAATCTCAACTTCCTCTTGCTTCAGACCTGCACTTTAATTACGGCCCTAATTGCAGCACGTGAGAAGTATGATAACTAACTTCTACACCTTGTCATCACTTTGCCTGGAGGGGAGACTCCCTCACATACTTCGGCTTGATGACTTCAGCTTCTTATGTGACCTTGCCAACAGTAATACCCTCGGTTACTTCTGTAACAAAAGCTTCCTCTTTACTTTGTATGTGTGACAAGATAGAGCCCAAAACAGATCTGAAATTAGTTCGATCTTTTTCTTCTTTTACTCGTTGTTTATAGGTTGCCTTCCTTGACCCTTTCGTTGATCTTCGCATCACTTACAAACTCCAGTCCTGCACCGAAATTCTTACTCTGAAATGTGGACGTGTTGCCCTATTTATAGTTTTTTTAGCCTCATAATAAGTTGACTTGTCATCCAGCTAGGCCGACGTGTCATTTGGAGAGGTATTATTATTCCTTTTGAAGCCAACTTGAAGGAAGATAGTTGTTCTTGTCTTGGAGGGCTATTTATACTTATCTAATGACTCATACAAAATATAATATACCCAAGAAGGGTCCTTCATACATGACATAGACTCAAATTGACTTTTATGACTAGATGACAAATCCTAAAGGCTCACAATGGGAGCCATCACTAAAAATAAAATTCCTTGGTCATGAAACCCATGAGACAAGCATTACAATAATAATTTTATTTTTCTTCTTTTCATCAATTACATAAAATCACAATTACACATGTCATTATGAAGATCGAACCTAGCTACACTTTTCAACACTCCCTCTTAACTAGGGAGGTATTCATAATGGTACTTGGTCATTCTCAATCTAAAGAATTCTCATAAGAAGAATCAGAATGGTAACCCATTTGTATAACATCATACCAACCAACATTGTCACATAGCAAGGCCTTGACTAACAGCTCTATCTCTCCACAAGATCAGAGCACAATGTTGGCGAGACCAATGATGTATAGACACCATCATCATTGCCTCTCTCGGAACATACCACACTCGGGTTCTCGGAGTGTGTTCCACCAGGACTATTCTTATCTTGGATTCCTAGTCGTTAAAGAATATCGGTCCTCTATGACTACTCTTGTCTTGGATGCCCTAATACATCCTCAAAGAGCATCGGATGCCAGATGTTTACCCAATCCTCCATTCTTTCTTCCAAAGTGAAGATAAGAATGATGTGCCTATCTCTCCCTCTTAATTAGGGAGGACATATCTATTCCAATAAAAGAATGTACTCATTCCTACGAACGGAATGTACCTAATCTCCCTCTTGGCTAAGGAATTTTACTTCCAAGTTTCTGCCAAGTAAGAAACTTGTTTCCAGGATCCCTCTTAATTAAGGACCTACAATAGCCCCACAGGTGGAGATGATGGGACAACCAGCTGCTTGAAGAACTCCTCACGATGTCAGGAACTTATTTTCGTTATTCAGGAGTCTTCATGTTTTGGGACTTCTTCGTAGGGCACAAACCATCCATCACTTTCATCGTTGAGCCATGACATCATTTCTTTCATCGAAAAGTGAGTCATCGGTCCATATCTGGCCTTACTTCATGCCATGTTGCCTTCTCCATGCCATGTTTCATTAAGAATATTTCATCCTACTACATGGTCATCATCGGTGGAAGACATTCATAGCTCTTCCCTTCGCAGCCCTGCATAAGCCCATCCAGAAATCTTTCAAAAATATTAAATCAAAATTACCTTTTTGATGGTCTTTCATCATGACATCTTCCAATTTGCATCAACATCCTGCATATATATTGACACATCTCCAAAAGATATTTATTGTCAAGGGTCTCCATCCTTTTCAAACTTCCATCAGAGTCTTCATATATTTTCCAGAGACAACCAGCTACTTGAAGAACTCCTCACGATGTCAGGAACTTCTTTTCGTCATTCAGGAGTCTTCATGTTTTGGGACTTCTTCGTAGGGCACAAACCATCCATCACTTTCATCGTTGAGCCATGTCATCATTTCTTTCATCGGAAAGTGATTCATCAGTCCATATCTGGCCTTACTTCATGCCATGTTGCCTTCTCCATGCCATGTTTCGTTAAGGATATTTCATCGGACATCCTACTACATGGTCATCATCGGAGGAAGATATTCATAGCTTCTCCCTTGGCAGCCCTGCATAAGCCCATCCAGATATCTTTCAAAAATATTAAATCAAAATTACCTTTTTGATGGTCTTTCATTATGACATCTTCCAGTTTGCATCAACATCTTGCATGCATATTGACACATCTCCAAAAGATATTTATTGTCAAGGGTCTCCATCTTTTTCAAACTTCCATCAGAGTCTTCATATATTTTCCAAAGATATCCTAGTCAAATCTTCTAGTCCTGGATGTTGATTGCCTTCATAGTTGCACATTCCACGATCTCTTCCTTTCTTTCTTCACACATTATCTTCCAGGAACTTTTGCTCATAGTTCCTCCAATTTTGTCAACCACCACATTTTTCAAATGAGGACATATTATGTTGATCTAGTCAATGTGTGACCCATGCCTTCTTGCATCCTTTCAGTGGAGGAGATCCTTTTTCCTTTAATCATGCTCTCAATATAGAGCATTGATCCATATTGCCTATGACCATGTGACATGACTCCAAATTTTATCAAATGAAAGCATACATACCTCATTTTCCTTTGGGTCATCCAAACTTCTTGCAACAACTTCCTTGATTGAAAGAGATTCAATCCCTTGATCTTCTTCACCTTTTATGTCATCATAACATCATTAAATGAATTCCACAAATTAGAATTCGTAATGAAACACTAGCTTCCGTTCTTGATCAATGAACCTTCCAATGAAGATTCCATCAGAGAATCTTGAGGATCTAAAGTATCCCCATCAGCAGATATTTCCTTTTGACAGATGTATGATGAACCTTGTACTAGATGACCTTGCCACTTATGTTTTCAATGAGATTCCCAAGAGCTATATCCTTGACTTCCATGGATTCTAACCATCTTTCATGCTTCTCTTATGATGATGTCACGAGCTCTTGCTTTCAATGCTTCTATGATGCCCTGATGCATCCCATTATTTTACTTAGTGAATCATATATCTTACAACAGAAAACTTAGGAACTTGAAAAGAACTTATGTGAGGAAGACTGTCTCAATAGTGGAGATCTATTACTTCCTCCTTCTTGGATTTTTTCCTTTCAGCTTCCTCCACTTCCTCGGTGATGTGGACTTCTTCTCTTCCTCTTTTTCTATTGTCCTTCTTGAGCTTAGGACAATCACTCCTATAGTGCCCATATTCTTGACACCCATAGCATTGTATTTTAGCCATGTTCTTCTTCTTCTTCTTCTTTTGAGGACCAAACCTTCCAAATTTACCCTTACTTCTTGTCATTCCAGCATATGCCTGATTCTTCTCACCTTGTCCCCCATCAAATTTGGCCTTTATTCTGGATTCTTCAATCTTTCACGGTGACCACAGTTCATGGAATGGAGTAGCTTCTTTCTTCCCATTAATATTTGAAGTAAAGTTACCCCGCTCCTCTGGTAGTGTGTTTAATACAACTGTATTCATTTCTCTATCAAACATTACTTCTCCCAGATCTTGTATTTGATCCCGGATTTCAAATATCCTCATAAAGTATGAGGTTATTTCATCTTCCCTTGACATCTTCAGCTTGTAGAGTTCTTGCCTTAATGAGATGACTTCTCCAGCAGTGCTTACTACGAAATACAACTCTACCAGTTTGTCATAGATTTCTTTTGAAGTTTTGAGTTTGGATACATATGGGATGAGAGGATCCTTGATAGATTCTATGAGAATCCTTTGAGCCCTAAATTCCCCTTTCATATACTTTGCAAGAGCTTTAGCATCTTCTTCTCCTGGTTTGGTGATAGATCCTTTTACATGATCCATGACCTCATTTTCAATGAGATTCAGGTCTGCCCTTTTCTTCCATGCAAGATAGTTTGAAGCCCCAACCAATTTGTTGTTTTCCTTGCAAAAATACATTTTGACAGATTTAGATGTGGACATAAATATACTTACCTGATAGAATGCTCCTTCTTCTTGTTTCTTCCTTGATGTTGATGATGATATAGAGGATCAAAAACTTCTCCTTGGTGAAGATAATTTTCTTCAATAATGATCCTTGATCCCACAGAGAGGGAGATACCTTGGATCTTTTGATGATGATGATGTCTTCAATGGTAGGGATCTTGCTTGAGAGAGATTGCCTTAGGGTCTTGATCACAATGCCTTTTGATCTTCAAAACAGTTCAACTCGATTCATAGATTTTTTCAACTTGAGTAGATATAGGTTTTTGGCCTTCTTTTCTTGATGATGATCCCAATACTTCTGTGTAGACTTCTTTGATCTAGGGTTTTGATGCTTTATTTGTAGATCTTGTCTTCAATATGATCTTCGCTTTGATGCCTTCCTCGATATTTGATCCTTGAGTATCCCTTCATAAGATGCCCTTCCTTGACTTTGTTACCTTAGCTCTAAAACCATGTTGAGAAATCTAAGGCATCAAGATCAAGTGATTTCTCTTCTATTAGTAACTGTTTGTGAGTGATTTTTACTTCTTTAGATTAGGATCTTCTTTTACTTAGGTTATTAATGTTCTTCTTCATCAAACAACTACCAATGCATCAACCATAAAGAGACAAGAGACACAAAATATAGGCTATCATCTAGGGCAAAACCTCTCACACTTGAGAGGAAACCCGAACAAATTCTTCTTCTTATAGAGATTCCAATTGACGAATACCAAGATGAAGAACCTTGTCCTATTTGAATCTCCAAGACCAAGACACAAGTTTCCACTGCTCTTCGTGACCAAGTCAATACTAGTCAAACTTTTGCTCCTTCCTTCTTCTCGTCTACCCTTCAATCTCGGCTTCCTCTTGATTCAGGCTTGCACTTTAATTTCGGCCCTAATTGCAGCATGTGAGAAGTATGATAACTAACTTCTACACCTTGTCATCACTTCGTTTGGAGGGGAGACTCCCTCACATACTTCGTCTTGATGACTTCAGCTTCTTAAGTGACCTTGCTAACCTTGAATCCTCCAGTAAAACCCTTGGTTACTTCTGCAACAAAAGCTTCCTCTTTACTTCGTACGTGTCACAAGGTAGAGCCCAAAACAGATCTGAAATTGGTTTAATCTTCTTCTTCTTTTACTCATTGTTTATAGGTTGCCTTCCTTGACCCTTTTGTTGATCTTCGCATCACTTACAAACTTCAGTCCTGCACTGAAACTCTTGCTCTGAAATGTGGATGTGCTGCCCTATTTATAGTTGTTGTAGCCTCATAATAAGCTAACTTGTCATCCAGCTAGGTCAACATGTCATTTGGAGAGGTATTATTATTCCTTTCGAAGCCGACTTGAAGGGAGATACTTGTGCTTGTCTTGGAGGGCTATTTATACTTATCTAATCACTCATACAAAATGTAATATACCCAAGAAGGGTCCTTCATACATGACATAGACACAAATTGACTTTTATGACTAGATGACAAATCCTAAAGGCTCATAATGGAAGCCATCACTAAAAATAAAATTCCTTGCTCATGAAACCCATGAGACAAGCATTACAATAATAATTTTATTTTTCTTCTTTTCGGAAATTACATAAAATCACAATTACACGTCATTATGAAGACCGAACCTAGTTAAACTTTTCAACAGGGGACAAAAGTAATCACTCTAGAATACCCCACATAAATTTTGAATTTCTTAAGAGACTTGACTAAAGCATAAGCCCGCCTTTCCAAGGTGCTATACTTCAGCTCAGATCCTTGAAGGGATCTACTCATAAAAGCAATAGGTTGCTCATACCCTTGTTCTTTTGAAGCAACAATCTAGCAATAGTATCTTCAGATGCAAAAGAGAAAATCAAAAACTCCTTTGAATAATCAGGGCTCATAAGAACATGTGCTCTAACAATGGAATCCTTAATTTCCTAAAAACATTTTCTTCCTTCCTTTCCCCAAACAAAATTAGCATTTTTCTTTAAAAGGGTTTGAATGGGTTTAGCAACTTTAGCATAATTTGGAATGAACCTCCTAAGAAAGTTGATCTTTCCCAAAATGGATTGAAGGGATTTAACATTATGAGCCAAAGGAATCTTTTGAATTGCCTCCACTCTCTCAAGGTCAATCTTGATCCCATCCTTGGAAATGATGTGACCAAGAAACTTCCCTTCAGTCACTCAAAAACATATTTAGCAGGATTTAATGATATCCCATATTCTCTACACCTATCAAAAAATTTCCTTAGATGGCCCACATGAGAAACTCCGTCCTTAGAAAAAACAGTTAAATCATCTTGATCAATCTTAATGAATTTCCCAATTAGACCCTTAAAATCATAGTCCATATCCCTTTGAAAAGTTGCTCCAGCATTTGTTAGTCCAAAAGGCATCCTCAAACATTCAAAAGTACCCCATGGTGTGGTGAATGTTGTCTTATGCCTATCCTCTTTCTTCATCGTGACTTAGTTATATCTTGAAAACCCATCCAACAAAGACATCATTCCTGATCTTGTTACCCTTTGTAATAATGTTTCCATGTTAGGCAAAGTGTAATTGTCCTTTTTAAAAGCTGAATTGAGATTTCGAAAATCTACACATAGCCTGATTGAACGATTCTTCTTTCTCACAATAACCGAGTTTGAACACCATATGGAATGCCTAGTGTGAGCTACGATTCCAACTTGGAGCATCTTTTGCAACTCCTTTTGCACCAAGGGGGCTAACATAGGATTTATTTGCCTAAGTTTTTTCCTTAAGGGTTTGGCATTCTCATCTTTTAGAGGGATAGTATGTTCCATAACATCTTCCCTATATCCTTTTAACTCATCATATGAAAAGGTCAAAACATCCCTATATTCTTGAAGTAAATTTATTAATTTTCTCCTTTCCTCCTCAGTGGTACCCTTCCCTATTTTAATAATCTTTGGATCTTGAAAGGTGTGAATGTTTACTTCAATGTATTCCCCTGGGTCAATCTTCTTATCATCTTTTCTCTTTACAGCATCAGGCCTATCAAACATTTGCTCCATGGCTACACGATCCCTAGAAGTGGGATTTGAAATTGCATTACACTCCTCATATTTGCAACCTTCTTCTTTGTAGCCACCCTTAAAACCAAAAAATTCCTCCATAATATTCAAAAATCAGATCACATAGATTTCATCATTGACTTGCCAATGCTCAATATTATCAGGGACTGATGGTCTACAAATATCTTCTATCTTAATCTTATTATCCATCAGGTTCTCCCCAAGTTGTAAAGTAGATGCAGCAATAGCCAACTCATCAACTTGTTTATTTCCTTCCCTAGGAATTGTTTGAAGATCTAATGCATCAAAATGCTCCATATTGTCCCAAAAAACATTATGATACTTCTTCAATTTATCATTCTTATGAGAAAATTTATTCTTAACTTGAAGAATGACTAAGTTAGAATCCCCCTTGATACTAAGCATCTTAATTTTCAAATCCTTTGCAAACTCTAGACCTAACAACAAAGCTTCATGTTCTACTACATTGTTAGTTGCATCAAATTCCAATCTATAGGCAAAATTTAATATATGACCAAGGGGAGAGGTGAGGACAATTCCAACACCCTTACCAAACTTTGAATGGGCACCATCAAAATTCATATGCAAAATCCAATCTTTCTTAGTTTCCACATCCTCCTCCATAGGAGCAATAGAGTTAGCCAAGATAGCATAATTTCCCAAGTCATAATATTCACACACAATCTCATTATAAGGCTTCTTGGGATTTTCCACATGATACTTTATCTCCAAATCCCAATCCAACCTAACCATGATTCCCTCACTATTAGGGATGGTAACATAACTTAGATCCATTTCAAAACTACCCCCTATATCAGCTCCCCACTTCCTAGACAATAACATCCCCCAAGCATCAGGCACATCAATCACCACAATATCCATGGTGATCATAATATCAGGATTGTAAATTTATGTAGATGTTCTATGCTTGATGCAACTTTACTTTTATCAATAGCAATCACATGAATTTACAAGTAAAATGCAGATAGAACATACCAGTGATCCTTGGTGTGTTATGACGGTCAACAGGATGCTTCAACCAACAAAGATTTCACGGTCAGCCAACCCAACATGTGTCACAACAGTCCTCAAAACAATCACACGGTCAACTCAGAATTCAACCTCAGAAAAGTCAACGCTGCCTAGAAAAGTCAACACAAGGCAGCAACACTAAAAGTCAATAGCTCAACTTTTGGTCAACCTTTGACCTCGATTTCTGTGCCAAAGAGTACGACCTTCTTAGATCGAAGTCTCCTCCAAAATTCAGCCCAATCGGACCATGCATTGACCAAAGTCAACGCTGGTCAAACTTCCCAATCCAAAGAAACCTAACTACAAATTTCACTGAATACAATACGTCCTTTGCTTTGCATTGCTTCTCCTTCTTCTTAGTTAAAACTTCGTCCTTCTCCCCGTGGTAAGATGAATCAACTTCTTAGATGTCGTATAAGGAGAAGTGTGATGAGATGAGTGAAAAATGCTCCAGCGATTGACCCTATAAATACCAATCATGAGGTGTGTATGCCCCTTCACAGAGAGAGTGGTATTCCACGAGAACTAATGGAACACTACTATGTAGGCATTAGCCTAATCTTCATAACGGAACACAAAAATTCATTTGGTGAACACCTCCAAAAAAAATCAGCCAATACGGTCTTCATCGAGCATCACAAGATTAAGGTTTGGACCTGGTGTGTTAACACTCCCTCTCAACTAGGGAGAACTCCATCCACCAGTGCAATCAAACATCATGTGTCATCCCACCGTAACTTGCTTTGTTGGCCTCTTTATTTCAGAACAGAAGTGGGTCAGTCACAAAGACATCATTCCCGGCTGATAGATTCAGCCCAGAGGTCAAAACCTCTATCGTACTCACAAAGAGTCTCCAACCAACTTGAAGTTGGTTCATCTGACCCAAAGTCAGGCGGAGGTCCGAGACCTCACTAGACTTGATCCCAGATCAAGTGGTTGGACCGTGCCATCCTAGATAGGGAGTACGGCAATCTCTGATGCATCCATCAGTATTTGCAACTAGTCTCTAGATTTTTCCACCTCATTGGCCAAATGAGAGGTACTTCCCATGAGCCCTGAACTCAATGGGTAAGATGCATACGGGGCACAGACAATGAGAGGTGAACCAACTCAATAATCACAACGATGGGGTCCAAGCACACCAACAAGGTTTGGCAAGCCTAGCCTTGGGGTTGCTCATAGCTCCGAGAAGCTGTCCCCAAAGCCCCCCAGAGCTCCTCGAGCTCATCGTCCAACAGGACCCACATCATAGGGTCGTTTCACGATACCAAGTCTCTCATAGAAGGTTAGGAACTTGACCTTCCCCAGGGGCTTAGTGAGAATATTCGCGACCTGCTCATCAGTTCCTATATGATCGAGCCTTACGGCGCCTCGCTGTACCATATCTCGGATGAAATGGTACCTGATATCAATATGCTTGGATTGGTCGTGGAACACAGGATTCTCGGTCAAGCGAATCCCACTCTGGTTATCACAGAGTATCACGGTGGTATCTAGCACATGTCCAAACAACTCACTAAAGAGCTTTCGCAACCAAACTGCTTCACAACAGGCCATACTTGCTGCAATGTATTCGGCCTCAGCGGTGCTCAAAGCCACCGACTTCTGCTTCCTGCTCCTCCATGAGATCGAAGCAGAACCAAGATTGAAGCAGCATCCCGATGTGCTCTTACGATCCACCACACTGCCAGCCCAATCGGCATCAGTATATCCACGGAGTGTCACACTCCCGGCAGTGTATCTCAGCCCATGGTTTATCGTGCCCCGAAGGTATCTCAGAAGATTCCTGGCACCAACCCAGTGAAAGTGATGAGGTTCAACCATCTGTTGACTCAAAGTGTTCACTGCAAAACATATATCTGGACGAGTGTTCACTAAGAACATCAGGGCCCCTACGAGTTGACGATACTCAGTAGGATTTGACAATACGAGCCCAGCAGCGCTGCCACTCAACTTCTTGAAGTTGAGTTCCATTGGTGTTGACACGGACTTGCAGTCCACCATACCAAATTTTTCTAGAAGTTTCACAATGTATTTTTCTTGAGAAAGGAAAATCTCGCCAAGTCTCTGCCAGACCTCCAGGCCTAGGAAGTAGTGCATTAGTCCTAGGTCCTTCATCTCGAACTTAGCAGCAAGCTCCCTCTTGCATTGATGAATGAGAGGGTCAGCACCTGTCAGGAAGAGGTCGTCCACATACAGCACCAGAATGAGAGGCTTCCCCTGGACAACCTTGAAGTAAAGGTTCGAATCAACATTACTTCAAATGAAGCCCAACTTCATCAAGTAGCTATCTATCCTCTCGTACCAAGCTCTAGGTGCTTGCTTCAACCCATAGAGGGCTTTCTTCAATCTGCAGACATGGGTGTCCCGATCTTGGACTTCAAACCCCAGAGGTTGTTCTACATACACCTCTTCCTTTATTGCACCATGCAGAAAAGCAGTCTTGACATCCATCTGATGAAGACTCCATCCTTGCGTAGCAGCAAGGGCTATGATTGATCGAATGGTGGCCATATAATGCCTGGGTCTGAAACATCTTCATAATAGTCCTTCTTCCTTGAGGAAGGAAGCCACGGGCAACGAATCTTGCCTTGAATTTTTTAGCACTTCCATCAGAGCCATTGCTTGATCTTGTAGAGCCATTTTGAGGTGACAACTACTTTTTCCTCTGGTCTTGGAACCACATCCCAGACATCATTCTTCATTATGGACTCACACTCTTCGTGCATAGCATCCTTCCAGACTTGATGCTTTACGGCTTCCTCAAAAGATCCATGCTCAGATTGTACAATAGTACTCATGGCTGCTAGATACCCTTGGTATCTACTCAGCTTCTTGCTTTCACGGAATGTCCCCCTCGGGGCAGTATGCCCCTCAGCATCTTCGAGAGTGTCCCTGAGCCATGATGGTCTCTTTCTCAATGAAGGAGATGGATCGATTGGGTCCATTTGTCCTTCAACATCAGACATTGTCTCATCCTGCGGTTCTTCTTGATTTCCAAGCCTTGCTTCATGATTTTCCTCGGATCTCGAAAGATCTACTACTTTCTTCAGGGAAGCTTCTTTGTCAAAAGTGACATCATGGCATATCTCTACTTTCCTTTGACCAGGTACATAGACTCTATAGGCCTTAGAAGTTTCGCTGTAGCCCACAAATATTCCTTTCTTCCCAGAAGCATCCAGCTTGCTCCTCTTCTCTTTCGGCACATGAAAATAAATAGGACATCCAAAAACTCTAAAATGTGAGACGTCAGGTTTCTTACCAATGAAAACCTCTTCAGGAGTTTTGGAGTCTAGAGCGGAATGTGGGCATATGTTTTGTACGTACACAACATTGTTCGTAGCTTCTCCCCACAGAAACTTGAGTAGACCCTGGTCACATAGCATGGCACGAGCAACTTCCACAATGGTCTTTTTCTTTCGTTCAGCAACACCATTTTGCTCAGGAGTGTAGATAGTTGTGGTATCCCTCTTAATGTCATCTTCTCTGCAAAATTTCTTGAACTCGTTCGTCTCATATTCAGTGCCATTATCAGTCCTCAATATCTTGATCTTCTTCCTGTCAGATTTTCCACAAAGGCTTTGAAGGTACGGAACCACATGAAAGCCTCATCCTTCTTCTTCAAGAAGTATATCCAGGTTTTGCGAGAGAATTCATCTATTAACATCATATAATAAGAACATCCTCCCAAGGATGTCACAGGCAGCATACCAGACATATCAGAATGTACCAATTGCAAGACATCAGATGTCTTTGTGACGCTTGAGGGGAAAGGTCCCCTTGTATGCTTTCCCTCAGCACAACCCTGACATACACCATGATTATTTGAGAACTCGGGCATCCCCATCACCACCTTCCTTGCTTTGAGAACGGCCTTGCAGTGAAGGTGTCCAAACCTCCGGTGCCATAGTTCAATCTGTCAAATAGTATCACATGTCATCGCTCCTAGTGGACTTCCTCCAACTTGGTAGAGTGTATCAACTCTAAACCCAATCATGATAGCTTCCTTGAAGCTCTTCTTCCACATGTGCACCTTTCCATCAGTGAATGCCACATTGAAACCTTTGTCTTCCATGGCCGATATAGACACAAGGTTCTTCTTCAAATTAGGTACATAGAGTACATCGTGCAAGCGGAGGACTTGACCTTGAGACAAGTGGAGGGCAACGATCCACGCATCACCTCCCGCTTTTACGGCATTATCTCCAGGATGGTGGCCCCTGGATCAATGTCCTTCTGGCTCTGTCAAAATGCTTCCATCTAAGACCAGTGATGTGTCTTGAGGCACCACTATCTATCGACGGACATCCATAGTGTTGGGCGGGGATGCGACGAGAGAGGGCAAATCTGAGAAGATGTATTCATTTCTTTTATCAGCAACATTTGACTCCTCATGCTGGGTTCTGGACCTTTTGAAAGGTTGATTATTTCTGCGGAAGGAAGCCTTCCTCTTTCCCTTGAACCTGTTGTTCCTTTGATTGCCATTCCTCTGGTTGTTGTTGTTGTCACTATCAGGAAGATCAATAAAAGAGACAGCATTCCTCAACATAGTGACTGACCTCTGCTCTGATGGCTTTCACTTTCCTTTATTCCTTGGGCCCCTGCTCTTCCTTTGTTCTTTGAACCACCAGAGTTCTTCTTTCTAGAATGAGCAGCGTAGGTAGCATTTCTGTCATTTTCGTATTACTTCATTCTTGTCTCTTCTTGCATGCATCTTGACAGTAGCTCGTCAAAGTTAGGAATTGTATTATTATTGAGAATGGTAGTGTTGAATACTTGCCATTCATATGCGAGCCCTCCAAGTGCAATGAGTACCATGATACCATCTCACGATCAGCTATTGTCTCCCCAATAGCCAGCATATTGTTCTTGATCTCAGTCAGTTTCAGAAAGTATGTTTGGACAGACTCATCCCTGCCATTCTTCAGATTCTTCAATTGATTCTTGAAGAATAGCACTTGGTTTGCATTGATTATTTTGAACATTTGTATCAACTTATCATACATCTCTTTGTATGTGCCTAGCTCAGATATGTAGGCAACCAGACTTTTATATATGGATTCCCTGATCATTATCTTTTCTTTGATCTCCCCCTTCTTATACTTGGTTTTAGCAATAGCAGTAGTAGTGGATGGAGGTTCTTGTATCTTACCCAGTACATAGTCCATGAGATCATGGTCTTCTAATTTGAGATCTAATATCATCTTCCAAGCATGGAAGTCATCTCTTCCGGTCAGCTTGTCATCCTCCTTGAAGCCATAACTTGTGGAACCCATTTTTCTCTTTTGGTGATTGCTATAAGTTAGGGCTTGTCTTCATGTCAGCTCTGATACCATTTAAATTTATGTAGATGTTCTATGCTTGATGCAACTTTACTTTTATCAACAACAATTACATGAATTTACAAGTAAAATGCAGATAGAACATACTAGTGATCCTTTAGAAGACATACTAGTGATCCTTTAGAAGACAAGTCAGAAATAGATAAAGGTGATGGTGCGTTAAGATGGTCAACATGATGCTTCAACCAACAAAGACTTCACGGTCAGCCAACCCAGCATGGTGTCTAGCAGGTGCGGTAGGCACCTATATTACTAGTATAGTCCCTTATTATTGTTAGTGTAACCCCCTTATTTTTATTATTGTACCCTTGTAACCCCATTTTGTTATTATTGTGCCCTTAAATTATTATTGTTAGGTCGGCTAGGATTACATTGTGGCCCACTAGGATTACATTATGGCCCCATGGACTCCTATATATAGAAAGGAGATTTTGTAAATTGTATCATCCAAGAATTGTTTATTTATGTAATGTACTGGAGGTTTCCCCCTCGAAGTGGCTTATTTCTAAGGCGTTGATATCTCTTTTCTTCTATTTTTGGAGCTGGTTACACAACATTTGGTATCAGAGCTTTGGATTCTAGGGTTTCGCTGCTCTAAACAGGTCATCGTGGCATTTTCGCTATAACTTTTTTTCTACAAAAGTTCAGAAACTGAAATTTTTAGGGTGCGAAGCCGAAATCTTGAGGAAACTCGTCAAAAAATTTCAGAGCTTGGTTTGCAATATTTTCGGAGATATGATCTGTGGAAGGTAGTGTTTTTTCAGGCTCCCAAATTTAATCTCAAAGAGGTGATCGTGGGAAAAGATTCATAACTCTCTCTCTAAGCATCGGATTGGAGTGCTGTAAAAAGTGGTCGCAATTACACGGACTGTAATTTTTTGACTATCAATTTCAGAGCCGAAGGACAAAACAGTGACATGTGGCAAGTCGTACAAGTTTTCTCTAGTGAACCAGTCCATAATTAGGTCATTGTGGGAGATTGGACACAACTTTGTCTTGGAGAATCCAAATCAGGTCAAACCTGTGGCATTCGAAAGAGAATTCAGAGGGCTACGTCGATACCGAAATTTAAATATTGAAGTGCTGCAATCACAGAGATAATCCAATTTCAATATCGAGCTCCTCAAAAGCAAGAAAAATGTGTGTATTTTTTTTTTTTCCGAATTGCATAAGTCGTGTTTGAAGAATCAATTTGAATTGATTCCAAGGGCATATTGTAGAATAGATATCAGTATTGGGTTCTAAAAGATGCCCCGTAAAAATAATTCAACACCCATTAAGCCTTCAGAAGGCTCTACTATGACTCAGGAAGATGAAGAATTGCAACATGATCTATCAAAATTACAAGAGCAAGTGCACCAAATTTCGCTCTCACAAAGAGCAACAAAAAATGAAATGGAAGTTTTGAAGAAAGGCATGGAAGCTAAGATGCATGGCATAGAAGCTGGCATGGAAGCTAAGATGGATGACATGAAAGACAACATGGAAAATATGAAGAATGATCTAAAAGCGGACATGGAAGGTTTGACAAAGTTGATACAAGAAATGTTTCATAATGGTGAAAAGATAGTAGAAGAAACTCATGATGAGAACAAAATAAATGTTAATCGTGATTTCATAAACTCTAATGTTGGCGTGAAGAACCACCATATTCCAAAAATGGAGATGAGGAAGTTTGATGGAAAGGATCCTGTAACATGGATACTTCAGATGGAGCAATATTTTGATCTCCATAACGTGCAAAACACACAAAAGGTACGCATTGCAACTTTACATTTAGAACAAAATACATTTGCATGGTATTGATGGCTTTGCTCCCGTAAAAAAATTGTCACTTGGTCAATTTTTATGAAGGAAATGATAGCACATTATGAGGATACAAAGAGCAACACCTTCTTTAGCCAATTGATAAATCTCAAACAAAAGGGCTTAGTGGGGGAGCACATTGAGGACTTCCAAAAATTGAATATAAGGGTAACTGATATTCCAAAGGAACACAAGATTGATCTCTTCATAGGTACTTTAAAGGATAACATCCAACATGAAGTTCACGTTTTGGAACCTGATTCATTGGAGAAGGCATTCAGGTTGGCAAGAAAAATTGAATGTAAAATTATGGCGACAAGGAAGCCTACCATTCACTTCTATAAAGAAGGAAGTGTTGCTACACCTAGATTTCCACAACCTACAAGGTTGACACCACAAAAATTGGAAGAAAAAAGAGAAAAAGGGCTTTGCTAGAGTTGTGATAGCAAATACACTAAAGGTCATAAGTGTGCTGAGAAGAAATTATTTTACATAGATTGTGAAGAGGAAGAAGAAAATGAACAAGAAGAGGATATACACCGGGAACCAACCCCAGAAGAGGAAGAAATGAATCCAACCATATCGTGTAATGCACTGGCAGGAATTACCACTCCTCAAACTCTCAAGATAAAAGGACAAATCAAGAAGAGAAAGGTAATAGTGTTGATTGATTCGGGTAGCACCCATAATTTTATTCATTGTAAGGTAGCCAAGGAATTAAATTGTTTCCTATACCCAGCACCAGAATGTCAAGTGATGGTTGCAAATGGAGGAACTATAAATTGCTCTAGAAAATGCCATAATGTCAAGCTAACCATGGGGGAATATGTATTGACTAGTCCAATGCTTTCCATTCCTATGGGAGGTGCTGATGTTGTACTAGGAGTACAATGGTTACAATCTTTGGGGATGGTAGCTTTTAATTTTCAAGAACTTTTCTTGAAATTTTTTTCAGAAGGAAAGGAATTCAAATTACGAGGCATTGCGGGGAAGCCAGGAAAGATAATAAGTTCTAATGTCATGACAAAGCTTCTAAAGAAAGAACAACGAGGCGTAATTGCACAATTATGCTCACTAGAAGTTCCAACATCAAAATCATCTATTTCTGCAGATCTCCAACCAGTCTTGGACAATCATTCCAAGGTGTTTGAAACTCCCAAAGGACTCCCACCTATTCGTGATCATGATCATGCTATTCATTTGATTCCGGGAAGTGTTCCTCCAAACATCAGGCCTTATAGATATCCTTATGTCCAAAAGAGTGAAATTGAACGTATGATTGCAGAAATGTTAGAGGCGGGTATAATTCAACCTAGTCAAAGTTCTTTCTCTGCTCCTGTAGTATTGGTACACAAGAAGGATGGATCGTGGCGAATGTGTCCGAATTATAGGGAGCTCAATAAGCTCACCATTAAAGATAAATTTCCCATTCCTGTGATTGATGAATTATTGGATGAATTACATGGAGCAATTTATTTTACCAAGTTGGATCTTCGTTCAGGATATCATCAAATTAGAATGAAGACTCAATATATTCCAAAAACAGCATTTCGAACTCATGAGGGTCATTATGAATTTTTGGTCATGCCTTTTGGCCTTACCAATGCACCTTCTACATTTCAAGAGTTGATGAATTCCATTTTCAAACCCTTCCTTAGAAAATTTGTGCTAGTATTTTTTGATGATATACTAATCTATAGCAGGTCTTGGAAGGATCATGTTGAACATGTTGACAGGGTGCTCAAACTATTGCGGGAGAAACAATTATATGCAAAAACATCCAAATGTTTCTTTGGAGTACAAGAGGTGGAATATCTGGGTCATATTGTATCTCACGAGGGCGTTAAGGTAGACCATAACAAAATTAAAGCCATTAAGCAATGGAAAGTCCCCACAACAATAAAACAGTTGCAAGGATTTCTCGGGTTAACGGGCTATTATCGCAAGTTTGTTAAGAATTATGGGAGAATAGCAGCACCTCTAACAACATTATTGAAGAAAGATGCATTTTCATGGACTCCTGAAGCAACTAAGGCCTTTGAACATCTTAAGGAGGCAATGTGCCTAGCACCAGTCTTAGCTACGCCAGACTTCACAAAAACCTTTATTGTGGAATGTGATGCCTCAGGAAATGGAATTGGTGCAGTTTTAATGCAGGAGGAAGACCCATTGCTTTTGAAAGTCGTCCAATCAAAGGAAAGTATTTACAGAAACCTATTTATGAGAAGGAAATGTTAGCAATACTGCATGCACTAAAGAAATGGCGAACTTACCTAATGGGAAGACACTTCAAGGTAAAAACCGATCTTGATAGTCTTAAACACTTTTTGGAACAAAGACTATCATCAGAAGAGCAGCAAAAATGGGTCACAAAGATGTTGGGTTATGACTTTGAAATAATCTACAAAAGAGGAAAGCTTAATGTTGTTGCAGATGCACTCTCAAGAAAGAATGAAGAGGTGGAAGCATTGCTTTGTGCCATTTCTATTATCCAACCAGATTGGATAACTGAAGCAAGAGATGAATGGAAGAAGGACAAGATGTATGGACACTCATTCAAAAGTTGCAGCAAGATCCTAGTACATCTGATACATTTAGTTGGAAAAATGATTCCTTATGGTACAAAGATCGCTTATATCTTTGTAAGAATTCCCAACTAAAACAAAAGATTCTTTTGGAATTGCACACTTCTCCTTTAGGATGACACTCAGGATTTTTAAAAACTTACCACAGGGTGAAGAAAGAATTTTTTTGGGATGGCCTTAAATCTGATATTCAAAAGTTTGTGGCGGAATGTTTGGTTTGCCAGCAGAATAAATTGGAGACAATTAAGACCCCGGGACTTCTACAACCTTTATCCATTCCAAGTCAGCGTTGGGAGGAGATTTCAATGGATTTTATCACAGGTTTACCTAAGTCTGAAGGAAAGAATGTCATCATGGTGGTAGTTGATAGACTTACCAAGTATGCACACTTTTGTGCATTATCTCATCCATTTAAAGCAAGTACGATTGCTACTACATTTATGGACAGAATTCAAAAGCTACATGGAAGCCCAAGGGTTATTGTGAGCGACAGAGATCCCATTTTTACTGGAAATTTTTGGACGGAGTTATTTTCTTGTTTAGGTACTCAATTAGCTCATAGCTCATCTTATCATCCTCAATCTGATGGTCAAACTGAGATAGTAAATAAATGTTTGGAAGGATATCTTCGTTGTTTTGTATCTGATAAACAAACACAATGGGTCCAGTGGTTACCTCTCGCTGAATGGTGGTATAACACTTCCTTCCATACTGCAGCAAAAATGACCCCATTTATGGCACTTTATGGATATCATCCACCATCGATCACATCATCTTTAAGGGAAAATTCGAAGGTTCAAGCAGTGGAAGATCACATCGAGCATCAGCAAGAAGTTCTTCAACTCTTAAAGGATAACCTGAATTTGGCACAAAATCGAATGAAACAACAGGCAGATCAACATCGCAGCGAGAGAAGTTTTGATGTAGGAGATTGGGTATTTTTATGGCTACAACCATACAAACAAATGTCCCTCAAGCAAGCTAAGAAGGATAATAAATTATAACCAAAGTACTATGGTCCTTACAAGGTGTTGCAAAAGATTGGTACTATGGCATACAAATTGGAGCTTCCTGCTTCTTCGCGAGTACATCCAGTTTTCCATGTTTCATGCTTAAAGAAGGTTATAGGAGAAAATCTTCGAGTTCAAACAATATTGCCAGAACTTGATGAGGAAGGAAAAATCATATTGGAACCAGAAGCGGTCATGGAAACAAGAACTCGACAACTACGGAATCGATCAATTTCAGAGTATCTCATCGAGTGGAAGAACTTACCCACTGAAGATTCTACATGGGAGGATGAGAATTTTATACAGAAGCACCCAGAGCTACTCAAGCGTTGAGGACAACACTTTTTTGAAGGAGAGGGGCATGTTAGGTCCCTATATTACTAGTATAGTCCTTTATTGTTGTTAGTGTAACCCCCTTATTGTTATTATTGTACCCTTGTAACCCCCATTTTGTTATTATTGTGCCCTTAAATTATTATTGTTAGGTCGGCTAGGATTACATTGTGGCCCACTAGGATTACATTATGGCCACATGGAATCCTATATATAGAAAGGAGGTTTTGTAAATTGTATCATCTAAGAATTGTTCATTTATGTAATGTATTGGAGGTTGCCCCCTCGAAGTGGCTTATTTCTAAGGCGTTGATATCTCTTTTCTTCTATTTTTGGAGCTGGTTACACAACTCAGTCCTCAAAACAGTCACACGGTCAACTCAGAAGTCAACCTTAGAAAAGTCAACGCTGCCCAGAAAAGTCAACGCAGGGGCAGCAGCACTAAAAGTCAACGTAGCTCAACTTCTGGCCAACCTTTGACCTCAATTTCTGTGCCAAAGAGTACGACCTTCTTAGATCGAAGTCTCCTCCAAAATTCAGCCCAATCAGACCATGCATTGACCAAAGTCAACACTGGTCAAACTTCCCTAGAAACCCTAACCACAGATTTCTGGCTGCAGTAAATTCCGTCCATATTGCTGCGGTAAACTTCGTCCTTCTTGCTGCAGTAAACTTCTTCCTTCTTTCCCACATGTGAGATGAATCAGCTTCTTAGATGCTCGTATAAGAGGAGGAGATGTGTGATGAGATGAGTGAAAAATGCTCCAACATTGACCCTATAAATACCAATCATGAGAGGTGTGTGACACATCTCCTGGGGGTAAAAACCTTAAGGCCGACCTACAATTAAATTTATTATAAATAATAAATTCAAAATAAATGTTCTACTCATCAGATTAAAATCAATTTTGGATCGATATTATACCTCTTTGAAAGAGGAATCCAATACAAATATTGGAAGCTTCATCTGAGCATCACAAGATGGAGTTTGGACCTAGTTGTCCAAATTTAACAAGGATGCACTTCCAAATGGACTTGAAGATGCTTTATCAATCCACAAACTTCAATAATTTTTAAATCCATAGCACAAATGTTGTGGTAAGGTCTAGAAATCCTCAAGTTCAACTGATTCATAACCTTCTTGGTCATAACACAAGATGATGCCCCAAAATCAAACATACAATTATGCAAAAGAAAACATTGATCAACATAGTAATTAAAAAGGGTTGATGGTCTATGTTATCTCTAAACATATCACTACTTTGCAAACTAATAGGGGCATCCTCACATCTATCCTTGGAAAAATTTGACATTTCTTTCCCATGAGGTGCATCAATTTCCTTCAACAATCTAGACTTTTGGGAGGGAATCTTTAGGATTTCAATCACAAGTACTAAAATATTTGCTTGTTTATCCATCCTCCCAAGTCAATATTTAAACCAGATGTAGGTGGAGTGAAAATTTTAGGGGCATTTTTATTTTTCCCTTGTTCCTTGCCCTTTCTTTGGTAACTCAAACCTCTATCTTTGGTTATCTCTAAAATTTGATTTGATGAAGGCTTCTCCCCATGTAATTTCGTGATCCTATCCAACTCATCAAAGTTATTCATGCTATGGCAAGATGAAGACTTTTTATTTATCTGTTGGCTATTTTCCACAACTCCCATCCAATTCTCTATGGACAAATGATGCTCCTTTTCAACCACATTTGTTTGCTCACTTGTCCCAGTCATTCCTCCTAAAATCCTTCACATAAGGACAATTGGCTTCATCATGAATTTCATTACAAGGTCTACAATAAGGAATAGAATCATCAACTAAATTAGTAGACTCAAGTGGATTTGGTGGCCTATGTTCATTGGGAGGTTCCCTCTTTTGCCACCTATCATTTCCTCTATTTTGGAATCTCCTAGCTTGATTCCTTTCCATAGCCACCAATCTATTTTGGATGGAATTCATTTGGTTAGTGTGATTTGTTTCCATTGTCTTGATAAGTTGGGTTAGCTCTTTGATAGGATCATGGGCATTTTCTTCCTTGGCCTTCCCTTTGGAGTCATGAGATTTTGATGGCCCTCTACCAAAACTAGGAATTTCAGACTTTCTTGATTCATGCCTAGCCTTTTCCATATTTAAGGCTTCAGTTTGAGCTGTGTCTAGAATTATAGGCTCTTTTCTCCTCAACTCATAGCAAGTGTCAACACTAAAACATCCTAATAAGAGCACAAAAGAAACCTTTCAAGAGGCCTAACATCATCAGGCATACTTTTCACCAAGTTATTAAATATCTTGTTAAATTCCTCCATAGTTTCATTCTCATTTTTTTTATAAAGCTAATAGCATTGATCAAGTGCCTTATTTCTTTCTTCTCTCCAAACTTGCCCTCAAAAGCATTAATGATAGTTTGCAATGAGTAATATGAGTTAGCAAGTTGCTCAATGAATCAATCAAGAGCATCCTCTTCTAAGGAGAGGACAAATAGTTTCATCTTTACATCCTCATAGTTAGCAGTGTTACACCACTTGAAAATACAAACATTGAAATTCTTAACATGTGATGCAGCACTAATGGAATTGTTACCTTGAAAATAAGGAAACCTTTCAATAGCCTTGTCAGGGATATCGTGAGGATAGCCATTAATGTTAGTAAAGTTACAAGGAGAAAAAAGATCATTCATGATGTTTGGCTCTACTTGTTCTTGAAAAAGCAAATGGATATCAAAAATAGCCTCTTGCGCAAGATTAGCAAGAAGTATACTATGAGAGAGTCTCTTTAACCTCTCTCTAAAAACCGTTTGAGGCTCAAGAGTGGGGCTAACTAGACCACTTGGATGCCTCCTAGTAGAAACTCTTGCATAATTTGAATTAAGTGGAGTTGCATCTTGAGCAAGAATATAATCCTAAAATTCCAATATGCAAAAAACAAAAGTTAGTTGATTTTCCAAGTACAAGAGGACTTGTCCCCGACAATGGCACCAAAGAATGTTGTTGCCTCCTGTCGCACACACCTAAGTTTGTGAGAAAAAGTCCTTAACCCCACAAGGTGTGGTTAGTGGCAATATTAAGAGATGGGATTGTCACCTATTCCCATCTCTTTCCTTTTAAGCTCTCTCTTAATTAAGCTAAGGGGGGGTGATCCCTAATGAAAGTTGGATGAAAAATGATGAGGTTTCTAGGAGATGTTAAGGTCAATTGAATTACTTTAAGATTAGGAGCAAGCTCAACAAGTATGATGAGCAATACAAGATATGAAATGAAAGATATTTTCAATAATCATCAACACATAATTCAAAGATGAGCATACAAAACCAGTGCCTTCAATATTGCTTCAAAATAATAAACACTTGCTCAAAAATAAAATGTTTTTAAATGAAACACCAAGTAATCCTGCAAAACAAATGAATATTAGACTAAGATGATATCAATTTGCAAGGTAAAAGATACATTTATTCATGATTCAAAGCATGTTAAATAGCAAATGGCTTGTAAAATGAAATGAAACAAAGCTTTACTTGCCCAAAAGGATATTGCACTTGATCAATGAAATACTTCAACAAGATGATAACTTCAATGGATTTTTATCAGAACAAGTACATGATATAAATGCAAGTAAAATACTTTGAAAGTAAAGTGATTTAAGATGATATGCTCTTAACTAAGGTTAGATGCAAATATCTTGATTAATTTTAAGCTGACTGCCTATTCTAAGTGAGAGATATTCTTTTTAAAATCTTGCCAAAGGTTAAAAATTGGGGTGACTATAAGGAAGAGGGGTTGAGGACTCACAAGTAGTCGTTAACGATACCCTTCCCCTCAACCTTATGAGCCATGGGTGCCTTTGTTCCTACAAGGGGGCAAGCCACCTTCATAACTACAGGGTCACACACCTTTACCTTGCTTTGAAGTTTGTACCAATTGGAAGAATTTTCCAAGAAGATCTTTGCCCTATGATATCTATCAACCAAGCTTATGCTTGGAGATAAATTGAGTTAGATATGCAAGCTATGCCAATATGCCTAAATGGAATGCATGTAAGTTTCTCCCAAAGAAATATTAGTTTGCAAATGCTTCAAAATAAGGAAAGGGTGTTCAACATAAATTGCAAATATAACTTCAATTGGAGAAATAAATAGAAATTAGCTTGATTGCAAGTAAATTAAAATGATGCAAGTTGCTTGAAAATAAAACTTGTTTCAAGTAGACAATGATGATATAATGCTTCAATATTCAAGATAACAATGTAGCATAGAAATGAGGCATGTCCTCAAGTGATCATGAAACAATTTTCCAAGCTAAATAGAAAGAAATTAATAAAATAAACTAAAGCTTACTAGAAATGTAAAGTGTTTGGATGCAAAGAATGAATTGCTTAAAGTAAAGTGTAGACTTGTAGCTCAAAGCAACATGAAATAGAGGATGCAAAGCTCAAATGAAATTGTAGCAAAGTTACCTAAATAAACAAAATGTGAGGATGAGGTTGTATAAATTTCCAATTAAGCATGCAAATAAAATGAAAGCTAAGAGAACAAACATGCAAAAGAGTCAATCCACCCACATATTTCTATCCTTAAATGGAGAGAAATGATATCATGGGTAAGACCCACGCTCCCACAAGAAAATAGATCTTTTCTTGCCTTGTTACAAAGATGAGAGACCTTCAAGGAGGATCTTTACAACATTTGATGTTTTTAAGCACTATATCTCTTTCTTGAAAGATCAAAATTAGTAACTAAAAGAGTACAATAAGAAGGCTCTCAAATTTGAAAATGCTAAAGGTATTTTGCATTAAAAAATCATCCCTCAAGATAGGTGAATATTTTCACAAGAGAAGAAAGGCTGGTCCTTCTTTGTCCACGGTCTTAGCAAAAACTAGTCTTCCAAAACAAATGCTAAGGTCTCGCAAACAAATGGTAAGCACAATCCTCAAATAAAATCTGATTTTCTCTGCAAAACCAACACTCAAACTTAGTGGAAAATAAAGAGAAATGATAGCAAATAATATCTACAAATATTCTACAAATTAGACCAAGGAATTGGAGAAAGACTCCTCTCCTTTCCTAATCTTCAACATGCTCTTCATTAGCAAAATAAAATCAATATTAGCACAAGAATTTGAGATAAATGATTTTAAATGAATTTTGACTTGAAATACAAGCTAAGGCCAAGGATCCTTGCAAACACAAAATCGTAAGATGAGGCTTGTTACCACTCAAACCAGCAGGGGTCCTAGGAGGGAATCCTATGGAGCAACTACTAGGTCAAGGGGCAACAATGGAGCGATAGCCCACTGTCACCTTAGCTAAGGCTCCCTGCTCTTTACAGACTTTCACTAATGGGAGGATACTCGGTAGGAGGAACCACAATGATGAATATGTCACTAAAAAGGTAAAAAGGTGATTCTTAAGGCCTATTCACAAGAGAGGCTCAAATCTATATCTTTCTTGCTTGAAAAGCAAGGTGATGGGCTCTCTAGGAAGCGCTAAGACGGATTTTGAGGTTAGGGTTTGAGAACATGTTGTACCAAGGAAGCCCCTAGACTCAAAATGCCTTATGAATGCTTGGATTCTAAGTGATCTTTGTGGAATTGGGGTCAACAAGTTGCGGGACCACAAAGGGAAAAGTGGACCCAAAATTAGATCAAGGATATGGAGTTGATCAACCAATGATGTACTTGACCTAATTAGGGAAGGGAAGAGGATTAAAGAGAGAATATTCTTTTGATGATTTGATGTTATGATCCTAATGAGGTCACTAGACAGTGGGAAACCAAGGGCAAGAATCAATCTTCGAGCTAGGGCTTGGAATATTTCAAGATCCCGCCGTCAAAATTTCATGAAATTTGGAGGGCTTCTAGAGGACACACAAGCGCAGTTGTTGGAAAGAGACGAATTCTTTTGATGGTTAAATCATGAGAAATGTGATGCCCTAGGTGACCTATGGAGGATTAATGCCTTGTCTTTTGGGAGAGGTGGATTCAAGGAGAATTTATGGTTTGGAAAGAGTTTACCCAATCAAGGAGGCCTTCAAACAACTTCGCATGGCATTAGGACATGCGAGCAGCTACTTCAAGGTCTGTATACTTCGATTTACAAAATTGACGACTTGTCGAGATGCATTTAACATAAATTATCTCTAGGAACATTCACCCATTCATACATGGCTCGTGACATGATGCAACGCTATAAAAGATCGCAATTTACACCAATTCATATAGAAAAGCAATAAATTTCATACTTGTATAGCGAAAATCCTAACAACATTCATGTGACAAAAGTAAATAACAAGAATAAGCATGAAAATAGCAGTTACATGTACAAAAGAATTTATCCAACCATCATATTATGTCACTAATGAAGCTCCAAGATAAGAGAGAAATCCAAACATCAAAATTCATCCATATCATCCAGACTCGTCCTCCAAAAGGGATAGCGAAAATCTCACAAGAGTTAATAACCCAATCCACGTTATGATGAATGAGAGGGAATGCCTCTCTTCTATTTATACAATCCTCTAAGGGATTTGAATGGCCTAATTTGGACTAATAATGGCCCTATAATAAAATAATGTGCATAATAATAATACTTTTGGTGACAAGCCCACCAAATAGCTCAATAACATAAGAATAAGCCTCTCAGGAGGGTTGAATGATCAATAAAAGGAGTCGTTGGGCCTTTGAGGAGGCCTAATGAAGTCCAAGGGGTGCCATGATGTAGAAATGGACTCCAGACATAGTGGACAAGGGTTGGAGGACTAGGACCCCGTATAGGGAGACCAAGCCCCAAATGGAGACCCACTTGCGATTCTGCATAAGATCCAATGTGTCCCCTTGCCCTCCAAAACAACAATTCATCATAATAATCAAGTAAAAGAGCTTACAATTCATGGAACCAATGGGGCACTTCATGGTGGCATGCCCTTCCATAGCGGGCTTTAGCATGTACAAGTGTCTCCAAGCTTAATAAGGGGGTTAATCAAGGAACCGATTAGGTGGTTTCAAACTTTAAGGGGGGTGACATGTCCATGGTACATCCCTCAAGTGATAGGTATATAGCAATGGAATGGAGTGGGGATCAAGTGAATCATCCAGACCACATGTCATGCTGCAAGGGTAGTTATAATAAGGAAAGCCCGCACCTGGGTATATGAGTGTAGGAGGGAGAAAATCATAGTGCATGAGTTACCCTAGCCTTTGTTTTTCCACCCTTCTTCATATGCCTTTTGCCTTTGATTGATTTTTCTTCATAACTACTCGGGGCTGTAGGGGATGAGAGCATGATGTGTAATATATAACAGTGGATACCCCCTTAAGGTGGGGCAGTTCATCACCCACCAGGGGTTGGGACAATCATGCATTCCTTAATGATGGAAGGGGCTCATTTAGGGCCCATAGGGACTAGGGTGATGGCCATGGATAAGGGGTATAGCTCATGTTTGGATTTTTCCCACATACTTAATTTGTATGTCCAGGACATCTTTTTCATTTTGTGGTACATTTCTTGTTGGGAGTGGCCAAATTATGTTTTTTCTTTTCTTTTTAGCTGCATCAACCTCTGGGACATCGTTTCAGGCCCGACCCAAGGTGTGGACAAGGGTTGGGGGAGGCTAACCCTATCTGGAGCCAGTGGACACATGTGAACCCGGATGGGAAAAGAGATGAATGTGGCTTAAATGAGTGGAAAGGGAGTGATGTAGATGGTGTCGGGAAGCGGGACCACGCAACCAAATTCGGAATTTCCCATGTAGTGCCAACCCTAAAGTTAATGGCTAGTAAAGGAGATCCTCAGGGACTAGGGTACAAGGGTAACCACGAAATCAGGCAGTGGAGACAAGAATACAAACCTAACCCACTCTTTCCGTTGAATCCCCCCACCAATCCATGCCCAAAAGTGCCAATGACAAGTGAGGAAAACTACTCAATTATACCAATGAAAAGCCATACCTTTGAGGCTGGGAGGCCCATCTTCAAACATATAATCATAACAAGTGGGCGAGGGACCACATGGTTGGCTCAGGTGGCAGAGATGATGGCACATCAAGCTATTTGGTGGCTACAAGGGGCTACTGGCTATTGGCTGAGGACCATCTAGGAGAAAACTTTTCTCCAATATACACTACCCACAGTTGGTGGGTAACATCTGGCTCCAACTGGGACATGAGCTCTCGGAAAGGTGCATGAAGCTACTCGAATGGTAGGTTGTGAGAACACAAGCAATCTCTTGCTACCACAAACCTGTTACCTGCACATATCAAAGACCGAGAACATGGGGCAGCATGCTTTTGTGGTGTCTTATGATCACTCATGCTTAGTACTAGGCCATAAAATCAACAAGAAAGTAAAACGCAAGTTGGAACTAAATGCAACTAATCTATCATCAAAATATCATACAATGTTAGCTCTAATGAGAAGATGAGCATGCAATGAATCCTACCCTAACATGCATATAGTGTAATTCCCATGCTAAGTGTAATCATAAAGCCAGTGCAACCAACATATCATCAAATCAATACACACATGCCTGCCTATATGATTACTTGTGTAGCAAATCCCAACGTGAATGCACACACAATCACATGGAGGATGAAGCGAGTGGGAGGTGGGAAAATATGATTCCATGCAAGGTGAGAGCTATTGGAAAGTGTAACTAGGTTCGGTCTTCATATTGACTATGTAATTATATATTTATGTAATGAAGAAGACAAAGATAATAAAATGTATTTTTGTTATGCTTCCTTCATGGGTTTCATGAGCAAGGTTTTCATTATAGGTCAAAAGACTTCTTCTTGATGTCTTTTAGGGATTTGGCATCTTGTCATAAATGTACTAATTAAGAGTCATGTATATGAAGAGTCAAGTCAAAGAAGTATGCCTCAAGACCTTGTCATATTAAGCTTGAAGACATGACTCAATCTGGTGCTCAAGATCAGCATTAGAACATCTCCTCAAGACAACCTATAAACAGTGGACAAGACAGTTCGGAAATGTTGGAGATAAACCTGGTAAAGTCGACCTGAAAATTTTAGAAAGGTCGGCTCAAAATATGTCACAATAGTTCACTGATAGGTTGGCTAATTATAGGGTCAATCAACTATAAATAGCCCAGTAAACTTCGCATAAATTACAAGAACAAAATTCGGACATGTCTAATATTTTCGGACAAGATCTCAGTGATATGTATGAGGATTACAAGTACGAGGGAACAAGGATATACAACAAAGATCTCAGTTGGAGAAAGTGCGAAGTAGGGAGACGGAGTAATAAACATATGCAAGGTGACAGGACATCGTTTAAGTGTGAAGTTGCAGGACTACAGAACTGTGTTAAAGTGCGAAGTATAACAAGTATGTTCAGCAAAGTAATACAGTAAAAGTAAGGGTATTAGCATAGTATGGAAAGGATTGTTCATCGAAAGAAGACTTGTGTGTAAGTTGAAGACCAGCCAGCAAGTTTGAGTGAAGGTGCAAGGTGTGCACAAGACTGTCTATAACAAGATGCCAGTACCTCAGTAAGGTTCACACAGAGTCAAAGAAGGGAAATACAGTGAGAGATAAATCTCTCTAGTCTTGGTGCAAAAAGGTGCAGGACGGTACAGAAAAGAAGGATCAACTCAAGGAGTCAATGAAGAAGCAGTGACAAGGTCTTGGAGGCAGACAAGGGTCAAGGGTCTGTGTCATGATCATGGTACTTGTCATCTGAAAGTCTATAAGAATAATTTCTTGTGGGTTTTCCTCTCCAAGAGGGAGAGGTTTTGGCCCTGGCTTGAAGAGCCTAAATTTGTGTCTCTTGTATTTTGGTAATTGACTTGATGAAAGACATAATAACCTCAAAAGAGAAGATATAAGTAAAAGAAGTAAGCTCACAAGTAATTATCAAGAAGAGAATTTGAATTAAACCCAGCCCTACCTAATTCTCAACATGGTATCAGAGCTAAGGTGCTAAACACAAGGGCTACTTAGCCAAGAGACACTCAAGGAAGCAAGAAACAAAGTCAACGTCAAAGTTTGCGTTGAAAATCAAATCAGTTTGCAAGGAAGATTCTCAAGCCATTTCAAGAAGACCTTCAATCTCATTCAAAGGATCCACTCATCAAGGAGATAATATTTGCCATCAAAGATTTATGACATTGAAGACATTGTCGGAAGACATCATCAAGCACCATCCAACATTATCCAACACCTTTGAAGACATCTACATTGGGGAATTCAATCTAAGAGAGAGTTCCTAACTTCATCTTCATCATCATCAAGGAATCTATTAGAAGGAGGAAGTCACTCTATTCAAGTAAGTATCTATAACCTCATCTAAATCTGTCAAAATGACTTATTGCAAAGAGAGCAACAAATTGGTTGGGTCATCAAACTTTAGTGCATGGAAGAAGAGGACAGATTTGAATCTAATCGAAGATGAAGTTAAGGGTTACATCGAAAGATCTACAATTCAACCCTCAAAAGAAGATGCTCCAGCTCATGCCAAGTACATGAAAGGAGTAATCAGAGCCCAGAGGATTCTCATAGAATCCATTAAGGACTCACTCATACCCTATGTGTCAAAACTAGAAATTGCGAAAGAAATATATGAGAAACTGGTGGAGCTATTCTCTGTGAGTACTGCAGGAGAAGCAATCTCTCTGAGACGAGAACTATACAAGATGAAATTGTCAAGAGAGGAAGGAATCACTTCATATTTTATGAGGATTTCTGAAATAAGAGACCAACTGCAAGAATTGGGAGAAGTAATGTCTGATAGTGAGATGACTACAGTGGAGTTGAATGCTCTACCAGAAGAATGGGGAAACTTCACTTCAAGTTTATATGGGAAGAAAGAAGCAACACCATTCCAAGATTTATGGTCTCTATGTAAAATAGAGAAAACAAGAATGAAAGCCAAAGTTGATACAGAATCAAGTGAAGGGAATCAAGCCTTTACAGCCATGTCTAGGGAAAAAGGAAGATTCGATAAATTTGGTCCTCGAAATAAAAGAAGAAATATGGACAAAGTACGATGCTTTGGATCTAATGAACTTGGGAATTATAAAAGGGATTGTCCTAATCTGGGAAGGACAAGAGGAAAAAGGAAGAAGCCCATGTCACAGCTAAAAGGGAAGAACCTGATGCAAAGAAATCTAAGAAAGAATAAGCTCTTTCTCTTTAAGTGATTTATGTTGGTTGCAAAATAGTATGATAGGAAGCAATATATATTAATAGCATCATGATAGAAGCATGGAAGGAGCACTTGAAGAAGTAGCTCCTGGGAACCTCAATGAAAACAACATTGATGGAAGATAGTCATTTGGATCAAGGGTCATCTATGAAACAGGTGTTGACACTTTCTAATGGAGTCCTCTTTGGATTCACTGATTAGAAAGAAAGCAAAAGGTTTTATCAGGAATTCTATCTTGCAAAATTCTGGGATTAGGATATGATGACATATTGATGAAGTAGGTCAAGGGAATAAAGTTCTTCATTCTAGTGAAATTGTTGTTGGATGACTCAAAAGGAAAAGGATGAGGTACATATATCCATATGTTGACACTGGATGATGTGAATTCATGTCATATCGTTGCAAGTACTGGACTTCTATCTTTAGAAGTATAATCAATGGAAGGAGGATCTCTTCTGGTGCATAGGTTGCCACTAACAGATGAAATCAAATATATGTCCTCATATGGAATATGAGGTGGTTGTAAACAAACAAGGAACTGGATACTAGAAGTTCCTGGGAATGAAGCTGTGCGGAGAAAGAAAGGAAGAGATCATGAAGAACAACCATGTCAAGAGGCAGATATCATCCGGAAGCCAAGAAGATGTGACTAGGAGATCTCCTAGGAAGATATGTGGACTCTGATAAAAGTATGGTAAAGAAGAAGACCCTTGACAATACATATATTTAGGAGAGGTGTCAATCTGAATAGAGGATGTTGATGCCTACAGGAAGATGTCATGGTAAAAGATCATCACTAAGGTAACTTTTGATTTAAAAGTTCTTATGTATACGTTTATTTGGATAAGTTTATGCAGAGCTACCAATCATGTGGAAGGAAGTAAGATCCTAGGGAGATGGTTCAAAGGAAATTAGCATGGCATAAAGGTGGACCAGATGAGAAAGACTGATGAATCACTTTCTGGTGGATGACATGACTCATGGGTGAAAGTGATGGATGATATGTGCCCTATGAAACCAAAAGTTGAAGATTCCTCAATATCAAAATCCATGACATCGAGGGGAGGAATTCTTCATGAGCAGCTGGGTGTCTCACCATTGCTGCTGCAGATCCTGGGTTAAGAGAGAGCCTGGTGGTAAGTTTCTTACTTGGAAGAAACTTTAAGTATGTCCTTCCTAAATTAAAAGGAAGTGACGAATATGATTCTCTAAGTTCATGTGTCATGAACTAGACCAGGACTAACAACCGTAAGTCTTAGTGAAGGCCATGAGGAAAGAATGGATAGACACATCATTTTGGTCTTCACTTGGAAGATAGAATGGAGGATTGGGTAATCATCTGGCATCCAATACTCTTTGAGAATGAGATAGGGCATTCAAGATAAGAGTAGTCGGGGACCAATATTCTTTGAGGGTTGGCTACCCAAGAGAAGAATAGTCCAAGAAGGTCATACTCTGTGAACACCCGGGTGGAGTATGTACCTTGGAGAGATAATGACTATGGTGTCTATAAGTCATGTGTCTCGCCAGCATTGTAGCCCATTATCTCGTTGAGAGATGGGGTCGTTATTCAAGGCCTTCCACTAGCACAATGTTGGTTGATATGATGCTACACAAATGTGATTACCAATCTGATTCTTCTTATGAGATTGTTCAGATTGAAAGTGACCATGTACCATTATGAATACCTCCCTAGTTAAGAGGGAGTGTTGGAAAGTGTAACTAGGTTCGGTCTTCATATTGACTATGTAATTATGTATTTATGTAATGAACAAGACAAAGATAATAAAATGTATTTTTGTTATGCTTGCTTCATGGGTTTCATGAGCAAGGTTTTTATTATAGGTCAAAAGACTTCTTCTTGATGTCTTTTAGGGATTTGTCATCTTGTCATAAATGTACTAATTAAGAGTCATGTATATGAAGAGTCAAGTCAAAGAAGTATGCCTCAAGACCTTGTCATATTAAGCTTGAAGACATGACTCAATATGGTGCTCCAGATCAGCCTTGGAACATCTCCTCAAGACAACCTATAAACAGTGGACAAGACAGCTCGAAAATGTTGGAGATAAACCTTGTAAATGTGAAAATTTCTGAATACAAAAACCCTACCGCAGTATATTGATTTACTTCTCCTACTTGTTTTATTATTTACAAGTTATTTAACTAAAATATTTAGAAAAACATCAAATTAAACACAACTGTATCCTACACATACATACAGATCATTTACCGAAACGTAATGCACATATGACAAAGGACACACATGATTTTTTGGACAAAAGTCACCGAAAAAACCCAATGCAGGAAAACTGGTGCAGCAGCTCTTTGAGGGTTTTATTATTATGCAGCATCTGAATACATCAAGGGCACTAGTAGTGGTTTGCCCGATAGAGAATTTCATGGCAGATGTACCTTATCACGAGACAGAAAATATGGCTGATTCAAAACCTCAAGGGAATTACTAAATACGAGCCCTTTCTGGCCCACTGGAACCCCACCGTTGTCTCTCCAGCCTCTACATCAGCCTCTCTTGCCCAGCGTAGCCTCTGCGCAACACAGGCTACCCCTGCATCACCCACTCGGGCTCAGTTCTGCCTCTGCGTCAGCCCCTGCGTTGTCTCTACATCAGCCTGGCTAGGCTGCGTCCCTCCCGCTGGCCTCTGCGCTGCTTGGTATGGAATCATTTGCCTCTCTGATTATGTATTCTCGGCCTCAGATCAGTGTAATCCCTTGTTGATCTGCCCATCACCAGCATTGCAAGCTCACTCGAAAATTCTCAGCAAATCGCGCCCCAGAATTTCGACTTAGCTCAAGTGCTACTGCAATCTCTGTGTTCTCCGACTGACCCCAAACCTTCCTTTAATACTTTTCTCGTTGAGAAATCTGCAGCCATGATCTAATTTCTAATCAACGGCTAAGATAAGAAAAAGCTTGATCCACGTCACTTAGAACATTCTCACCCACATGTGTAAATTAATTCACTTTAGTTTTTTAATTTCCCTAAGTTAGACTTAGGGTCCTCATTAAAAAATTTAATTATTTGAATAACTTTTACACCGGGAGGAATTTCTCAAAACAATTTCTGGGTCTTGGAGATCTCATGTGTTCTAATCCCTCCACAAAGTTTCGGAGCCAGAGCACATCTGATGCTACCAAAATCTCAACAGTAAAGTCGGCTTGAAAATGCTGGAAAGGTCGACTCAAAATATGTCACAACAGTTCACTGATAGGTCGGCTAATTATAGGGTCAATCAACTATAAATAGCCCAGTAAACTTCACATAAATTATAGGAACAGAATTCGAACATGTCTAAGATTTTTGGACAAGATCTTAGTAATATGTATGTGGATTATAGGTACGAGGGAACAAGGATATACAGCGAAAATCTCAATTGGAGAAAGTGCGAAGTAGTGAGACAGAGTAATATACATATGCAAGGTGATAGGACATCGTTTTAGTGTGAAGTTACAGGACTATAGAATTGTGTTAAAGTATGAAGTATAACAAGAATGTTCAACAAAGTAATACAGTAAAAGTAAGGGTATCATCATAGTATGAAAAGGATTGTTCATCGAAAGAAGACTTGTGTGTAGGTTGAAGACTAGCCAGCAAGTTTGAGTGAAGGTGCAAGGTGTGCACAGGACTGTCCATAACAAGATGCCAATACCTCAATAAGGTTCACACACAGTCAAAGAAGGGAAATACAGTGAGAGATCAATCTCTCTAGTCTTGGTGCAAAAAGGTGCAGGACAGTGCAAAAGAGAAGGATCAGTTCAAGGAGTCAATGAAGAAGCAGTGACAAGGTCTTAGAGGCATACAAGGTTCAAGGGTCTGTGTCATGGTCGTGGTACTTGTCATCTGAAAGTCTATAAGAAGAATTTCTTGTGGGTTTTCCTCTCCAAGAGGGAGAGGTTTTGGCCCTAGCTTGAAGAGCCTAAATTTGTGTCTCTTGTATTTTAGTAATTGACTTGATGAAAGACATAATAAGCTCAGAAGAGAAGACATGAGTAAAATAAGTAAGCTCACAAGTAATTATCAAGAAGAGAATTTGAATTAAACCTAGCCCTACCTAATTCTCAATAAGAGGAAGTTGTAAGAGAAGTTAAATAGGTCAATCTCGAAGTGTGGGGCTTTCCCTCCAAGTACACAATGGTGGAATGAATGATCACCCTTAAGAACTCCTTATCACAAACACTGCTCATAATATTATGCTTTGTAGATGCCAAAAAGTCATGATGGGAAGAGAAAGGAGACTTGGGACATGGAAGGCGACAACCTATTGGTTCCTCAATGGAGTGATTGTATTCACAACCGTGAGGGTATGAGGGGGAAGGAGGGATGCATCTAGTGGATGGTTCTTCTTAAACATCATACCTAGGGAGGTGAATGTTGATTGTGGTAGCATCGGATGTGCTCTAAATCTCAAATTTTGTGGAGAGGCTTAGACACATGCTTTCCAGATAACCCACAAATTATTTTGGGAAATTCCACTCGGAAACAGTTTTATTTGATAAATTAATTATTTTTAATAAGGACCCTATGTCTAACTTAGGAAATTAAAATAATTAATGGGTATTAATATAAACTGTGGGTGTAACTTCTAGAAAAAGCAGATCAAGTCAAAATGTAATCTCAGTCGTTGGTTGGAGATCTAATCTCGGTCGTTGAAGTCTCAACGAGAAGACTATAAAGGAAGGTTTGAGGGTCATTGGGAAAAGACACAATAGTAGATATGCAGATGCCCAAGGAAATCGATTTTTTCAAATGGCTAAAGTTCGGCAAGATAAATCGATTCAGAGGAGGAGTTGCAAGTTGAGAGGACAGAGAGGGTATCAGCATCAATCGGGAGTGCAATAGCAGGTGACGTCATGCAGAGAAGGGACAACGCAGAAGCAGCAGAGGGACAGCGTAGAGCAGTGACGCAGAACTGCGCACTCCTCATGCAGAACTAACATAGTGATGACGTAGGAGGGCCAGCAAGGACTCTCACAGATCAGATTTCTGTCAGAAATTTGTGAGAAAATTTCTCCACTGTTATCACAAAGATTTCCCTTCATTATTGTTGATTGCTATTTGTACAAGAAAATTTTCTGAAGAATAATAAAGAAACCCTCATCTATTGCACCGGTTTTCCCACATTGGTTTTTTCTGGGGACAATTGTCCAAAAATAATTATGTCAATCTTGTGGTAGTATTTCTTTATATCTTTCTCAGTGTTTTATTTGTGAAGGCTGCAGTAGAATTTATTTTGATTTTTACTGAAGTAATTTCTGTAAATAACTTATTGTTGAATAATAAGTAGGAGAAATAATATCAGATACTGCAGTAGGATTTCGTTTTAGAAATTTTCACATGGTATCAGAGCTTGATTGGTCAAGGGCACAGAAGAATCTGCGTTGAAGGGAAGTCATGGTGCTGCAGTTACAGCAAATCAAACCCTAGAGGGATTACGCAGTTTTCTGCAGACGCTGCTAGAGAAAGGAAATGGCACGATGGAAGATCATGACATATCAGAGTTATCTTCCAGATTGGAAGAAGAATTTGCTTGTTTATCGACTTCTGCATTAGCGAATGATTGGTACATCAATAGCGGGGCTTCAGCTCATATGATTGGAGTTCGAGAATATTTCTCGAGCTATCAAGAAGAACGGATGAAATTCCAGATTACTATGGGAAACAAAACTAAGTGTACCCCAGTAGGAAGAGGGACCATAGCATTTCAGACAGAAGCAGGAGATAACCTTTGAGCCACGAATATGCTGCATGTGCCAGGATTGGGAATGAATTTACTTTTAGTGTCCCAGTTACAGGACAAGGGATATGATGTGTACTTCATTGGAAGGAAAGTATACGTCAAGCATCCAAGCTAGAAGAAAGAGGCTTAGGTTGGAACTCCAAGCAACAGACTATATAGGTTGCAGCTCGAGTCTCCAATGGCACTGGTAGGCAGCGATCTCAATGGGAAAAAGGACCTGAATGAGCTATGGCACAGACAAATGGGACATCTACATCATGGAGCTCTGAGAATACTCAAAGAAACTATTACGGGAGTTCCACCCTTAAGTACCAAGCACGATGACGTATGTAGACGATGCGTACTAGGGAAGTACGCTAAAGCAGCATATTCCAAAAGCAACAATAGGACTCCAAGTATATTATGGCTAATACACTCAGATATCTGCGGACCAATGTCTACCAAAGCTCTTAGTGGTGGCGAATATTTCGTCACCTTTATTGATGACCACTCCAGTAAAACTTGGATCTACTTCTTAAAGACCAAGGATGAGGTATTTGATCGATTCAGAGAATTCAAAGCTTTGGTTGAAAACCTGACAAGGAAGAAGATAAAAGTATTGCACTCAAATAATGGTGGAGACTACACTGACAGGGACTTCACAGAATTTTGTGCAAGAGAGGGCATCAAAAGAGAATGGACCGCTCCATATAACCAGGAGCAGAATGGAGTTACAGAGTGAAAGAACAAGATTATTGTTGCGGCAGCAAAAGCAATGTTGTATGACCAGTATCTGCCTAGATTCTTATGGGCAGAAGAATGAACCACAGTTGTATATAATCCAGAATAGGACTCCTCATAGAGCATTGGGCAAGAGAACACCTGAGAGTATCTTCACAGGGAAGAAGCCGAAAGTGAGTCATTTCAGGATATTTGGAAGTGTTGCATATTGTCACATTCCAGATGAGAAGCGGAGAAAATTAGATCAGATTGCAAAAAAGGGGTGTCTCGTAGGATACAACGAGACCTCGAAGGCATACAGAGTCTACATGTCGGGCAGCAGGAAAATTGTAGTCGGACGAGATGTAAAGTTCATGGAAGACAAAGCTTTCAGGAAATCTCGAGAGATGCCTACTGGAGAGAAGTCTGAGGATGTTCCTCTTGTCCAATAGCAGCAGGGGGAAGAACTGGCAGGTGGAAAGACATTTGGATCAAGCACCGTAACTAGCACCAATATTTCCTTAAGTGAGGAGAATCCAAATAGTTCACAGCAAATGGGGGAGCAGGAAGAGGAACTAGTTGAACCAGCCACCACCAGTGGCAGAACTAGTAGAGAAGTACACCAGATGTTGAGGGACGCAGAGGAGTTTATTGGAGCTCCTAGAACCAAGAAAAGGCAGTGTAGACAACCTGACAGATACCAAGCCTTGGTAGCACAGGTTGAAGAACCCTCTAGCTTTCAGGAGGTCGTACAACATCGGGTCTGGATGGATGCCATGGTAGAAGAGTATAGCTCTATCATGACTAATGATGTCTGGGAAGTTGTGCCTAGACCAGAGAACAGATCAGTTGTAGGTTCGAGATGGATCTACAAGATCAAGTATGCTGCAGATTGCAGCATAGAGAAATACAAGACTAGGTTCATGGCCAAGGGGTATGCACATAAGGAAGGAATTGATTATGAGGAGACCTTCGCCCCTGTTGCCAGATACACCTCCATCATATTTGTTGTGTCCTTAGCAGTGCAGATGGGATGGGAAATTCACCAAATGGATGTCAAGACAACGTTCTTGAATGGGGTGATAAAAGAGGAGGTGTACATAGAGCAACCTAAAGGTTTTGAAACCCATGAGAAGAAATCTCATGTATGCAGACTGAAGAAAGCCCTAGATGGGCTCAAGCAGGCACACAGAGCATGGTTTGGTCAGATTGATGGGTACTTGCAGCAGTTAGGATTTGTCAAGAGTGACCCAGATCCCAATCTCTACTATTTGATGGTAGAGAATGAGCCACTTATTCTGGTACTCTATGTAGATGATCTGTTCCTTACAAGATCATCTAGGCTCATAAAGGACTATAAGAACTTGGAAACCGAATTCGACATGAAGGATTTGGGGTTGATGCATTACTTTTTAGGGTTGGAGGTATGGTAGAAAAATGGAGAAATCTTACTAGGACAAGGAATATATGCCCCAGAAATTCTGAAGAGATTCGGGATGCAAGATTGTTGGCCCATGGCAATGCCCATGATAACCAACTGGAAGAAGATAGATGCATCAGAAGACAATAAAGTGGACCCCACCTTGTACAGGAAGCTCATTGGGTCACTTATGTATCTGGTCAACACCAGGCCAGATATTTGCTTTGCTATCAACACCCTCAATCAATTCATGGTAGAACCGAAGAGGGTACACTGGGCAGCAGTAAGGCACATTCTCAAATGTGTGCCAATGCAGGGAATAGTTAGATATGGATTGAAGTACACCAGCGGAGATGATGTCAGACTGAGCGTTTTCACAGACACAGATGGGGCAGGCAGTTCAGTAGATCGGAAGAGTACCACAGGATATTGCGTCAACATCGGATCAGGGATGACCTCCTGGTGCAGTAGGTAGCACGAATCCATAGCACTGAGCTCAAGAGAGGCAGAATATATGGTAGCAAGCATAGCTACGTGCGAAACCATATGGCTTAGAAAATTGTTAGTGAATTTGTTCAGAAGAAAGATGGAAGTGACCAATATCTACTGTGATAATCAGAGTTGTATCAAACTCTGAGAATCTGGTATTTCATGATCAGTCAAAGAACATTGACATCAAGTGTCATTTTATTAGAGACTATGTTCAACGAGGGGCAGTACAATTTCAGTACGTCCCCACAGGGAATTAGGTGGCAGACACACTCACAAAAGCTCTAGGAAGAGCCAAGTTTGTTCACTTCAGGGAGCAAATGGGTATGGTAGAGAATCTGTTTTAGTAGCAGAAACAAGTGATATCTCAGCCACAGATGCAGCATTGGAGAGGGATTTGCAGTACAGATGCAGTGTTGATTGTGGCAGGATCAGCAGCAGTACAGTTGCAGCAACAGCACAGTGATTGATGGGCAGCATGTCAGACATCAATAGTGCAAAGGGAGATGCTTTAGAGTCAGAGCAGTGTGCAGCAAGGCATATTTGCTAGAGCACATTCCTCGCTAAGATGGAGTGTTGATTTGTGGTAGCATTAGATGTGCTCTAAGTCTCAAATTTTGTGGAGAGGCTTAGACACATGCATTCCAGATAACCCAAAAAATTTTTTTGGAAATTCCACTCGGAAACAGTTTTATTTGATAAATTAATTATTTTTAATAAGGACCCTAAGTCTAACTTAGGAAATTAAAATAAATAATGGGTATTAATCTAAACTTTGGGTGTAACTTCTAGAAAAAGAAGATCAAGTCAAAATGTAATCTTAGTCGTTGATTGGAGATCTAATCTCGGTCGTTGAAGTCTCAACGAGAAGACTATAAAGAAAGGCTTGAGGGTTATTTGGAAAAAGACACCAGAACAGATACTCAATTTCCCAAGCAAATCGATTTTCTCAATGGCTGAAGTTCGGCAAGAGAAATCGATTCAAAGGGAGAGTTGCAGGCGGAGAGGACAGAGAGAGTATTAGCATCAGTTAGGAGTGCAAGGGTAGGTGATGCAGTGGAGAGAAGGGACAGCGGAGAAGCGACAGAGGGACAGCAAAGAGCAGTGACACAGAACTGCACAGTCCTCACGCAGAGCTGACGCAGTGGTGACACAGGAGGGCCACCAGGGCCTCTCAAAGATCGGATTTCCCTCAGAAATTTGTGAGAAAAATTCTCCAGTGTTATCACAGAGATTTCCCTTCATTATTGTCGATTGTTATTTGTACAACAAACTTTTGCTAAAGAATAATAAAGAAACCCTCATCTGCTGCACTGATTTTCCCGCATTGGTTTTTTCCGGGGACAATTATTCAAAAATAATTATGTCAATCTTGTGCTAGTACTTCTTTATATTTTGCTCAGTATTTTATATGTGAAGGTTGTAGTAGAATTTATTTTGACATCTACTGAAGTAATTTCTGTAAATAACTTATTGTTGAATTATAAGTAGGAGAAATAATATCAGATACTGCAATAGGATTTCGTTTTAGAAATTTTCACAGTGAAAGGGCCCATGGTCATTGGAGATCATACAAAAAAGGGTGAGGGAATCACTTGCAGAATACTCAAGATGATGAACAAGAGAAAAAGGAAAAGGGGAGGGTGAAGTTATAAATTCAACAAATTTTCCCTCCTCAAAATCATAATTTAAAGGCTCAAGTGATTTGAATATAGAACCATAAGGAGGATAGGTGGGAGCTTTGTTGATTTCAGCGTTATTAGTACCAAAGATTGGGTCTTTCCTAAAAGGAGAATCGTTTACTTCCAATTTTCTCTCTTCATGCAAGGGAAAATAATTATTCTCCTCTCCAAAGGTATCGATAGATATGTCATCATAAATAATGCCCGAGAGAAATGGAAGACCCGTCTCAACATCATCCTCCTTGTCATATCATAAATGGGAGAAAGATCAAATTGAGGACCAACAATTTCCCATTTCCCCTTTTCAATGAGGAAGTAATCTTCAATGTAATCTTCCAAGGGGCTAATGTGATCACCTTCCTCAAGGTTCACAAAAGGAGATTCATCAAGAGTAATATCCTTGAGAAAGGTAAGGTTAGCCTCAACTTCACTTTCCATAGCCTCATCTTCCCCAATACATGTGTTCACAAAATCATCCTTTTCATCATGTGGGCCCAAGGAGGACTCATCTTTTTGCTCATTATTTAGGTTCCCAAACTCCTCTCCAACTTTGTCAGATTAATTTCACTCTTCCATATATTCCTCACTTTGATGATGATCCTTCACACTTGAACTTTCTTCAATGTCACCTTGATCATCCAATTGATTGTCTTTTGTGGGGCTTTGCGATTGATTATAATATTTTTCATTGATTAGGTCAGTCAGAATATTAAAAGCACAGGTTAGGCCAGCAAAGTCAAGGAGACAACTAGGATCTTTCTCATAGGTACACATCATTATGTAAAGTTTCTTTTTTGTTGACCTATGAAACCTAAGCATGAATTTTTTGTCCATATCCTCCAATAAACTTGGATAAAAATCAGCATATTTATCCACATCCTTTTGCAATTCTTGAAGGTCTTGGTCATTGAGTTTTGCAAATGTAGAACCGAAATTAATCTCTCTTTGACAATAGTCCATTTTTCATGATTTTGCATATTAGGATTAAAATGGAGTCACCGAAGTGAATTAGAATGCCTTGATAGATGCTTGCTTCACCCTACAAGCATTATCTTTGAAGTTCAATGAAGAACTAGGGCTTTGTTCTTCCAATGGAGTCGCCAACAATGATATGTCAATATGTCATATGGGGAACAAAACACACGTCTCGTGTCCCCGGCAATGGCACCAAAATGTTACCACTCAAACTAGCAAGGGTCCTAGGGGAGGATCCTATATGGCAACTACTAGGTCAAGGGAAACAATGGATCGATAGTCCACTGTCAGCTCAGCTAAGGCTCCCTACGCTTTACGGACTTTTAGCGGCGGGCGAAGACCTGGTATGATGGAATCACGAGAATATATGGTCAATGATAAGATAAAGAAGCGATTCCTAGGCCTATTCACAAGAGAGAGTCAATTAAATAGGTGGCTTGCTTTAGAAGCAAGGTGATGAGCTCTCTAGGAAGGGCCAAGAGGATCCTTAGGGCTAGGTTTTGAGAATATGCTTTGTCAAGATGATTTCTAGACCTAGATATCATTATTGAGACTTGGCTTTTAAGTGATCTTTGTGAAATTGGCATTAATAGGTTGTGGGACCATACAAGGCCAAGCGGACCCAAAACTAGGTCAAGGGTATGGAATTGATCAAGCAAGTAGAGGCTTGACCTAATTATGGAAGAGAAGAGGATCAATGGAAAAATATTCTTGAAATAAAGTGCAATGATCCAAATGAGGTCTCTAGCCAAGGGAAACCTAGGGCAACAGACTATCCTTGGGTTAGGGCTTGCAATATCTAAGGACCTCATTTGGAACATTGCACTTTATTTCAAGAAGATTTGTCCATTGATCCTATTCTCTTCTATAATTAGGTCAAGCCCCTCTTTGGTTGATCAATTCCATACCCTTGAGCTAGTTTTGGGTCCGCTTGGCCTCGTATGGTCCCACAACCTATTAACGTCAATTTCACAAAGATCATTTAAAAGTCAAGTCTCAATAAAGATCTCTAAGTCTAGAAATCATCTTGACAAAGAATATTCTCAAAACCTAGCCCTAAGGATCCTCTTGGCCCTTCCTAGAGACCCCATCACCTTGAATCTAAAGCAAGCAACCCATCTAATTAACTCTCTCTTGCGAATAGGCCTAGGAATTGCTTCTTTATCTTATCATTGACCATATATTCTCATGATTCCATCATATCGAATCTCCTCCCATCAGTGAAAGTCTATAAAGAGCAAGGAGCCTTAGCTGAGGTGACAATGGGCTATCGCTCCACTGTTTCCCTTGACCTAGTAGTTTCCCTATGAGATCCTATCCTAGGACCCTTGCTAATTTGAGCGGTAACAAGGCCTTGGGAGACAACAAATGCAGGTTCTCCAATGAGCTTGCTCAAGAGTAGGATTATTTCTCCGAGAATTTTCCTTCACGCTTGAGGCTTAATCCAAAACATGTTTCTACACAACTTCAAATACACATTAACCCCACATGGGCTTAATATTAATACAATGATAAAGAAATCTTAGAGATTAATTTGAAAATCAACTAAATCATTCCCTATTTAGAGCAAATTTTCAAAACCAAATGCCAATGTAAGGTAGCTCTACATTAGCAAATATGTAAAAGCATAATGGAAAATAATGAACACAATAACACAAGTAGAAAAATGAAGCACAATGATCAAGATATTATCATGCTCAAGAAGAACAACACCTCATAAGTGAACCCCAAAATCTTTTATTGGAATAGAATATAAGTGTACACAAGAGCAGAACTTATCCAAGCACGATAGCTCATTTTCAAAGATACATAGTGAGAGCTCAAACCTCTATTATATAGAAAAATGGGAGAAAATACCAATGTAACAACCAAGTGACAAATGGACATGGAGAAGATCCTAAGAAAGGAAATCTGATTCCAAGTGGGGATGATGAGATGCCACATGTAAGCCTTCAACCAAATCGAATTCCATAGGTGGCCAAAAGAATCCTTCAAGCAAATCGAATTATCCAAGTGTGAAGCAAGGAGAAGCCAAGTGTGGAATGAGAGGGAGTTAACTCCCAACAACCAAGAAACCAAGTGACACCTTTGTAGTAATATCTCCCATTAACCATGCATAGATTTCCTCAAGGAAGGTGTAGGCCCTCCTTGTGCAACTCGTGGTTCATGATGCAATGCCAAGTGTAGAGGAGTAGGAACCAATGTGGAGACAAACTCCCAAGAAAATATCTATCAAACATCCTCCAAATATTCTCACATGTTCATTAGCTCCACAAAATTTGATTTTTCCAAGTTGCTAGCTCCTTCATCAATTGCCAAAAATTTGATTTCCTCATGTGGGCCATGTATTGATGATATAAGGTGTCAAATCATCATCCACTTTTCCTTTGACTTATTCCTTTGACTTGACATAATTTTCAAGTCATTTCCATGTCATTTTGTCACATGGAGTTATTTATTTTTCTCCATTTAATTTATTTCTGGGCTAATTTATTTCCAGATTTCCCGCTAAACTTAGGAAAAGTGGGTTTTGAGGTTCTAGAACTTATTTTTTACCCCTCAAAGTGTGTCATAGTAGAAATTTGAGCGTGAGAGGTGAAATTTTGATCATACATACCCCCTTCAACTTCTCTAGACATCACTTGTTACATTTCATATACAGAACTTATTCAATTTTCCGCCCTGTTACCCAGCACCTGTGGGTAGCCAGTAGCTCCTTGTAGCCACTAGATAGCTCAATGTGCCATTTTCTCCACCACCTAAGTCAGCCATGTGAACCCTCTACCGCTTGTCATGAATGTATGTTTGAAGGTGGGTCTTCCAACCCCAAAGGTATGGCTTTTCATTAGTATAGTTGAGCAGTTTTCCTTACTTGTCATGGGAACTTTTGGGCATGGATTGGTGGGGGGATTTGGTAGAAAGAATGGGTTAGGCTTGTATTCTTGTCTCCACTACCTGATTTCATGGTTACCCTATTCCTGTAGGGTGTCCTTTAGCGACCATTTGGATTTTGGGTTGGCACTACATGGGAAATCTCGATTTTGGTTGCATGATCCTATTTCCCAATACCACATAAATTATTCCCCTTCCACTCATTTTAGCCCCATTCATCTATTTCCCATCCGGGTCCACATGTGTCCACTAGGTCCACATAGGGTTAGCCTCCCCCTCCCCTTGTCCACACCTTGGTTCGGGCCTGAAACGATGCCCCAAAGGTTGATGCAGCTAAAAAGAAAAGAAAAAGCATGATTTGGCCACTCTCAACAGGAAATGTACCACAAAATGCAAAAGATGGTCGAGACATACAAATTTAGCACGTGGGCAAAAGCCAAACATGAGCTCTACCATTATCCATGGCCATCACCCTAGTTCCTATGGACCCTATATGATACCCCTTTATCATTAAGGAACCCATGATTTTCCCAACCCCTTGTGAGAGATAAACCACCCCACCTTAAGGGGGTATTCACTGCTACATATTATGCGTCATGCTCTCATCCCTTGGAGCACCGAGCAGTTATGAAGAAATATCAATAAAAGGCAAAACACATATGACGAAGGGCGGAAAAACAAAGGTCAGGGTAACTCATGTACCACGATTTTCTCCCTCCTACACTCATATACCCAGGTGTGGGCTTCCCTTCTTTTAGCTACCCTGGCTCCTTAACATGTGATTTGGACGTTTTCCCTAAACCCCACTTTGTTCCATCATTATATCATTTGCCACCTACCATTTGAGGAATCTACCACGAACATGTCATCCCCTTTAGAGGTTGAAACCACCTAATAGGATCCTTGGCTAACCCCCTATTGAGCTTGGAGACACTTGTACCTGCCAAAGCCCACTATGGAAAGGCATGCCACCATGAAGTGCCCCATTGATCCCATAACTTGTAAGCATTATTAATTGATTATTTTAATGATTCGTTGTATTGGAGGGCAAGGGGACGCATTGGATCTTATGCAAAATTGCAGGTGGATTGCCATTTGGGGCTTGGTCTCCCAATACGGGGTCTTAGCCCTCCAAAGGGCCACATTGGCACTTATAGGGTGAGCGTTGAGAGCCATGGGCCTCCACCATAGCCGAGATTACTTCATGGATCCCCAAAAGCATTCGTTGATTGCTCATATTCCACCTTTGGGATGAGGATGGCACACCTAGTTCACCATGCCCAACCGGCTCCACAGATGCACCATACACTTGGCAGATGTTCCAAGGTCCAAAGGATTATTCTCTGCTGCAGAGGGAGGGTTTATGTCATCATTCCAGCCCCTATAGATGGTCTGAAGGCACTTCCAATCTATTTGGAGACCCATGAGGATGACCTTATGCCCCCACACCCACTTGGGAGCACCACAAGTTTTTGCTTGGAAAACAAGGGGCAACCCCCTTATCCACTATGATGGGAGTCCATTTCTACATTATGGCACCCTTTGGACTTCATTAGGCCTCCTCAAAGGCCCAACGACTCACTCTCTTGATCATTCGGCCCTTTTGAGAGGCTTATTAATGTATTATTGAGCTATTTGGTGAGCTTGTCACCAAAAGTTATTATTATTGTGCACATTATTTTATTCTAGTGGTTAAATTAGGCCTAATTAGCTAAATTGAATTCATTAGGAAGTGTATAAATAGAAGTGAGGTGAATCATTTGTATCATCATCACTTGGATTGGATCATTCTCTCTTGTGAGATTTTCGCTATTCTCTTTGGAGGAAGAAATGGGATGGATGGATGAATTTTGATATTTGGATCTCTTCATTTTTGTCTTGGAGCTTCTATATTGGCATATGATGATGATTAAATATACTTTTTCTCACATGTAAGTGCTCTTTTAATGCTAATTTGTCTTTTTCTTATGTCACATGCATGTTGCTGGGGATTTTCGCTATACTAGGCTGAAATTTGCTGCTTTTCTTGCTTGAAATGGTGGAAATTTTTCTTTTATTAGTGTTGCATCATGTCATGAGCCATGTTTGAATAAGTGAATGTTCCTAGAGACATTTTGGTTGAAATTTTGTCTTGATAAGTCATCACATATTGCATATTGAATTATAAAGACCTTGAAGCAATTGTCCACGCCCTAATTGCCATGCGAAAATGTTTTATAGACCTCCTAGACTACGTGAATCCATTCCAATCATTGAAGTGTCCTTGACTCCATTTCTCCCAAAAGATTAAGCACTGGTCCTCCATAGGTGATCATAAAAAGAAAAACATATTCTTTATCACCTATCCCTCTTTCTTCTAGGCCTAGCCTCCATAGGGCACCTAGGGCATCACATTTCTCACAAGTTACCCATAAAAAAAATTCAATCTCCTAGCCTCTACTGCGTTGTTGTGTCTCCTAGGAGCCCTCCATATTTGAAGTCATTCGGATGGTGGGATCTTGAGATATTTCAAGCCCTAGCTTCGAGATTAATTCTTGCCCTTTGTTTCCCTTGGCTAGTGACCTCATTGGGTTTATTAAAAAAAAAAACTCCTTTAATCCCTTTCTCCCCCTCATTAGATCAAGCACACCCTTGGTTGATCAATTCCATCCCCTTGACCTAATTCTGGGTCCACTTGGTCCCTTGTGGTCCCATAACCCTTTGAAGATAATTCCATAAAGACCACTTGGAATCCAAGTTTCCACAAAGATTTTAAGGTCTAGGAATCTCCTTGACAAGTCATTTACTCAAACCCTAGACCTTGGAATTCTCCTAAGCCCTTCTTAGAGAGCCTTTCATCTTGCTTTCCAAGCAAGAAATCCATATATTTGAGCCTCTCTTGTGAATAGGCTTCTAAGATCACCTTTCATCCTATCATTGATCCATTCATCTTCGCGATCCTTATTATACCAGGTCTCCTCCCATTGGTGAAAGTTCGTAAAGAGCAGGGAGCCTTAGCTGAGGTGACAGTGGGCTATCACTCCATTGTTGCCCTTGACCTAGTAGGACCCCCTCCTAGGATCCCTGCTAGTTTGAGCGGTAACAGTAAACACGCCCTGTGGGAAATTTTAAAAACTGATCCCTAGACCTATTCAAACTCCACCAAATTTTTTGTGTGATCTAGTATGGTAATATGCAATGACCCTAGACACTAGGACTCACCCAAGTCCTCACCATCAAGCTGCACTCCGGCTTTGGGGCTATGCTTGGAGGAAAAAACTCAATTAATTATTAAGTCCCCGTAAGGACCTAACAATTAGCCAAGTGAAAAAAACCTCCCAGAGTAAACTCACTTGATGAAAAGATCCCAAGTTACCTAGGCCTATTATATGACTCAACTCATCATACTAGCATCACTTTTACATCATCCACGTAGGGCTTGTGGAATTTGAGTAGAACATAAGAAGATTAGAAGAAGAAATAGAGTTGAAAAACTCTAATGATATAGTGAACTTTGATGGTACATGAAACCTCTGATACATCCTTGGGCATGGAGTCTTCAAAAATCTTCAGGTGCCACTTCAGTGGTCAACAAGGCTCAAGGCATGGATGTTTCTGCTCATGTTGAAGTGACCACTGACAATGCTCCTCCTTTGCCTCTGTGTCTCCTCATAGCAGAACATACCTCCATTTTATCAACATTAATAAGAGCCACTTGCAAGTGTAGTATGGGAAGCCTCAAACATTAACACATATCCCTCTGTAGATTCAAACCAACCAGGCACACACTGGGGTTTCATCTCATTTGGATGATGCCAAAATTTTTCAGTATAGATATGTTCTGAGATGATGATTACCAAGTCCCTGCTTCTTCCCATTTTTTTTTGGTGTTGACACAAGCTTCTCGCCAGCAGGCCTCTGATCCAATGATTCCCTTGCTGGACCTGAAACTACTGACAACTTCTGATTCAATAGCTGGTATCATCTTCTAAGATTTTGTTCTGATCCTTGCTTCCATAAACTCTGCCTTGCTCTGTTATTCATTATTAAGCAAACCTGCTTATCTACTGACCAATCAGATGAAGCGTGTGAAAAGCGACGACTCTCCCTTGAGAAATTACTAGAAGGTGATCAAACTGAATATTTCCTCTTTGAAGTTGGTGTCTTGATCAGCCAAGCTCACCTTACATCTTCCAAATTCAAAAACATAGTCTGTCTGTTACGTTTGCTAGAAATACAAGATGCAAATTTGATTCATGTTCCCCTTTCACTCCCTTTGGCTTATTCAGTACATACAGCCCAGCTGACTTAATAGACTTGTTTAGCTGCACACCAGATGGAGGTGCCTCCCCTTTCACATCAACTTTATTTCCTTACGAAAAGTACTCCTAAGATCACTCTTTAGTTTCAGACCGGAATGGTGGGTAACAGGGTCCACATCTCATTTTTTTTTGTTTCATGTTGGTTCAACAAGTGTGAGTTGGAGCAGTGGGAAGCAGCACAAAGTAGCTTTATCTTCAGCAGAGGCTAAATACAAGTGTTGAATGCAGCATTTAATGGAGTTTGTCTTAGGTGATTGCTAACAAAAAATTGTTTTTCCTTACGTGATTATTGATAGAAATTGGTTGGAAGAATATTTGATGCAGGAGAATTAAACAATGAGTTGAATCCTTCAGACCAAAACTCCAAAACTACAAGCTACTCTTGAGAAGTAGGCTCCAAGGAAATAAGTCAGTAATCATGTACCAATAGTGTTACTGACATTAAGGATGTAATCATCTAGAAAACTAAGATAACCATGAGAATTAGAAATTACTGTTAAGTAGCATGGACCATAACATTAACATCTCTTATTGAAAGTTTGTGATAATCATAACATTTCCCTATCAATGCATGTGAGGAACACTTGAAGACAAAACTTGATCTTCAGATACCTGCAAACAAAGTAGAATAGATTGTTTTGGACTTTAATTAACAGGTAAAAGATAATAATGATTTGGAAAATGTGCCTTATTAACAACCCAGAAACCAGTCCATAACAGTTTAGTTATGCCTATACCAGTATATTCTCAAAAATTTAAAAGAACAAAATGAACAATACAAAAATATTTAGAAATAGGTGGTGTTTCTATATCGAAATAGGAAGTCAACCTACTGTGTGCATGCCTGATTACATGAATGGAATGAAGAAATGCAAAATTGCAGTGCATGATAAGAAATCTCTCCTATGTTCACTGATAATAAATGAGGGAAAATTGAGGGAAACTAAGTCCTACCCCTCTTCCATATAAGTTCCAGACTACAGAAATTTCAACAATTTCATTAACACTAAATTGGGAAGAAAAATTTTCTTCAAAGCTCAATTTAACAGTTCTTCAATCTCAACAAACAGAGGATGCTATGACAAGATCTAGAATAAAAGAACAAATATCATCATGGATGTTACTTAGATATAGCATTTATGTCTTGAGTTGTTAGCTATGACTTACCGTATCCATATTGATTGAAAGTAGGCCTTCAAGATTCTTTAAACTAGGCACAACAAGTCTGTTACACAGTTTAGAGAACATATAAGGGCCTTAGTTCTTGAAGAACTGTAAGTATGATGCAAATTAACTTTTCATCCAACAAGATATGTATAAAATTAAGTGCGTAAGTCTGAAGTGCCAATCACTGATTAGTATAGTGCACAAGATTAGAACAAAACAAAACAAAACGGTTATTGGCTCAATCAAAAGAAGCTAAATGAACTATATACCCGAAAAAATGCCATTCAGATAAACAAATGTTGATAGATGAATATAGGAAAGGAAGTAAGATAAATAAATAATGAATTCATTGAAGAACAAATGAACAACAATTAAGCTTAAATGAGCTGCTCAAAGAAGACATGACTGAATCCTTAACTAGTTGTCCAGCTGAAGTGGTTAAAATTCTTACAGATGCATTGTGTGAGGTATAGAAACTGAGAGCCTCTCACTCAAAGATGAATGAGAAGAAAAAATTGTAACTCGTAAAACACCCAAACTATAATGTAATGGATAAAAGAAGCTATCCTAAAGTATTACTAATGACCAATCCACATAAGCAAGGCACTTTTCATCCTTGTAAAAAATTTTCAATAAAAGAAAATGCACAATGCTTACTAGGCTGCAGGACAAAAATCCCCTTCAACATTTAGCCCTCTTGCAAAGAATGTGATGTTTATTAGTAAAGGAGACATTGAGTACATCACCATAAGCTTCTCTTATTCTATGAGATATGAGGGATGTTCCACTATTTGCTTGGGACTTGGGCTGTGTTACACCTCAGATACACTTCAGTGCACCTCATATTTTTTTCGTTGGATGTGACCCATCATATGAGCAAATTTTGTGCCTATCTTGATGATGTTATTGCTCAAACTTCAAAGTACCATCATCAGATGTGCCATCATGATGTTTGCTACCATTGTATCATTATCAAGCAAAAGTGTGAGCATTTTTGTGCTCATGTATTGTACTGTACCATGCTTAAATGATCTATGTAAAAGTGTTTGGCCCATGTGGTATCTCCAAACCTATGGAGGAGAAAACCAGAATGCAGAAGTATAAATGTATGTTGTTGTGTAATGTATGTGTAATAAGTATTTTTTTTATTATTGATAAAATCTGAATGGTGTACAATACCTTCGTGGCGGTTTTCCTATATAGGCATTGACTAGCCACGAAGGATGAATAGTCATGTCTTTTGACTATTTACCTCTTCATAAATAATAACCTTTTTAATAATTACTTAATTAATTATTTAATTAATCATTATTTTAATATTATTTATTTATGAATATTTTCTTCATAACATTGCCACCCCCTTTAGAGATGCTGTAACAACCCATTCCTAATTGATAAGTAAAATAACATTAGCGAGTATACGACATATGCATGTGATAGCTACATATGCCTATATCGCATACCTCGCACTAGTATTAAGGCTACCTAAGTGAGAATAACGAATTTAATATTACTATATATTTTATCTCGCCATGATATAACGAAATCTCAACAGGCATGGGAGAGTGTTATTTAAGAAAACCAGATTATAATTTAGTTAAAAATTATATATATGGGTGAACTAATAAAGTAATAATATAATTAATTAAGGCAAATTAATTAAGATAAAAACAAACCTAATACAAATTAAATTCAAATTAAGACCTTACTTAAAGCTATCGCTTCTACGTATCTAGATAAGGATTCAAATTGGATATTTCATGCACTTAACCCAAAACCTTATCTCTAAGTTAAATATCTCATTAAATGAACATAATATCTCCTTAAATGCATACCCACCCTCATAAATGAGATAATATCTATGGGAGTTGAGGGTGGTGGAGAAAATCAATATAAGTGAAAAGGATGTGAAGGAGGGGGGGACGGTCTTTTGGAGAAAAATTCTGCGTTCTATCCACAGAAAGGATTGAAGGATACGAAGTGTTTGGAAGGGAGTCTCATCGTCCTTGGGATTCTGGGCACGGAGGCAGAAGAGTGATCTTCTGGGTCTAGGATTGTTCCTAGATCGGCTGGGAGGATTATATTGTTTCGGTGAACTGTTCAATCTGCCCACAGCATCACAGGAGGAGTGCCTAAGGAGTGCCACCATCAAGTCTTCTGCTGTATTCCAGGTATTTCTTTATGTATAGAATAGTTTCTCAATTAAATTTTACCGTTGATTTTCGTTAAAATGCATTACTGTTGAAATATATGCTTAGATTAACATTCCCCAAACTAAATTGTTGTGTTGGAACCTTACATATGGTATCAGAGGGTAGTTTCAAACCCTTTTCGACCTAATAAGCCCTGCAATTTCTGTAAAATTCCAATCTATAGCATGAATAATTATATGTTATAGCAGCTGATGCTTTAGGTTATCTTCTGCTGGTGAGCACTTACTACTGGTGAGCAGTTCTTGAATGAGCAATCATTTAATGACTTTTTCACACTCCAGAACCATCCCCAATTCCATCAAAGGTGCAGTGTGCTGCCTCAACACTTGTTGCAGATGCAAGAACCATCATGAGTGAGAAAAGACAAAGGCACTCATCATAAGCAAGAACACTCGCCTGCTTGGCTTAATAGAAAATTGAAATTCACTCAGTCACAGAATCTGTTAAGCTATTTTAGGCCAATGGCTAGATTTGAACCAACAATTAATTTAATGAGAAGAATTTGGGATAAGTAGAACTAAAGACCAGCATTCCATCCTCTAGATTATAATAAATTCAGCATAAAAAATTTTTACAATAACCCATCTAGGCCATTATCTCTACCACTTCCTTTACCTTCCACAGCCCCAGCATCAATAACAGAGTCTTCTGTATGTACTGGACCAGCCTCCAATTGGAAACCAGATCTTCCGCAGGCTTTACAGCCACGATATATTTTCTGCTCTCTACAGGGGCAATCTCTGCATCATTTACATGCTGAGCAGCCTCGACTTCCAAAGAAACTGCCTCCTCTGCCAAAGCCATTACCTTTGCAACATCTTCATCTACTTGCTTCTATGGCATGTGAGCTACAGCATTGAACAATTTATTACATCTGTTAAAAACTAAGGCACACATTCGTTTTGTCCCTTTGTTAGTGCAGGAAGAGTAGTGACTTTCTCAGGCATTCTGGCACCCTGTAGATCTTATAATTGAAGATCTTAGTTGCAATCTGAGATAAAGATATTTTGTGGTTTTTAAATAAAACTGTACTTTGACTGATTTGTTGATTTATATTTGATATTTCCTTCATTTGGAAACGTCAGACTGGTTATGCATCTTAGGACTAAGATGAAAAGAGAACCAATGAATACAATTCTATGCAGAACTAGGAATATCTTAACATATTTCTCCGAGAGAAGCAATGAGATATCTAAAACTAAAGTTGGTCCTATGTCCCTAAACCAAGCATCCTTCATGCTCATCTCCAATACCCTAATGTTTTTGGTAGCTGAGCCCATGCACTATCCCACTTCATTCCAAGAGAAGGGAGTAAAGCAAAGTCGTTGTTAGAAAATCCTTTTTGGAAGAATAATGTCATATTTAAAGAGCAAAAGAGTTCATTAACCTCAACAAAGATCAGATCTTCGGAAGAGTCCCAAAATGTATGAAATTCATCTTCTAGAAAATGAAATTCAGATTCAAATAATTTTATCGACCTGCGCTGTACTAGCACATACTGTAACATTCTCAAACTTTGAGATAGCAGAAGCCACCTCAGCAAAGACACGTTGACCATGCAAGCCATTTTCATACCAATTATCAGGACTTGTTATATATGGTTTCATGCTTTCTGGGCAATGCAATGAGATTACAACATGCAATTTGAATATGGGAGTAAAAACTATGTGTCTATGTGCTACAATTGGTTAAACATTTAACTCCAAACAATATTTAATATCTTCAAGTAATGTAATTTTTATTTAAAAACTGACATTACGTGCAAATTTCTCTTTGGCTTTCACGAATTAGATTTGATTTCCACTGCGGTTCCGCTTCATGTGACCTCAGCCAGTCTCCAAGTCTTGAACCCGCTGAGAGGGAGCCCCTGCAATTTTACTGGAGGGATTTCAATTTGCAATAAAAAAAAAAACGCTGGACTTGGGCTCATAGTCATTGTCGCTACGATTGTTGCATATCATTAAAGCCCGCCCTTTGACAGGGACCATACACCAGCTCTCTACTTGGACCAGAATATCGAACCAACCAAACCATTTAAGAATTGTGAGAAACCATTCCAGAATTGCTAAGATTTCTGGAGCGAGCTGTGGCTTCAATTATCGATATTTATACAGAAATTATGATTGAAATTCACGTCTCGCCGGTTATTTATAATGGAGTTATCGATTTTGAAAGGGTCACAGGGGACCGACAAGAGTATATTCATGAAAGTGATGCAATCCTTATGGGTCATACTACTGTAAGAACCCGATAGCTGATGACCGACTACACTAGCTGATCACCGACTACACTCGTGGCTATCGTACGTATGGGAGATTCTGGCACCGAGGCAAACGCATGCACAGAGGTGTCGTATCCCGCTGGATTAAGGTTCGTTGGGATTTAAATTCCATATGGATCGTTGGCATATGTGAGTCATTGGCACATTATATGGTTCGTAATCATCAAAGTTTTGAAATCGGGTATTTAACGGTCGCTTATATGGAAACAATACGGTAAGTTCAGATGGCGGGTTGGAATGGGTGGGATTATTGTGTTGTTGTCATTTATTAAGCTTGTTAAATATATGAAAAACAATAAATCCTAAGGTTCTAATATATATATATATCATACCGTAGGTTCTAACGGTAAGGTTCTAATATATATATATATATATATATATATATATATATATATCATGACGTATAGGTTCTAATATATATATCATGCCGTAAGGTTCTAATCGTAAGGTTCTAATATATATATCTCATGCCGTTTTAAATGTATATTTCGTTTGGGTTTCACATGCATAAACTCCGCCACGATTCACGTTGGTTTCTTGGCTGCCGAAAATTGTCACAAACTGAAAGTCGTGGGTTCGATTCATGGCATGAGTTAGCTGAGTCGAAGAACTATATTATTTTATTATTAAATCCAAACTTAAAGTTTAATTCCGCGTATATGACATAAGTATTGCAAAGCCAAAGTTTTTATGCATGCGTATTAAAACTTTTAAACATTTCAAAGGTTTGATTTATATCTCATTTGATTTAAATAAATCTCATTTGGTTTAAATATATATCATGGGTTAAAGTATATATCATTTTGGTTTGAAATATATATATATGCTCCATAAATTTAATGCCATACGCATTATATAATAAAACCTCCACCATATGTTAAAAATATAAAAAGGCAGATTTAATAACTTAAGGAATTCATAATAAATCTAGATTTAATAAAAATATTAATAAAATTAAAAGTATCATATATCAGGTTAATTATAAATTAGGTAATAAATAAAGTAAAATGCAAAATATAATCTTATTAGTTCACGCGACCTTCATATTTGGAGTCATACGTGCTACCATTGCGCTACGCAACCCTTTGATCTATGAAAACCTTGCATTCCACTCTAGATTTAGTAAGCATACATTACCCTACATAGGACAAGGAGGTCATGTTGCCACCCTCCTTGACCTCGGTACCAGTAAGACTTGCCTGCAAGTAAAATAGCAAAAGAACTATACCCGTATGCCAGCTCAAATCTTACGAAAATTATATTTTGTCAGTCTGAAAATTTATCCACTTCTCATGAATTTATTATTATGTATTTCAGGAAAAATTACCATGTTTAACACATACCAAAGGCGGCAGCGCCAGCGAAATGCATCGTCGCCACCTCCACCTTCACCATCGCCATCACCACCATCAAGATCACCGTCAGCACCTGTTGCTCCGCCCGAACTCACCACTGTGATGAGCTCTTTAGAAGCCATTTTGGAAACCTTAAAAGGGTCGCAGTCAACCAGGAACAAGGAGGAACAACGTCATTCAGAGGAAAGACATTCAGAAAAGCCGAAGGATTTTGATGACAAACCTCACAGAGAAGATATTTCACGGGAACTGCAAAAGATTAAACTCCCGGAATTCTCTAGAGGAAGAGCTGGAGAACATGCCGAAGCATGGTTGGAAGGGATGATCAGATGCTTCACATTAAGAGAATATTCTTCAACTTCTAAAACAAAGATCGTTGTATTCCAACTCAGAGGGAATGCTCTGATTTGGTGGGTAAATATGGAAAAACAGCTGCATCTGACGTCAGATATTGTTCCTTGGGAGTTGTTTGTGGACCAATTCCATGTGAAATACTTACTGCCTTTCTTTCAAGAGTAGCAAGCCAGAGCCTTCCATACTCTAACCCAAGGTGGTAAAACCGTGGAAGAATACGAGATAAAGTTCATGGAACTTGTGAAATATGTTCCTTATCTGGACACGGATGAACGCTAGGTCGAGCGTTTCGTATTTGGATTAAATCCTTGGATCCGAGCCATGGTAAGAATGTGGAAAGTTGAAACCACCAACGGTGGCAAAGGCGGTTGAATGTGCTCGATATGCAGAAGAACATCTAGGGATTAAAAGGGATTTCAGGCCAGCTGAACCAATACCACAGGCATTTACAAGAAAAACTCCCCGAAATTTCTTCTGAGGAAATAACTCGAGACCACCTCCTTATGGTAACAGGTTTACCCCAAGAAGAGCAAGGGCAGGAGCTCCCAGGACCATAAACGCAATAGCTTCCGAGTCCTCAAACATCAGCGCGTGGAGGTCTCGAGGGTCTGGTAATCGAGGAAGGAATGGGAGAGGAAGCAGCACCAGGGGACAGAGTTCTTGGTCGGGGATTTCTCAGTCAAACGCAAAAGGACCAACCCGAGTAGACTGTGAGGGGTGTGGAGGACCTCATCTTCGACATGATTGTCCGGAGAACTCTTGGCGAACAGGAAAAGAACCATCATCAGATGCCCAAAGTAATCATAGAATCCATGCTGTCGTTAGCAACAGCCAACCAGCACATCAATCCACGGTAGTGGAATCTTCAGGTACTATCAACGGAATAAAACTCAAAATCTTGTTTGACACTGGAGCTACTGATAGTTTTATTTCATCTTATGCATTGAATAAATGTGGGTTGGCAGCCTGCAAACAAGACAATTTTAGACAGGTAGAAATGGCTTCAGGAGACCTTCAATCGGTAGAATTAAGTGTGGAGGATTGCAAAGTTGATCTAGGAGTCTGTTTGACCAAACTAAAAGTATATGTCATGGCCCTAGGTACTTACGACCTGTTGATAGGAATGGATTGGTTAGAGACTCATCGAGCATGGGTAGACTGCTCCGGGAAAACAATACTTTGCTTGAATGATGTGGGAGAGACAATCCAAATTCAAGGTATCAAGAGAAAAGTATCCTTGCGTTTCATCTCAGCGATGCAAATGAAACGGTGTTTAAGGAAGGGTTGTTAGGTGTATGCAGTTCAAAAGGTAAGCAAAGAAAAAGGGCCTTCTTTAGATCAGTATCCGATTCTATCAGAATTTCAGCATGTTTTTCCAAAGGAATTACCTGGACTGCCTCCTCGGAGAGAGCTAGATCTCACCATTGAATTGAAACCTGGTACGGAACCTATATCCAAAACTCCTTACCGAATGACTGCCCCGGAACTTCAAGAATTGCAAATACCGCTGAAAGAATTGTTAGATGTAGGGCACATTCGACCCAGTGTTTCACCTTGGGGTGCTTCTGTAATCTTTGTCAAGAAGAAAGATGGTTCATTACGACTGTGTGTGGACTATAGAGATTTAAACCGGACCACGGTAAAGAATAGGTATCCAATGCCTCGCATTGACGACCTTTTTGATCAAATGAAAGGAGCTATAGTATTTTCAAAGATCGATCTGCGATCGGGTTATCATCAACTCAGGATTAGCGAAAGTGATGTTTCTAAGACTGCATTCCGAACTCGTTTCGGGCATTATGAATTCATTGTGGTGCCATTTGGGTTGACCAATGCACCTGCAGTGTTCATGAACCTTATGAATAGTGTCCTTCGCAAATATCTCGACAAATTTGTACAAGTTTTCCTGGACGATATTCTCATTTACTCTAAAAATGAGAAGGAGCATGAAGAGCATCTTCGGATAGTGTTATCTTGTCTCAGAGAGCACAAGTTATATGGAAAATTATCCAAATGCGCTTTCTTTCAAAAGGAAATCCATTATTTAGGTCATATCATATCAGGCGAAGGAATCTCCGTAGATCTTGAAAAGGTAAATACAATCAGAGAGTGGCCGATACCTAAAAATGCACATGAAGTGCGTAGTTTTATGGGTTTAGCAGGTTACTACCGAAGATTTGTGAAGGGATTTTCCAAAATTGCAAAGCCAATCACAAACCTCCAGCGCAAAGGTGTTAAATATGAGTGGACTGAGGAGTGTGATAAAGCTTTTTCTGAACTCAAACGATTATTGACTAGTGCACCGATTTTGCGAGTACCAGATATGGATAAAGACTTTACTGTATGTACCGACGCATCTAAGCAAGGGTTAGGCGCAGTATTAATGCAGGAAGGAGGTGTAATAGCATACGCTTCAAGAAAATTAAAAACCCATGAAGAACTTTATGCTACGCATGATTTGGAGTTAGCCGCGGTGGTCTTAGCTGTAAAGATGTGGAGACATTACTTGGTGGGGAGAAACTTTGTGCTTAAAAGTGACCACCAAAGTTTGCAGTGTTTATTCACCCAGAGAGACTTGAATGCAAGACAAAGACGATGGAGTGAACTCCTAAGCGAATACGATTTTGCGATTTCATATATCAAAGGGAAGGAAAATGTTGTAGCAGATGCTTTAAGTAGAAGACCTCGAATATTCTCCCTCATACCTATCAGGGTGAACTTGAGAAATCAAGTGCTTGACAATCTTGTAAGAGATAGTTGGTACTTAAAAGTAAGGTCGGGGCTCGAAAGCAACCATTCGAAGGAACCTAAGTTCGAAGGGTATGATTTGGAAGAGGACGGAATTCTATGATTTCATGGAAGGATGTATATACCAGATTGTGGGGATCTCCGAAACACCATCTTGAAAGAAGCACACCGGGCAGTATATTGTGCACATCCTGGGGTAAAGAAGATGTATGCTGACACTAAGAGACTCTTCTTCTGGTCAGGCATGAAAAACGACATTGTCCAATTTGTCGCTAGGTGTCTTGAATGTCAACAAGTAAAAGTTGATCATTGTCACCCAGCAGGTCTCTTACAATCTCACAGCATCCCTATGACCAAATGGGAGATAATTTCTATGGATTTTATCGTTGGGCTACCTCTTACGCAACAAAAGCATAATGCCATTCTGGTTGTGGTGGATAGATTAACAAAAAGCGCCCATTTAATCCCAGTAAGAGATACATATGAAGTAGCTAATGTAGCTTGGGTATTCATAAATGAAATCATCAGATTTCATGGAGTACCTAAGAAAATTATATCCAACAGAGATCCTCGATTCACATCAAAGTTCTGGAATTGTATGTAGTCGGCCTTGGGAACTCAGTTAAATTTGAGTACAGCATATCATCCTGAGACCGATGGACAGACAGAAAGGGTAAATCAAGTACTTGAGGATATGCTAAGGATGTATGTTATGGACCAACAGTCGCGCTGGGAAAAGTACTTACCCTTGGTGGAATTTTCTTACAATAACAGCTATCACAGTTCAATCGGGATGCCGCCATTTGAAGCACTATACGGAAGACCTTGCAGAACGCCATTGAGTTGGGACAGGTTAGAAGATCGAATAATCGTCGGACCAGACTTGATCCAAGAGATGGAGGATCAGGTAAAACTGATTAGACAACGGTTAAAAGAGGCTCAGGATAGACAGAAAAGTTATGCGGACACTCACAGGACAGATAGAAGCTATGTAGTAGGAGATCAGGTTTTCATCCGCATCAGACCAAATAAGAGAACCATTCGGTTTGGGAGGGGGACAAAATTATCCTCTCGGTTTATAGGACCATTTGAAGTCCTGGAAAAAGTGGGACCTGTCGCTTATCGTCTTGCACTGCCACCCCACCTGCACAAAATTCATAATGTATTTCATGTATCTGCCTTACGACACTATATTGCTGATAAATCTCATGACCTTCAATGGAAGGAACTGCAGGTATCGGACGAGAGAACCCTAACGGTCGAACCATTACGTATTCTGGAACGTAGGGTTCGACAGCTCAGGAACCGCCGGATAGACCAAGTGAAAGTCCAGTGGGACAAGTATAGTCCTAGATCAGCGACTTGGGAGGATGCTGAGACTTTTTGCCAGAATTACCCCAGCTTGTGCTAAATTTTGAGAACTGAAAACTTTTATGTATATGACTGCTCTATTTTGACACTTCAAATTTTGAAATACTATGTAAAGATGAGTTTTTACTGTACTAGTACATGGATACCCATAAAGATAGAATGTTACTTCACTTTACTGATACAAGGTATATGTTGTTTGTTTAGAATTTACTGGTGCATGGACACCGATATGCAATATGTCGTTTAAATTAACATTGCAAGAATATGAAATCATAGATTAAACATTATAGATGAAACAATCTATCAATTTATTTCATTACATTTCAAATATGATCAAAAGAAAGGAAATAGCAGAGTAACTACATTTTGAATATGAAAAGTGAAACATATTGGTATACAGATTGAAAATGGTTAAAGCAATGCATCATAAATAGAACATGTATGAACTAAACAGAAGCAGTGTCTGAAATGAGAAATTTTATTGGACATATTGATACCTATGTGAACAAATTTTCTTTTATATATGTAAGTTCTAGGATTGATATCATAAATATCAAAGTATTTTGAATATGTAGAGGTTGTTATATGGGTAACAATTGGTTATGAACAATATAGATGCATATGTTGTAATATGTGTACGAGTGTTTACATTGCAGATTGTTACCAGTGATTACTTCGCAGAACACAGGTTACCGAAACAATAGACGTGATAACAGAATCCCCAGAACGTTGAGACTCCATGTGATTCCATGATAGGGTGTTGACCCTGGTTCTACTGGGAGGGGTGGAGGTGTTGCCCACCGTTTATCCTCCAATACCTGGAGTCATGGGAGAACTGTGCGAGTCACGTTCCCCTAGACGTGTAATGATGACTGCCGGATGCCTACAAGCATATCAGGTCGATGTAATCGACGCCGATATCCTTAAGGTCTATGAATGGATCAATAAAACTGATGCCATGTCATATTCCTGTAGAGGACGGATAGGATGGGAGTGGAAGAGATTAGGAAGGATAGGATGATTTTAGAATAGTCTGCAGAGGCGGTTGAGATGTGAAGTAACAAATAAATTACAAAGAAAAAGAAACATGCATACTCAAACGAAATTCAATCTTAAAATACAAACCTTCTCACTTGTGCCCTAATCTCTAGAAACATGATTATCGATATGAGTATATGAAGCCCTAACTTCGGGACGAAGTTTTTCCGAAGGGAGAAAGTATGTAACAACCCATTCCTAATTGATAAGTAAAATAACATTAGTGAGTATACGACATATGCATGTGATAGCTACATATGCCTATATCGCATACCCCGCACTAGTATTAAGGCTACCTAAGTGAGAATAACGAATTTAATATTACTATATATTTTATCTCGCCATGATATAACAAAATCTCAACAGGCATGGGAGAGTGTTATTTAAGAAAACCAGATTATAATTTAGTTAAAAATTATATATATGGGTGAACTAATAAAGTAATAATATAATTAATTAAGGCAAATTAATTAAGATAAAAACAAACCTAATACAAATTAAATTCAAATTAAGACCTTACTTAAAGCTATCGCTTCTACGTATCTAGATAAGGATTCAAATTGGATATTTCATGCACTTAACTCAAAACCTTATCTCTAAATTAAATATCTCATTAAATGAACATAATATCTCCTTAAATGCATACCCACCCTCATAAATGAGATAATATCTACAGGAGTTGAGGGCGGTGGAGAAAATCAATATAAGTGAAAAGGATGTGAAGGAGGGGGGGACGGTCTTTTGGAGAAAAATTTTGCGTTCTGTCCACAGAAAGGATTGAAGGATACGAAGTGTTTGGAAGGGAGTCTCATCGTCCTTGGGATTCTGGGCACAGGGGCAGAAGAGTGATCTTCTGGGTCTAGGATTGTTCCTAGATCGGCTGGGAGGATTATATTGTTTCGGTGAACTGTTCAATCTGCCCACAGCATCACAAGAGGAGTGCCTGAGGAGTGCCACCATCAAGTCTTCTGCTGTATTCCAGGTATTTCTTTTATGTATAGAATAGTTCCTCAATTAAATTTTACTATTGATTTTCATTAAAATGCATTACTGCTAAAATATATGCTTAGATTAACATTCCTCAAACTAAATCGCTGTGTTGGAACCTTATAGATGCTCTGTCCTCAAAGCATAAACAGAAGGGTTTCCTCTAGTTGAACATGTTGCTATGGAGTGGCATCTTTACATTGACTAGTGCAGTACTCACGAGTATTTGTACCTTTCTTGAAGCTGGGAGTGTTAACACCATATAATTTATAATGTCGTCCTTGCCAGTTAAACTCCATGAATTGTTCTTCAAGGTTTGTAGTATAGCTTGCTAGTTGTATTAACCATTCTGCACCTAGAACTACATCATTTTTTTAGTGGTAGGGAAAATAGAGCTGTTTGTAGCTCTAGTTCTTGTACCTGGATTGAAACCTTATGGAATTCTCCTATTTCTTTGAACTATTGTCCAGCAGCAACAGACATGGTTAGGTCCTTGATTGGGCATATACAAAGATCAAATTTTTTAGCAAGATCAATGTTTATACAGTTGTGAGTAGTGCCAAAATCTACAAGTATATTCACATTTCTGCCTCTTATGAGTCCTTTAAGCTTTATGATTTTAAGGCGTAATGTCCTCATCATGTTTGTTGTTGGTGTAGTAAGCTTAATGCTCCTTTTTGGAGACTGGTTTCTCTTCTTTCGAAGATGTGGTGGAACATATTTTGCAGTTTCTTGTTGTTCTTGATCTTTTGGAGAGTTGATATTTTCATCGTGGTTTTTACAGTCACATGAAATTGCAGCTAATGACGGTTCCTCAGAATCTGAATCTTCACTATGTGTGAGAATGATTTCTTCATCAAGTTCTTGTACTTCAACTTGCTTCCCATTTACTATTTTATAGTAGCGCAAGGATGTGTCTTCACATTTATGTTCTAGCGTCCAGTTTTCTCCACATTTGCGACAATTATTTTTATTTTTTATCTTCTTTTTTTTCTGACTCATTACTTGAAGTGTTTGATTCCTTCTGGACTTCATAAGTATATAACTTCTTGTTAAGGCCTCTGTGTCCTGAAGTCCATTTGTCTCCACAATATCTACATTTTTTTTTTCCTATGTATTGTTGTTGGCCTTCATCTTCCTTGAATTGTGACATTCTAAACTTATGTTTTTGCTCAGTAATTATTGTTGCATATATGGCTTCTTAAATAGTTTTGGGCTTGTATAGCTTCAATTTTTCTCGGATATATTCCCTAAGTCCACATCTATACATTTTTAGCAATTCTTCATCAGAAAATCCTCTTTCTACTTCTACGTAAATTTATGCTCGATCTGGATAGCATATCAGTATGCGGCACCAAGCGAGGATATATCCAGGAACTCCATCTTATCCTGGATGTACTTTCCCAGAGAATCGTAGTACTTGAGTACCAGATGCAGCTCAGAATCCTTGATACCCAACTTCGTACGAAGGGTATGAAAAATATTTGTGAACTCCGGCACATCTTGGTCCCTTCCCTGTCGCAATGTGGTCCATTTTATGTATTTATCTTCATAGCTCCTGTTGCACCTATTTTGTCACAAGTCCAAGGAAGTAGTTGTACAAAAAATTTCAAAGTTCAGAATCATCAACCAGCGAGTTGTTGTGTCATTGTAAACCCAATTTTTGCAAATTGAAATGCAAATGATGATAGTATGACCATTTAATTATGTAACAACCTAGGTAAGCCTCTGATTTTGGCGACGAATTTCATCCTAGGAGGTTTTTTAACCTCACCACATTATGTGTGTTTCTAGACACGAATAATCAACAGAGTTTTTCCTCCATCTTAAACCCAAAAGCTAGGGTGGAATTTATTAACAAAGTCTTAAGTGAGTCCTAGTGTTATATCAAGTCTTTGTAAAAGTGGTTTGGGAATAATTTAAGCTATTTGGCTAATTAATTTATTACAAATCACTTGGTCTACTAGATTATATTGTGTCACAGAATTGGGTAATTATTTTGAGGATATATAACGAATGGGTATTCCGGTTCCTCCTTTGAGGGTTGAATTTGTAATATTTGATGTAAAAAATATTTGGTGCATGGTCCCTTGCAATCAGACGCCATGTCTAAAATATTTGATGGTGGAAAAAATAATTAATTCCCTCTTGTATCAATTTATTATTTTTTCTGGAAAAAATAAAATTAAATCATAAGCTAGAAAATTAGTTAATTTAGAGTCAAAAAATTAATTATAAAGAAATTAATTTCTCTAAGTGGAAAATGACCAAAAAATTTGTGGGCCAAAAAGAAGTTAATTTTTGGAGGTCCCCCACCAAGGAAAAAGTTGATATTTTAAGAAAAACTAAACCCTTGGACCTTGGTGGTTAAGTCAAAGTCAAAATTTTGAGGAAATTAATCCAAAAAATCAATTTTTGGATTATAATAAAAAAATGGTCTTTAAGAGAAATTCGAAAATTCCTCAAAAATAAATATTTTCGACGACAAAGATTAAAATATGATCAAATATTTATCGACAATCAAGATTACTTTGATGGGGATCAAGCCAACTAGTCGTTATTTTCCACTTGAAGGATTTATCTATAAATTAGAAGCCATTTTACTTCTCAAGTCATGATGAAATTTCTGACTCTGGTCTATGTATTTTTGTGACACTAGTATTGATCCATTGATCTTCTGGGATCATTTTAATTTCATAATATAAAGACTTTGGGGTTCAGTTCATGGTGTTCTTTGTCCGATGATCTATGGTATGTATTGGTTATGTGCTTTCCTATATTGGGCTTAAAAATTTTTTATAAACTTGTTTATTCCTAAGTTACACGAAATGTCGAAACATCTAGAAGTTTCCGAAACGGGTACGGTAGAAACGTGACCCCCAAAAATGGAAACATTGGGCGAAACTTCATATATATATATATAAGTTAAAAAAGGATGAGACACATAAACGACATTTTAGAAGGAAAACTCAGTCTATGTTAACTCTCACAAATGATTAAATTATTCAAAATCCAAAATTATCATTTATAAATGAGACTTTACATCCAAGATTCGAAAATCAACTTTTATACATGAGGCTTTACATCCAAAATCAGCCTTTATGTGTGGCTATATGTGTTTAAAATGAAACATAGCATACCCTAATGAAAAGTAGAATTACATATATTATAATTCTAATCTTCATCTTCATTAACAAAAATAGAACAAGTTTTTTAGCAGTACTAGAGTGTGGATTGATTAGAGATTAATTAGTTTGTGGAGTGATTAAACATAAAATTTAGTGTTATATTAAATCAATTTTGGCCATAGAAGGGCCCCACAACCTTCTTGGGTGTTTGAGTGAGCCCGTAGAAGCAAAAAAACTACGAAAATGGGTTGAAATCGGCCAGAATTGAGGCAGACTTGGGTCGAAATGCCATAGAAACGTTTTAGTGGCGTTTCAAAATTAGGAAATGCCACCCAGATGTTTCAGTCGCATTTCGGCAACGTTTCAGGAAGTTTCAGTTATGGGGAGAACACCTTGGGAGTTGTTTCCTGCAACATAGGTTTATTCATTTTTCGGTGATAAGAACAATCTATTGGTAGATTTTGGGTCTATCTTAGGTGATCTGATTCACCATATGTTTAACAAGTTTGCTTGAAGAAATATATAGAGTTTGCAGGTACACGGCCCTTGGGCTCCAAGTTTACAGACTTTGGAGAAGAGTCGACCTTTTTGGGCTATGGGAATTTTTGTTTGATTTTCTTACTTCGCTAAGGCTGTGGACAATACCATAACTTTCGAAACACATTTGATCAATTGTCATTATCATCTAAAAAATATATATTTCTCAAAAAATATTTTATTTTCACAAGCATTGTATATTTGTATATACTTGTAAATTATTTTTGTAGAATAATTTTTGTAAATAAATTTTTCTAACCCTTGTTTTGCAGCAACTGGGGCTTGGGGTTTTATTTTATTTTTTTATATATTGGGATTTTGGGTATTTTTATTTTCATTTGTGGAGGTGAGCTTCAAGAAGATTTGTTGGGGTTTTAAGCTAGATCTAGGCCATTGAGGGTAAGATCTAGTTTCCATTTGATTTGCAGGGCCAGCATCCAAGAATTTTGCAGTCGTTTGGACTAAACTATAGATCTGAAGCAAATATGAAGTACTTTTCAAGGTTTCAAAATTTTTAAGGCCTCTAGGCCCAGAGTTTTCCTCCTAGCCCTAGACGCTGCCCTGGTTTGCCCTCTTTCCCTAGGCCGCAAACCTAATTCACCATCTAAGGCACTAGCATGGCCCCTTTAACCCCTGTCATCAACCTTTTCAGGCCTTGTAGGCCTGGCCGCAGGCCTTAGTGGCCTCATTTCGTAGGTTGCGCCGCCGCAGGTCTCTAAGCCTTCTCCAATGGCTTCCTCTCCCTCTGTCTCCCTTCTCCTCCCGTAGGTCTCCTCTTTTCCTAAGCCGCAGCCTCTAGGAGTCTTGTCATGGCCTTTCTAAGGCTTCTCTGTCCCTTCGTTGTCCTCCTTTCCCTCTCGAACAACTTCCCTAGCCTCTGTCACTGCCCTTTGTGGGCCTTTCCCTTGGCCGCGGTCTCTAAGGGACTGCCTTCCTTAAGTCGCAACCCTCCTAGGGCTTGCGCCAGGCCCTAGTGGCCTCCCTACCTTGGCCACAAGCCTCTTTTGCCCTTAGCAGCCTTATTGCAAGCCTTCTAGGCTTTGCTGCCTCCATTTCAGCCTTCATCCTTGCCCTACCTTACCTCTTCCATGTCTGTTTGGGTATCATTGAAAAATTTGAGTTAACATTGGTTGTTTGCAGAGATTTTGGACTGATTTTGGTGGTTGCGGGTAGCCTCTCCACTAAAGAAATTTTGGGCTAGAAGACTAGCCATCTACTAGGCCCAAAGGCCATTGGTCTGTCTCTCAAACCTTCACTTTCCTCACTATTTACTTACAGCCATCTAAAATTTTGATAACAGTGATAAAAACTCATTGAAGTGGCCTAAATTTGGTTAATAAGTTATCTAAACAAATTTACAAATCATTGCATAGTTTGGGCATCTATTTTTGGGCCTTATTTCATGAAAATTGGATTACTGTCATAAGCACTTTGAGGTCTGATATATAACAGTCATTTTGGCATCTAAAGGGAACTCTAACTTGTTTCTCTTATCTCCATTTGCATCATTACTAAAGTGGCTGTCATTTGCATTTTGGCGTTCATAGGCATCTCATATTTTGCATCTAAAGTGCTCTAAACTATTCTAACTCACTGTTGTCATAAAGTTTACTTCTTGCTCATTGAATGTCATTAGAGCATAAATGACATAAAAGTTTACACTTGATAATAATTGCGCATTGTGAAAAGGATTTGATTAAATTGTTTAATGTGCTGTTATGAATAAGATTGCTAGCATTAGTATTATCGGATTTGGAACTAACATTTGTTGTCTCTTTCTTAAGTTTCAAGGATTCAAATTTGCACCTAATAAGCTCACTCAAATAAGCACATAATCCAATAATCTAGTTGAATGATTGCTTAAGTGGATACATTTAAGAATTCATTGGATATTGGCATCTCTGGGCCTTAAAATTCTAAATGTTCTTAACTTGAGGACTTTCTAAATTAATTGCATCTCTTGAATAATTAATATTGGCCTTATCTTGTTGACAAAACTTGGAAAGGCTTCTAATTGTTTATAGAGTGTTAGTTTTTGTAGCATCGGATGTGTTCTAGCCTCGAGATTTGGCATAGAGGTTAGGACACATGCATTCTCCAAAACCCATAAATCATTTCTGGAAATTCCATTTAGAAATGACTTAATTAAAATAATTAATCGGTTTTTTAATATTTCCTAAGTTTAAACTTATGAAATATGATTAATTAAATGGCATTAATTAAGTCAGATGTGAATCTTCTAGAAAAAGGCATGGATCGAGTTCTAGTTAATCTTAGCCATCGATTAAGTTTTAATCATGGTCGTTGATGTCTCAACGACATATTATAAGAAGAAACTTGATGGGGCTTGGAGAACACACAAGCAGAGATCGAATTCACTAGCAAATCGATTTCCTTAGTAGCAGTGTTGCCAGAGAGAGAGCTAGTGAGTTCGTTGCAGTGAGAGAGGGGCGGGGATAGTAAGGCTGGTGGAAGATTTTCCAGATCCGATGAGTGCACAGTAGAGAGGTAGTGAGTTCCACAAAGAGGCAGCGCAGAGGCAATGCAGTGCTTCAAACGAGATCCGTATTTTTGCTGGGAGGCAGATTGATTCAGTGCTAGAAGCCAGAGAGAGTTTCCGAAGGCCAGGAGAGTCCAGTTTCCAGATAGCAGTTGATCAGTTAGCGAGAGGGAAGTTGTTCCTAACTGTAGGGACGCAGTACTGCGTAGGCTGACGCAGTGACTGCGTAGAGGCAGCACAGAGCAACTCATCTTGAGCCAAGGTCAGTGTCGGATCACCAATGGGAGTGAGATTTTTCTCACTAGACTCATTTGCCAGTTTTTCTTTGTATGGTTTGCTAGATTTAAGCAACCATAGATTTGTACTCATATTTACTACTACATAATATACAAACCCTCAGCTGCTGCACTGGTTTTCCCTCATTGGGTTTTTCTGGGGACTTAGTCCAAAAATAATAGTGTTATTTGTGTGTGTGTGCATCTATCTTTCCAGTTCTATTTTCTTCTGCAGTATTTTTTATATGTGAAGGTTGCAGTGTATTACTTTCGATATTTACCGTAGAACACGGTAAATAATTTGTTCAGTTTATTTAACAAATAGAAGAAACGTAATCAGTTGTTGCAGTAGGATTCCAATTTGTGGAATTTTCACAAAGAGCATTAATAATCTTATTGTCTCTTTTGAGTAATTGGCTAATTCTTCTAAGTGGATAAGTGCTCTAGTTTCTTTACTTGTAATCATTGTCATCATTTCTTGGTTAATATCTTTGTGGATGATAACTTTATCTTAGGCATATTGGTGATCTGTATTTTAAGAGTGTTGACCACACTTTGTCAACGACCCCATAGCAGTACACCCCCATTTTTTCAAATGGGACTTATCATGTTCGAGGTTCACGCCATTCAAATTTCATCGATAGCCGACATTTTTATATGATGTAAACCCATTCTGCATGTTGATGTTGTAAATGATCTAAGTAAGACCGTCATGTATGTAACAACCTAGGTAAGCCTAGTATGTTGGTGACGATTTCTATCCTAGGAGGTTTTTTGTCTCACTGATTTGTTTGTGTTTTTCGACACAAGTGATCGACAGAGTTTTCCCCTCCAGCGTTACCCCAAAGCTAGGGTGGATTTTGTCGTCAAGATGCTAAGTGAGTCCTAGTGTTTTCTATCGAGTCTTTGTAAAAGTAGTTTGAAAATAATCCTAGCTAATTGGCTAGATTATTTTATTACAAGCTGCTTGGTCTACTAGATCATGTTTTGAGTCACAGAATTGGGTACCTATTTGAGGGTTTACCTCCCTTAACTTGCAAGGAGACAGCTTAGATAGAGAGATTGGGGATCAGGGTGACAGCCCCCAATCTGAGCCGTTGTCTGGTGCCTAGACATTTAGTGCAACAACATTTTTTGGCACCGTTGTCGGGGATAGAGTTTTTTTGTCCTTGCTCTTAGCGACATTTTCTAATCTTCTAAACTTCTTTCGCCATTCATTAGCCTGTCACAAGGGATCACATTTTCTGGCATCATTTCATCTCTTTATCTCTTCATCCTTTCATCATCTCACTAATCATTTCATCATTTATACCTTTAGAACCTGGACATTTCGGTTGGCTTCTTGTTTGGGTGGCGACTCCACTTATTCATCTATTTACTCCCAGACAAGAATCCCCCCCTGATATCCATCTACTACTCTCGATTATTTCTTCTATTTCAGAATTAGTTTCATGTTCAAGTGGCGACTCCAAATCTTTCATTTCTCACAAGGGTTCCTGCTAAGAAGCTCGCTTCTTGAGGACCTTTTGACTATTCTTGAACACGGATCTCTTTCTCTAACATCCACTTAACCTTTAAGTAGGTCATCATGGATGACACCTTTCATGACCTGCCAGAAGAGGCCATTCCTAAATTGCCTTTTTTCTCAGGTGGTAATCCAGCCATTGCTCTTGAGCATCTAAGGATAGTCACTTTTATAATACATAAATATTGTCGTCCTTCACAATATAATCATGAAGATGTCAAGATACGTATCTTTGGCTATTCCTTAAAAGGTGATGCTATCGATTGGTTTCGAAATTGTCCTGAGGAGTATTGTTTACAAGACATCATCAATGCTTTTAAAGATAAATATATAAAACAAGGTAACTCGCCTTGTACTCCCAGTATTATGCAAAATAATGAAATTGATCATGTAGAGAACTCAACTATCAGCAAGAGATTTCCAAATAGTTCCCAGGATGAATCCACTTGTACCACGACAGCACAAATCCATGATAGTGATGAAACAGAAACAAGTTGTCAAATCAGTGTTGACAACGATAAGCATCTTGTTAACGAATTGATTCAGATGGTTAAGGATATACAACTAAATCAAGCTCAGGTAATCAAGAATACAGAGGCCAACCAGGCTCAAATCATTAAGAATATGGAACTTAATCAAGAAAAAATAATAGCGGATCATGCCAGGGAAATTGGTTCTATGCAAAGCAAGTATTTGGCCTTAGAGGAAAAGATAAAAAAACATGGAAATTGGTCAGATGTCTCTTCAACACAAATTTTTAACTATTGAAGAGAGTCATGAGAAGGAAATCAGTACTATAAATATTAAGCATTCTAATCAAAGGACTGGTATTCAAAATAAGTTGGAAAAAATGGAAGGATCACACATGCAGAATTTCCAACCCAAGTCAGATTTGTCAACAGATCATAGGCCTCCCAGTTTGTTGAAGCAATTTCCATCTCATCACACGGAGGTCACTTTTCCCATTAAGGAAAAATTAACTATGGTTACAAAGGACGGTAAGAAAGACCAAGCTTATGTGTCACCTTTAACAGAGTATATTCAGAATAAGATTGGTCACACTCCAGGTTCATCAGAAGTTTTGTACAAGCATTTTCAAGATAAGGACAAGAAATCTGCAATGGTCTCATTACTGACATCACAGCCCACTAAGACGAAGAGAAAAAATCAGAAAACAAGAAGTAAGTGGTTTGATTCGTCTGATGTCCAAGAGCAGCTTGACATTCGGATAAGATTCGGATAAGACAGAGTCCTACAATTAGCAAAATTGGACATGGCACATCTGAAAAGCAGCCTACAAACTTCCCTGAAAGCAGGCAAATGCTCAGCATGCACTATATTGAGTACATCTGATGCCACAGGGCATCCTTTGTATTGTATCTCTAACCTTACACCTTGTTATTTCAGCATTTCATTTTTGTAGTTAGAGTAGATTTACTTTTCATGTTAAGTAGAATAATAAATAAAAGAAGAGCTTCTATTTTTTCATGCGCTTAATGTTATATGATGATATTTGGATGGACGCTACTTATGTAATTTTGTGTGTTGCTTGGATACAGATTCTAGATTCTCACATTCCTCCGATGAAGCAACGTGTCCCCAAGTAGAGCCAGATGTTGACCACACTTTGTCAACGACCCCATAGTAGTACACCCCCATTTTTTCAAATGGGACTTATCATGTTCGAGGTTCACGCCATTCAGATTTCATCGACAGCCGACATTTTTATATGATGTAAACCCATTTTGCATGTTTATGTTGTAAATGATCTAAGTAAGACCGTCATGTATGTAACAACCTAGGTAAGCCTAGTATGTTGGTGACGATTTCTATCCTAGGAGATTTTTTGTCTCACTGATTTGCTTGTGTTTTTCGACACAAGTGATCGGCAGAGTTTTCCCTTCCAGCCTCACCCCAAAGCTAGGGTGGATTTTGTCATCAAGATGCTAAGTGATTCCTAGTGTTTTCTATCGAGTCTTTGTAAAAGTAGTTTGGGAATAATCCTAGCTAATTAGCTAGATTATTTTATTACAAGCTGCTTGGTCTACTAGATCATGTTTTGAGTCGTAGAATTGGGTACCTATTTGAGGGTCTACCTCCCTTAACTTGCAAGGAGACAGCTTAGATAGAGAGATTGGGGATCAGGGTGACAACCCCCGATCTGAGCCGTTGTCGCGGTGCCTAGACATTTTGTGCGACAACAAAGAGCATTTATCTTGTTTGAGCAATTACTTCTTGGTTATCTATTGTATCTTGTTGGCACTTGTAAAATTGGCTAACCATTGTTAAGTATTATTTTTCGTAACTTAAGATCAATCGTAATTAAGTACTTAAAGGAGCATCAAACAATCTTACGTCAAGAGCACTCAATAATCTTGCATTAGCATCCTAGAACTAGTCCTGCATAAATAATTTACCTCCAAGCTTAAGCTTGGTTGATAGAAATATAGGAACACCCTTCTCATCTTTGCTTGAGAAGTCTAGCCCCTCTAGTATGTAAAATAGTGACCTTGCAGTCGTCAGAGCCACAGTCTCTACATCTTCGAAGGCACAGGGTACGTTAGATTCCAAGGAGAGGGATCGTTAACCAAGCCTTTGCTTGCTTCACCTTGACTTCTCTCTGCCACTTACTTTAGAGAATAGGCTCAATATAGATAAGGATAAAGGGATACAGTTAGCTAGGCATATAAGTAAAATAAAACAAGATCTTGCATTACACCTAGGTTGTAGGATTTGCACTTCATATAGGATAGCTAAGCATTTAAGCAGCGATTGTTCATCCGGTCACATGGTATCTAATTGATCTAAAGAAAGTAGTTGACTCCATAAGGCACTGGTCTCATATAATGATATAATCTAATCTATTTAACTTGCTAAATCAACCAAGTGTCTAGACCATTCAATCGTGTCTCCCGGATTTGTTGGTTGCCAACAAGTCTTGCATTTTCACATCTCATAGGGACTACCCCCCATAGCCTGTTGTTGGGCGACAGCCCTATTGTTGGGAGACAGCTAGAACGGAGTGGGCAGGGATCAAAGTGACAACCCCCGCCGTGAGTCGTTGTCACATCATGCCTATACAATTTGAGCGACAACAACTTCCAATAGGGTAATATTTTTTCTTAATGGTGTCTCGGAAATAATTTCAAGTGGGTGTGGCTGAAAATTTGTGAGGCTTCCTTCTCGTCCCTTTGCTCACAGTAGGTTTCCCACCAATCATTGACGTGGGGGCGGCCTTGAGGAGTGCAAAAGTAATATTTTCCCAATTGTAAAAATTATGGAACGAAAATTAGTTTTCTAGTAGATTTAACCATTTATCTATCACATCTGCATCTCTTTGGCCTTCAAATATAGGAATGACTAAGTTAACTTGTACCTTGAAGGGGGTGGCACCTCTGAGGTAGTTGCCGGATGAATATGTTGTTGAAAATTGGCAGTTATGGGATGAATTTCCTTGAATTAAATTTCATTTTTGACCTTTCTAAAGTGATTTTCTAAAAATAGAAAGTCGTGTCTATCTTTGCAACCATGACTTTCCAAAAATAGTAAATCACCTTCCATCAATTCGTAATCGCGTATATATGATGGAAAATCACTTAACTTGTCCTTAATGAATCTCAATTGTTTAATTTTTAACTTAATAATCAATATTATTATTATATTACTATTATCCTCTTTATGATATTATTATATTATTATTAAAAAGAAATTCAAGTCTCTCAATCATGAGACTAAATCATGTCATATGTAACTCCCCTCAATTGATGCATATGTTTCTCTCTCTCTTTTAATGGATTCATTCCTCTCTCTCTTTAATGCCCTTACGCACCTCTTACACTCTCTTACACACTTTAATGACTCGTCATAAAAAGATTCCTCTTACACCTCTTTAATGCATAAGTTACACTTCTCTCCTAAATGCATAAGTTACACTCCTCTCCTTTATTGCATAAGTTACACTCCTATTTTGGCATATGTAACTCCTCCTCAAGGCATAGGAGTTACTCCCTCATGAATCCAACCTCCTTGCTCTTCCTATATATTTGTGCCTCTCATCCTCACTTGACACACTTACTTGTGCATGTGAAAGGAGAATTCGAACTTGAGAAAGAGAGAGTTGGAGAGCTTAGAGGAAGATTGAGAGAGAGAGAGAGAGAGAGAGTCTTGAAGAGAAACAGCAGATCTTGGAGAGCCAAAGTGATTCAGTGTTTGCATCAGCTACTACTATCAAAGATTTTCTTTATATTTAGGTGAACTTCTTCATTCTCTCATTGTACTCTGTATCTTTGTTGAACAATTGATTTCTAATAAAAGAAGAATCTAGTTGGGTTTTCCCCTTGTGGGTTTTCCCTGGTCATTGACCTAACTTCTCTTTGTCTCATTGATTTCTTAACTGTCTTCCAATGTGTATATGGTTTATATGGTTTATGTTCTATCTACAATTACTTAACTTATTTTGCAGCATAAAGAAGTTATGCATTTAAGTGATTGTAACAGCACAAAACATCATAATTTCAACATATGTTTCACCCACTAACACCCGCCAAAGGATCTGGGAAAATTTATCCATCATCTCGTTCCTTTGTCGCTCAAGGGCTTCTTTGAGCAACATTTTGAAGGGATCTCTAGCTCCCTTGTCTTTCTTTTCTTCCGCCATGGGAGGCCATCGGGGGCAGCGAGGCCTGTCTTGCAAGGGTTCAACCAGCTCAAGTCCTAACTCGTTATACCCCAACCTCATTGGGGACATGCACAGAAAAACAGAGAAAGAGTAGACCGCTTTGATACCACTGATCCAGATTTATGCAGGAACGAAATGAAATACAAATTTAAACAGAAATATAGAACTACAGTGAAAACTGAACTTTAATTCATTAAAATCAAGTACTAAAAATTGTTTACATGGAGAATGGAAATAAACTAGCTCGAGCGATGGTAGTTGATCTCGGAGAAGAGATGTGTCAGCTACATGCCTTCTCAACTGTGTTCCAATGAGGCTCGAAAACCTTTTTATTATTAAGAAACAAGGGAAAACCCTAAACATCCAAAAACCTAACCCTAAGAGATGAAGCACCAAAAGTTTGTGGGCCCCATTGGAGTTAGTTAGTACACCAACTTCCCAGGGTCATAACTTTGGCATACGAGCTTTGTTTGACATGTATGATACCTCGCTAGAAATATCTATCTGAGGACTACAACTTTCGACTGCAAACCCTAGCCATAAGTTATTGGTTTGTTTGTTTTCCAAAAAAAATGTCATTTAGGGCCTCAAAATGGCTATGGAAGTTCAAGACCCAAAAAACTACCAAAAATAGTAAATTGTGCTACAATTAAGGAAACTGAAAGAAACAATGTTGGGGATCCAAGTGGAATAGTAGGGTGGCCAAATATCCACATGGATCATGTTGGTCCCTACTCGACCTTAGGATCCTCTCACTCCTATTCCTCTACAACTGCTGACTCCCTTGCATGAGATCTCCTAAGTGTCTTGTCCTCATCAAATCTGACATCCCAACTCAAGATCACTTTTCTCTGTGCTAGAATATAGACTCAATAGGCCTTTGAGATCTCACAGTAGCCAACAAACACGCCCCTCTCAGATGAGGGCTGGAACTTAGTCCTCTTCTCTATGGGAATGTGGACATAAACTGAACTACCTAATAATGACTCATATCCGGTTTCACTCCAGAAAATGGCTCCTCGACAGTCATGTCCTCCAACACCCTGTGAGGACTCATATTTTGCATGTACACAGCAGTGTTGTATGCTTCTTCCCAAAAGAACAAAGGCAACTATTAATCATAGGTCATTGTCATCACTGCCTCCATGATGGTCCTATTTTTCCTCTCGACAACCCATTCTGCTGAGGGTTGTAAGGTATTGTGTGCTCCTATTTTATTCCTACTTACCTGCGAAATTCCAAGAACTCATTAGAGGCATACTCACCCCCATTATCTGATCTCAACACCTTAATCTTCCTCCTTTTCTAGTTCTCCACAAGAGGCTTGAACTCCTGAAATTGATTGATGACCTCATCCTTGGTTTTTAGAAAGCAAATCCAAGTCTTCTTGGAATAATCATCCATGAACGTCACAAAATATAAGGACCCTATGATCAACGTCATAGACATAGCAATACAAATGACAGAAAGCACCAAGTTTGACACACCCTTTGACCTGGTTTCACTATGAGTATACGCAGCCTTGGCCTACTTGCCAAGTTCCCACCCTTTGTACACTCCATCCTGCTCCACTCTGATCTCTGGGGATCCGAAAATGGAAGATCATCCTCTGACACTTTGCAAGCTTAAAAATGGGTCTTCAAAACAACCTGTTTGTTTGATGTTCCTTAAGCATGAATTAGTTCTCATGTGCAAGTTAATTATAATAAACATAACACATAATTCATGTATAAATCAAGAAGAGAAAACTCAAAGTTTGATGATGGAGTTCACCCCTGCTAGGCTACGTCTCCAGGCCCTACGCAAAAGGATAGGCTGCTCATATTTCAGTGTTAAAAATGAGGTACATAAATATGTTGATTACAATGTGGCTATTTCCACTTCAAGGAAATGTTGTCCTGCAGAGAACTCTCACAAAACAACATGACAAGCTGCAATCACCATGTCAACTTCAGCAATACAAGGAGTCTCTTACAAGGACCCTAGACCTCAACTGAAAATGAGCCTACATGCAACAACAAGGACATAATTCAGACTTCCCTCAACTTGACATAGAGAGATAAACGTCCATGAACTGAATTATGCAAGTATCGGCTACTGCAAATGACAAACGGACTCTGCCAATGTATCCAGAGCACACCAAAACCCCTGTTTTAGTTCTTAAAACACTCAATTTGGCTTCCATAAGACCTCAGAATGCCAAGTACAAATTCTGCTCTCATCTCACAATTTCTGCTTCTGATGGTGCAATGGCACAACCCCTACTTGCTTCCAACTCTGTGCATTGGCAATAACTTTTATAGTGTTTCCAATCTCTAACTTAAGAGTTCGGGTGCAACCACCTTGCAAACATAGGAAACTGTTTTAATTTTGGCGCAACCATATAGTATTGTTGCAATACGTTGTAACAACGTTTTATTATGGCGCATCAGAGTTAATACTTATATAGCATATAGTTGAAATACTATGGTTCGGTGCATAAACCTTAACCATATTCCACATATGGTATAACAAAGTGTTAACACACATATAAATCCCAACAGATATAACTTGACCCGTGGCATATACATATATACCATTGTATGGTTTCAACCCCCGTGGCATATCTATCATAACCAATATTTATAATAACTCCGGCGATAATGTCATTCATATGACAAAGGTTTTTAAACTTTGCACTTCGTTCTGGCTCAACCATATACCATATATGCTAACAAAGTTCCAACAGTAACAAGACCTCGTGGCACATATGGTTGGAACAACTTCGCGCTGGATTGAAGACTCTGGTAGAGGTTTGATGGTGGAAATTAATATAACCAAAAGGTTTGACATTGGACCGTGGTGACATATGGAGACTCTGCCTATAGCCATGGTGCCACCTCCCACTATATGTGGCATTGGACTTTGTGATATGTATTGACTGTTACAACAAACGTTTTAACATTGCAATGGAATGGCATATTACATATAACCTATGATTCGGCGGTGATATCATATATTGCAACCCGTGGTAGGAAATTCTGTGGCATGTGACCTGTAACAATCCCGTGTGGCATATCACATGGTTTTAACTATTAAATATGGATACCACTCCGCACCGTGCCAATTGTGGTGCACGCATTTGGTGCCACATGGTTTGACAACATAGAAATACTCTGCGTCACTGTACATAGTTAGATCTCCGCTATATGTGGTAATTTGTGTTAGTCATCAGTAAATTTTGCCTTTGTTGATGACTAAATGATTATCCCAAGATTTCTAGAAACAAATTTCATAGACATTGTGAGTTCTAGAAATCTCACTGCCTTCATTATCCTTAAGATAATTTTTCACTATTTCATCATTCCATCATGTCAAGCTTTGCTTACCAGTCTCAGAAAACCCATTAGAGGCTCATGTCACTCATTTGTATATTTTGTCATCTTTGGCCCAAATCCTCTGCTTTCTTTTACCTAAAACCCCACTGCTACCTAAGGCCACCAATTAAACAGCTATGTTGTGTCTCTCCAACATACCCCAAGCATTGATGGTCTCAAACTATCTCTGTAGGCTTTTTAGATAAATCAAGTACATTGGATTTTGGATCTTCAATACATCAGTTTATCATAAACTTTGTCCTTCACTTGATGACCCCAAATTCTAAGTTTCAGTCCAAAAGCCAAGTCCAAGGACCTTCCACTAGGTCACCTAGGGTTTCACAAAGTCATAGGGTGGATTTGATATCCTAAAAACTCTGTTTTTCCTGTATGAAGAAACTTCATTAAAAAAAAGGGACAAGTCATTTTGTCCAAAACTGATCTAAGAGGTCACTCAAGGAAGGCCTTTTGGGCCTAAAGCGCAAATCTTGCAGGGGGACAACTGCCCTTGCTCACATTTCTACAAAGAGATCAAATGGCCATCAGCCTAGCAAGAGGTAAGGTAATAAAGTAAAACCATCACTGAGGTATCCACAACAAAGAGACAACAGCAGGTCTATGTTTGAAGAGAATCAGGGTTGTGACTGCTTTGGCCAAACAAGGAATCAGTACTAGGTCTACAAGGGCAAAGGGCATCCCCACTCCATCAAGTGCACATTGAAGATTCTTTAGAAATGATAAATGAGTTTTCAGAAGTTTCAGAGAACTTAGAAGACAACACTATTTACTTTCTTCTAAACAGCCCTAAAACCTAGGAGTTTGGGAAGAATGACAAATTGGTCAGAAAATGATAATAGAGCCTCCTTCATAATAGCAGATGGCATGTTAGGGGGTATTCAAGCTACCCTCTAGGTTTTGACAAAGAAACATTGATTCCACCTTACCAAAAGGACAAAACGACGAAGAGTATCAGTGCAAGGGTTTGACTTCTCAAAGTACAGTCAAAGGCCTCTTAATGAAGGATCAAAAGAAGGCAAAGCAAGAGGCAAAATTGCCCAAGGAGGTAATTATGATAAGCATGGGTTCACTATTGAAGAAGAGAAGTGTTAAACTCCAAAAGGACAGTGATCAAAGGCAGAAGTTGTGTAGGCACCTGCAAAAACAGAAGTGGCCAAAGGGAAAGACACAAAAATGGTTTAAATTGTCACCTCCCCCCCCCCCAACTCATTTTATCTTTGCAAAAGAAGAGGAGAGTCGTTGAAACAATTTCTAGGGTTTTATGTGCAAGTTTGGTTGAAAAGTTCAGGCGGTACGCACCGAGCTGTCGGCATTGCACACAGAGGAGGCAGCCGCAGTGTTAAAATACACCACGCTGCGCACCAGAGGGCAGGAAGTGCTACGCACAGGCCCAATCTGGCACCCGATTGCCAGCGTTTCAACGGCACTGTGTACCTGCGAGGCCCGACAGGCCCGTTCACCGCCCAACTCGCCCATAGAACCCTCCGGCACTACGCACAGGCCAGCCAAACGACCGACCCGACCCAGCGCTACGCACAGGAAGGCCCGACAGGAACGGCCTGTCGGGTGGCACTGCGCACAAAGCAGGCTTGATCAAATTTTCTCAGAAATTGCCAAAATCAAATTTTTTCTGCTTCCAAGCCCCTGCACAAATTTAAACAAGGTTGGTGGTCCCTCTTATTACCTTCCAATTGATCTCTTTACATGCACAATCAAAGGAGAAGTTTAAAAACCTAATGTGACCAAACCCTAATCTTCATGAAAAACAAATATTTGACCTTCTAGGGCAGAGTTTACAAATTGGGAAGTTGTCATTAGCCTAAAGACACTCCAATACAAGCAAGCCTCCTCCTAAAGCTCTGAAAACTTTCCTAGACCTACTTCATTTTGCCCTCATTTGCTAAAATCTTCCCTCACATCACTCATTTGCCCTCCCTAAACCTAAAGCTCTCACCAAGCTAAAAACCATTTTGTTCGAAGATAAACAAAGCAGTGAGCACTTGGAGGAAGAAAGTGATGGTGATGATACAAATGAATCACTCCCAAGTACAGAAAGAGGTATTGCTGATGAGCAAGATGAAAGCCAAGAAGATAGTGAAGACAATGATGAGGGTGACAGTCAGCAAAGAAAATAAACATGACAAGGAAGAGGGAAATGAACATGGCAGTCATGAAGCCAAAAACAGTGAGCACTCGGAGGAAAACAGTGATAGTGATAATACAAATGAATCACTCCTAAGTGCAGAAAAAGGTATTGCTGATGAGCAAGATGAAGACACAGAGGATAAAGAAGAAAATGGTAAAGATGACAGTCAGCAAGAAAGTGCACAGGACAGCCAGGAGAAAAATGTACATGAGCATGACAGTGAGCCTAGTCCTAGTGCAAATACTGACAATATGAATGGAAATGATGAAGATGAAACAGAGTTTGAAGAGGAAGGCAGTGACCAAGGCAATAGCATTGATAAGACAGTCAATGAGCAAGACAGCCAAAGAAATGGTCATGACAGTTGTCATGACACTAATCAGCCTCTAAATGACAAAGGAAATCAAGGTGACAGTGCCAGTGTAACAACCCGTTCCCAAGTTATACACAATGATATTAGCGTGTGTATGGTATAGGCATTTGATAGCTACACCTGCCTATCTAGCACACATTGCACTAGTACACCTAACTACTAATATCAAGATTACCTGAGTTAGAAATTAATATTAAGGTTTCAGATTAATATTCATATAAATTTAGTATAAAGTATATAAAAAGGACTAATAAAAAGAAAATAAACTTGAGTTAATTAAAATCCATATATATATAATTAATTTATATTCCAACATAAGCTTTACTCATAAAAATACTTAAAATTCAAGTCGTACACCCCTAAACAAATTCAATAACCATAAGATCACCTCTCCTCTTTAATAACAATCACATCTCCTTAAATGAAATTTGTACCTTCCTTTAAGAAGATCTTATCTTGATGGAGAAGAGGCGGTGGGGTAGGATGTATGGCGGTGGAGAAATTTATATAAGGAAGTTGATTCGAAGGAGAGAAGGGGTCTTTGAACTTCGGTTGATTACCAAGTGATATTATGATAAGCAAGGATCTGTGCTGAAAGGGAGTCTCTGTTTTTCTTGGAAATCTGGGCACGGGGGCAGAGGAGACATCCTCTGGGTCTGGGATTGTTCCTGGATTGGCTGGGAGGATTTGATTGTTTCGGTGAACTGTTCAATTGTCAACAACATCACAGGAGGAGAACCACCATTAAATCATCAGCGTTATTCCAGGTATTTTTCCATGTATAGATTAGTTCCTTATGAAAAATTGAAATTTCATTGTTGATCTGCATAAAATCGTATTACTGCTGACTTATATTTATATATGTTTAGATTCATTCATGCTGAAAGGATGTCTTAGAAGGTATTCATTTATAGGATGATAGTTGTAGCAGTGATTACCCTGTTGGTCGAATTAGCTAAGTCCCTCTCTAGCAAAACTCTGAAATTAAGTGTAAAAGTTAGGAAAAATGAAAACAGGGTCCCTACATTTGGTATCAGAGGCATGTTTCAAACCCTCTTCCGACCTTATAGGCCCATTAAAATTCATTTATAAGCTGCTGCGTGTTTAAACCAGTCTCTGGTTGTTCCATTAAGAACAGTAATATGCTTCAGCATTCATTTTAAGGAACACTATCATGCAGGTTTATATCTATTACTATAGTAAAATATCTTCTACAGACAAATCAGATTTACAATAACACAGTTCTATCAATATTCAGCCACTTTATTACCGTTCTAACACAGTTTACAGAGGTCAAAAAAAAAAAAATGATGAAGAGGAACCTGGGACTTGTTTTAACTTTTAAATGCAAACGTTAATACATTAGTCATATAAAAGAATAGCACCAGTAGTATAGTTTTCAGATATCAGTCCCACAAAATTGTTGTTTGTTCAGTCTACGGTCTGACCTTACAACCATTCCCAATGATCAGCAGAATTTGCTGCCTCTTTTACAACACAGTCCAACCAGTCAAACTTCATTTGTTGTAGATTATGCCACAAATTGCCTTAGAGAGTGTTATAAAGGTGGGTCGTTGCTCCAGCAAACCTTGACCAGCCTATGCTATCTGAAACAGACCCATGGCCCTCAACTGAAGTCCGATTAGACCCTAGGTGTGAGTGTTGCCATTAAGATCCTTTAGAGGTAGCCATTGTCACAACAAAGCTTATTCAAGCTTTTGCTAAAGAAACTTCACTGCCAGGGGTTTAACCTTATAAACAATTAGGCTGCCTCAGAACAAAAAAACAAAAAAACAAAACTCCCTAGAGGTGGGCCACTGCCTCAGGTAGGGATTTCAAGGCTATTTTATTGCCCACACTTCACTTCTTGTTCCTCAACACAGATTCGTTGCCTCAGATTTAGTCTAGACTTGGCTGCCGCAAGACTGAAGCTACCAATCTTAGCTTTGCCCAAGTGGAGATCCGTTGCCCAGATTAGTCTTAGAAACTAATGCGTTGGAATAGATAGGCACTTGAAGATGGTCATTACCTCGAATAATGGTTGTATGATAATTTGCTGGCCATAATTGCCTTAGAAAGCATTGTTGCAACAAGTTTAGCGTTAACAATGAAGAATACCAGTTGTTAATGGCCCAAAATATCTGAAAATGCCACCAATTTCATGAAGATATTGACCTTGAATAAGTATGAAGAATAAAATCAAAAGCAACTCTCATAGAAAACTAAAACAAGAGAACTATAGCTGATACAGTGCCTGACCAAGTTTGAAGCTTATTGTCAAGTGTTCAGTGGGAACGTTTATAACTTGGATTATTGATTGAAAGCTAGTAAATTTTTAAGATGAAGAATATTACAGAAAAGCCAAGACAACTTAGAAAAGACAAAATAAGGGCAGAAAAGAAGCATATTTAAACTAATCACAAAACCGGATAGTTGGGATTTCAACAGCCATGTGAACAGAAGAATGACAAAAGAGAGACAATAACATACAAACCCTTTAGCACATAAACCCTTGCTTGCCACAGATTGTGTGACAGAACCCGTGATTGCCACAGATAGGTGAATGACACCTCAGAAATATTTCAAACTCCTGAATTTATGATCCTTGGCATTCCTTGACTTCAAAATATATGAGCCTGCGTGAGAAAATTTAATGTAAATTCATGAGGTATAAGTAAGGAAATATCGTGGATCTTAAATTGCCATCTGGGCTACATATAATTTGTGTCAAAAGCTCAAAATTGGTGTGTAAAATTGGTGTGTATATAAGGTGAAGCCACGTTAACGAATTTAAAAAAAAAAAAAAAAAATCTCTGTTGCTGCATGTTGGACAGGATATGGGATGAAATTCAATTCCATTGCTTAAGGTTTATGCCACAGATGTCACCGTATATATATATATATATATATATATATATATATATATATATATATATTAATATATCCTGTCGCCGGAATATGGATGTAATATATCCAAATTTAAACGCGGTAAATATGTTTATACATAAGTATATAACCAACGTTGTATCGATGGAGGAGTCGGACAAGGGCTTGACGTCAGTTGCGCGTATATATATACTATTCAAACTTTAATTAATTATGTATAAAACCACCGCTGTATCGATGGAGGAGTCGGGCAGAGGCTTGACGTCAGTTGCGTGTATATATATATTATTCAAACTTTAATTAAATTTACTTATGATACGGGATATGTTGTGGTAGCCATCGATATATCACCATATGCGATATATTAATGTGACCACCGGAGTATAGATGAGGTAAACCTTATCGTAAGGTTTCAACGTTGTAATTATAATAAATATGTGCCAAATATGTAATGTATAGAGCGGAGGTTCGACGGAGAGGTTGGGTGGAGGTTTGAACCGCCGACCCTCCAAAACTATATATGCCAATGCCTTCAAACTCAGCACTAAATATCCCACTGTTACCCTTAGTTTAAAAGTCCGCATATATAGTTTGGTTCGACTGTGGACCTCACAACAGCAATTGCCACATCTTACCAATTGGAATATCAAGTGTTTCGATCATAAACCACGGTGATATATTAACAGATTATATAGAACCTTATCCAAGGTTAAAAGCATATATATATTAAACACATTAAAAATATTGATGTCGATGTGTATCAACGTGACTGCCGGATGTGTCACGTGACCTCCGGAACTTCAAGTAGTATATATGTTGGAACTTTAAGTTAAGTATGACGTATATATTTTGAAATGTATGCATTGTATAATAAGAAACTACCGCATTATATTAAGGTTATGCCAATATATATATATAGACATTTTATTTATTTAAAAAAATAATAATAATAATAAATAAATAAATTATTTCATATGGCGTATCATATAAAAGAAAGTCAAACGTTCGTTTTATTTGAAGGATGATTCAGGTTTATAACGTTGTGTTTTACAAAGTTAAAATAGCATAATAACACATCAGCAAAACGAGAATTTAAACTAGTTAGAATCCAAGTATTGTTTATAATCATAAGTAACAGAAAGTCAGTAAACCCTTCTAACTCCTATAACTGCATCTAGGACAGAACATTCTAGACAATTTTCAAACCAACACTGTGATCTATAAAAACCCCCACATTTCACTCTAGAGTTAGTACGCATAAAATTACCCTGCATAGGATAAGGAGGTCGCGTTGCCACCCTCCTTGACCTCGGTACTAGTAAGACTTGCCTGCAAGTAAAATAGCAAAAGAACTATACCCATATGCCAGCTCAAACTTTACGAAAATTATATTTAGTCAGTCTAAAAATTTACCCTCTTCTCATAAATTTATTATGTATTTCAGGAAAAATTACAATGTTTAACACGTACCAAAGGCAGCAGCGCCAGCGAAATGCATCGCTGCCACCTCCACCTTCACCATCGCCATCACAACCATCAAGATCGCCGTCAGCACCTGTTGCTCCGCCCGATCTCACTACTGTGATGAACTCATTAGAAGCCATTTTGGAAACATTAAAAGGGTCGCAGTCGACCAGGAACAAGGAGGAACAACGTCATCCAGAGGAAAGACATTCAGAAAAGCCGAAGGATTTTGATGACAAACCTCACAGAGAAGATATTTCACGGGAACTACAAAAGATTAAACTCCCGAAATTCTCTAGAGGAAGAGCTGGAGAACATGCCGAAGCATGGTTGGAAGGAATGATCAGATGCTTCACATTAAAAGAATATTCTTCAACTTCTAAAACAAAGATCGATGTATTCCAACTCAGAGGGAATGCTCTGATTTGGTGGGGAAATATGGAAAAACAGCTGCATCTTACTTCAGATACCGTTCCTTGGGAGTTGTTTGTGAACCGATTCCGTGCGAAATACTTACCGCCTTTCTTTCAAGAGCAGCAATCCGGAGCCTTCCATACTCTAACCCAAGGTGGTAAAACCGTGGAAGAATAGGAGATAAAGTTCATGGAACTTGTGAAATATGTTCCTTATCTAGACACGGATGAACGTCAGGCCGAGCGTTTCGTATTTGGATTAAATCCTCGGATCAGAGCCATGGTAAGAATGTGGAAGCCACCGACGGTGGCAGAGGCGGTAGAGTGTGCTCGATATGCAGAAGAACATCTGGGGATTAAAGGGATTTTAGGCCAGCTGAACCAATACCGCAGGCATTTACAGGAAGGACTCCCCGAAATTTCTTCCGAGGAAATAACTCGAGACCACCTCCTTATGGTAACAGGTTTACCCTAAGAGGAGCGAGGGCAGGAGCTCCCATGACCATAAATGCAATAGCTTCCGAGTCCTCAAACATCAGTGCTTGGAGGTCTCGAGGGACTGGTAATCGGGGAAGGAATGGGAGAGGAAGTGGCACCAGGGGATAGAGTTCTTGGTCGGGAATTTCTCAGTCAAATGCAAAAGGACCAACCCGAGTTGACTGTTGGGGGTGTGGAGGACATCATCTTCGACGTGATTGTCCAGAGAACTCTCGGCGAACAGGAAAAGAACCATCATCAGATGCCCAAAGCAATCATAGAATCCATGTTGTCGTCAACAACAACCAAGCAGCACATCAATCCACTGTAGTGGAATCTTCAGGTACAATCAACGGAATAAAACTCAAAATCTTATTTGACACTGGAGCTACTGATAGTTTTATTTCATCTTATGCAATGAAAAAATGTGGGTTGGCAGCCTGCAAACAGGACGATTTTAGACAGGTAGAAATGGCTTCGGGAGACCTTCAATTGGTAGAATTAAGTGTTGAAGACTGCAAGGTTGGTCTAGGAGTCTGTTCGACCAAACTAAAAGTATATGTCACAGCCCTAGGGACTTACGACCTAGTGATAGGAATGGATTGGTTAGAGTCTCATCGAGCATGGGTAGATTGTTTCGGAAAAACAATACTTTGCTTAAATGATGTGGGTGAGACAATCCAAATTCAAGGTATTAAGAGAAAAGTATCCTTGCATTTCATCTCAGCCATGCAAATGAAGCGGTGCTTAAGGAAGGGTTGTCAAGTGTATGTCGTTCAAGAGGTAAGCAAAGAAAAAGGACCTTCCTTAGATCAGTATCAGATTCTATCAGAATTTCCAGATGTTTTTCCAAAGGAATTACCTGGACATAGGTTGCGGGGAAACGTCCCCCCCCTCTCGTTCCCGCTCCCGAAACGCGCTCCGTGCGGGAGCATTTTGGGAGCATTCGGAAACGCGCTCCCGAAAACGCTTCCTGAGGGGAGCGTTTTCGGGAGCTCGTTTCTGAACCTGTTAAAACGCTCCCTACCTTTTCGGGAGCGTTTCCGGAAACGCTCGGGAGTGAACGCTCCCTGAGCGCTTCCGGTGTTTAAAAAACGCTTCGGGAGTATTTTTTAAACGTCGGAAGTGCTTGGGGAGCGTTCGCTCCCGAACGCTCCCCGAAACAAAAAACGCTTCCCGCTGGGCGGAAATTTTTTTCAATGAAAAAAACGATTTGTTTAGGGCCAAAAATGGGTTTTAGGGCTGATGTGGAGGTAAGGGAACCATTGACATTTCATGGTAATGTTAAATTCTTAAAGTAAAAGTGACATTTCCTTTATTTTTCATTTTCATCCTTTTACTTAAATTTTTAGCATTACCATGAAATGACTCAGGATGTTTACAAGTGGTTTCGACCTCATTGGATTTCATATGGAGAAACTAGAATTTTAGGTTTCACTCAAAATTCAGCAGACTTAATGGTTTTCAGGGTTCCATGGTTTGGGAATTTGCAATGTTTCCATTTGATTCTATCATGTGTAAGGGTATGATATTGGCATTTGATCAAGAGCATGAAGTCCTTTAACAACCTTGATGTACCTTTCAATCAAAGGAAAACAACTGGTTAGGCATGCTAATATTTTTCTACCGCATTTTAGGTTGAGGAGATGAACCCTTCACTCAAACCAAAATCATTGGGTAGGCATGTTAAACTTTTTCAATTTCTATCATGTTATAAGGTTGAGCAATCCAAGTCTGAAGACTTTGAGCTAGATGATGTTTATGTATCTCTTGTTGATGATCCCATTTCTAGTAGCGATGAATCAATGATGAGTTTCATGAGAGACCATGCTGCTCAGTGATTTGTAGTTTTGATGTCTATTTTTGCTACTACTACTACTACTAAAGTTGTAGAGGAGTTTTAGGAGTCCTCAAACTTTGAGCCATATTATTTATGTAGCTCATGTTGATGATCCTTTGTCTAGTAGTGGTGATGATTTTGATCATGATGAGGAGTGATCATGTTGTTGATCACTAATATGTAGTCTTGTATTAGGCCAATGGCCTCATAGCTTGTAGCATTGTTTTTGGACTTTATGGGCCATTTGGAGCCTCATTGCTTATGTATTTTTTGATGATATGTATTGCACTCGGTGCCATTTTGATATATTCACCTTTGCACGGTATATAAATGAGCAAACTTTGCATATTTTGTCTCTATTGGCTTGGAATCATGGTTGCAAATCTTAAAAATAGTTTTTTTTATTAAAAAAATAATTATTTAATGTAATTTTTTTAAAACCGGTTCATTGAGATCTGACCGCTCCCGGTTAGACCGGTTTCAGTTAGAAACCCGGTTCATTAGGTCCACCGGTCCGATCACCGGTTCCAGTTTTAATAACTATGCTCACACAAATCTAGAAGTACAAGAGGGGTACATGAAGGCATTGGACAAGTTGGTACCTGACAGGGAGGAGTGTGCTAGATTGCGCCTTGAATTAGGTAAATACTTCAGTTGCACTGCTAACTTTGGTTCTTTCCATGCAATGGAAGACAGGGACAGATTTGATGCTCTCACATGGTGGGAAGCATATGGCGGCATGGGACTTTGCCAAAGTTGACTAAAAAAGTTCTCTCACAGGTTGTAAACACTTTTTCTGCAGAGAGGTGTTGGAGCACCTACAGCTTCATACACAATGTGAGAAGAAACAGGCTGAATGAAAACCGAGTTGAAAGCTTGGTTTATGTGCATTACAACTTGAGGTTGTTGAGCCATTACTGTGATCGGGCAAATGAGGATCAATCATACACAGTCTGGGACAACAACCCAGAGGATGATAATTTGGAGGACGGCACGGTACATATGGAAGAATTGGAAGCAGAACTTTTTATGGATGATGATGAAGCATCAGCAGCACCGCCACACACAGGGCCAGTCCCACCATCTACTGGTAGCAGTGCGGGTGCCAGCGCCAGTTCTCGATATCACACTATTGTTCCTTTGCAGATCCAGCCTCCACCTTCTAGTCATGGTCGTGGTACTCCTGAGAGTACTAGAACACCACCATTTCCTCGTGGCTCGCACAAATTAGACATTTCTCGTGGGCGTGGCAAGGGGCCAGCCAGGAGATAAAATAGATTTGTTGTTTACTAGTCTTTTCTAATTGTTGTTGACAGTTGAACAGTTGAAACTTGACTCTTTCTGATTTCATATATTTAATGACAATTTAAGTTTGAAGTTTGAATTTGAAAGGTGAAACTTTGAAGTTGGCATTTATAGGTTTACTGTTTACAAGTCATTATGAATTATGAATATGATGCTTCATGAAAGTTATATGGTGATCAATGAATCAATGATGATAAATGTTCTATAATATCAATGATGATAAATGTTATATATTGAATTTTGAAATCAATGAATCAATGATGATAAATGTTATATATTGAATTTTGAAAGCTTCAAACCTTCAAATTGATGATTTGCGAGTCAATATGTTGTATGCTTCCAACTCGTGGGCGTGGTTGATGAAGATTATAACTTCTAGATGATTGATGTTATATGATTCAATCTATGTTTTTATGTTTTTTATGTCTAATTCATCATTCTACAAGTTTTTGTTGACATATATGCATCAAAATATAAAAAATATAAATATATATATATAAACGCTCCCGAAAACGCTCCGGACCGGAAGCTTCTAAAAATGGCGCTCTGCGCTCCCACTCCCGCTCCCAAGTAACCTTGACCTGGACTACCTCCTCAGAGAGAGCTAGACCTCACCATTGAATTGAAACCTGGTACGAAACTTATATCTAAAACTCCTTACCGAATGACTGCCCCGGAACTTCAAGAATTGCAAATACAGTTGAAAGAACTGTTAGATGTACGGCACATTCGATCCAGTGTTTCACCATGGGGTGCTCCAGTAATCTTTTTCAAGAAGAAATATGGTTCATTACGACTGTGTGTGGACTATCAAGATTTGAACCGGGCCACAGTAAAGAATAGGCATCCAGTGCCTCGCATTGACGACCTTTTGGATCAAATGAAAGGAGCTACAGTATTTTCAAAGATCGATCTGCGATCGAGTTATCATCAACTCAGGGTTAGCGAAAGTGATGTTTCTAAGACTGCATTCCAAACTCATTTCGGGCATTATGAATTCATTGTGGTGCCATTTGGGTTGACCAATGCACCTGCAGTCTTCATGAACCTTATGAATAGCGTTCTCTGCAAATATCTTGACAAATTTGTACAAGTTTTCCTGGACGATATTCTCATTTACTCTAAGAATGAGAAGGAGCATGAAGAGCATCTTCGGATAGTGTTATCTTGTCTCAGAGAGCACAAGTTATATGGAAAATTATCCAAATGCGCTTTCTTTCAGAAGGAAATCCATTACTTAGGTCATATCATATCAGGGGAAGGAATCTCTGTAGATCCTGAAAAGGTAAATACAATCAGGGAGTGGCTGATACCTAAGAATGCACATGAAGTGCGTAGTTTTATGGGTTTAGCAGGTTACCACCGAAGGTTTGTGGAGGGATTTTCCAAAATTGCAAAGCCGGTCAGAAACCTCCAGCGCAAAGGTGTTAAGTATAAGTGGACTGAGGAGTGCGATAAAGCTTTTTCTAAACTTAAATGATTATTGACTAGTGCACCGATTTTGCAAGTACCGGATATGGATAAAGATTTTACTGTGTGTACCAACACATCTAAGCAAGGGTTAGGCGTAGTATTAATGCAGGAAGGAGGCGTAATAGCATACGCTTCGAGAAAATTAAAAACCCATGAAGAAATTTATGCTACGCATGATTTAGAGTTAACCGCGGTGGTCTTAGCTTTAAAGATGTGGAGACATTACTTGGCGGGGAGAAACTTTGTGCTTAAAAGCGACCACCAAAGTTTGCAGTATTTATTCACCCAGAGAGACTTGAATGCAAGACAAAGACGATGGAGTGAACTCCTAAGCAAATACGATTTTGCGATTTCATATATCAAAGGGAAGGAGAATGTTGTAGCAGATGCATTAAGTAGAAGACCTCGAATATTCTCCCTCGTACCTATCAGGGTGAACTTGAGAAATCAAGTGCTTGAACATCTTGTAAGAGATGGTTGGTACTTAAAAGTAAGGTTGGGGCTCGAAAGCAACCATTCGAAGGAACCTAAGTTCGAAGGGTATGATTTGGAAGAGAACGGAATTCTACGATTTCACGGAAGGATGTATATACCAGATAGTGGGGATCTCCGAAACACCATCTTGAAGGAAGCACACCGGGCAGTATATTGTGCACATCCTAGGGTAAAGAAGATGTATGTTGACACTAAGAGACTCTTCTTCTGGTCAGGCATGAAAAATGACATTGTCCAATTTGTCGCTAGGTGTCTTGAATGTCAGCAGGTAAAAGCTGATCATCGTAACCCAGTAGGTCTCTTACAACCTCACGACATCCCTATGACCAAATGGGAGATATTTCTATGGATTTTATCGTTGGACTGCCTCTTACGCAACAAAAGCATAATGCCATTCTGGTTGTGGTGGATACATTAACAAAAAGCGCCCATTTCATCCCAGTAAAAGATACTTATGAAATAGCTGATGTTGCTCGGGTATTCATAAATGAAATCATCATATTTCATGGAGTACCTAAGAAAATCATATCTAACAGAGATCCTCGGTTCACATCAAGGTTCTGGAATTGTATGCAGTCGACCTTGGGAACTCAGTTAAATTTGAGTACAGCATATCATCCTGAGACCGATGGACAGACAGAAAGGGTAAATCAAGTACTCGAGGATATGCTAAGGATATATGTTATGGACCAACAGTTACGCTGGGAAAAGTACTTACCCTTGGTAGAATTTGTTTACAACAATAGCTATCACAATTCAATCAGGATGACGCCATTTGAAGCATTATACGGAAGACCCTGCAGAACGCCGTTGAGTTGGGACAGGTTAGAAGATTGAGTAATCGTCGGACCAGAATTGATCCAAGAGATGGAGAATCAGGTAAAACTGATTAGACAACGATTGAAAGAGGCTCAGGATAGACAGAAAAGTTATGCAGACACTCACAGGACAGATAGAAGCTATGTAGAGGGAGATCAGGTTTTCATCCGCATCAGACCAAATAAGAGCACCATTCGGTTTGGGAGGGGGGCAAAATTATCCCCCCGGTTTATAGGACCATTTGAAGTCCTGGAAAAAGTTGGACCTGTCGCTTATCGTCTTGCACCGCCACCCCACTTGCACAAAATTCATAATGTATTTCATGTATTTGTCTTACAACACTATATTGCTGATAAATCTCATGACCTTCAATGGAAGGAACTGCAGGTATCGGACGAGGGAATCCTAACAGTCGAACCATTACGTATTCTGGAACGTAGGGTTCGACAGCTCAGGAACCGCCGGATAGACCAAGTTAACGTCCAGTGGGACAAGTATAGTCCTGGATCAGCGACTTGAGAGGATGCTGAGACTTTCAGCTAGAATTACCCCAGCTTATGCTAAATTTTGAGAACTGAAAACTTTTATGTATATGACTGCTCAATTTTGATACTTGAAATTTTGAAATATTACGTAAAGATGAGTTTTTACTTTGCTGGTACATGGATACCCATAAAGATAGAATACTACTTCACTCTAGTGATACAGGATATATGCTATTTGTTTAAATTTACTGATGCATGGATACCGATATGCGATATGTCATTTAAATTAACATTGCAAGAATATGAAATCATAGATTAAACATTATAGATGAAACTATCTATTGATGAATTTCATTACATTTCAAATATGATTAAAAGAAAGGAAATAGAAGAGTAATTACATTTTGAATATGAAAAGTGAAACATATTGGTATACAGATTGAAAATGGTTAAAACAATGCATCATAGATAGAACATGTATGAATTAAACAGAAGCAGTATCTGAAATGAGAAAATTTATTGGACATATTGATACCTATGTGAACAAAAAATTTTTTATATATATAAGTTCTAGGATCAATATCATAAATATCAAAGTATTTTGAATATGTAGAGATTGTTATATGGGTAACAATTGGTTATGAACAATATAGATGCATATGTTGTAATATATGTACGAGTGTTTACATTGCAGATTATGTACCAGTGATTACCATGCAGAAAAACAGATTACCGAAGCAATCTACGTGATGACAGATTTCCAAGAACAGTTGAGACTCCCTGAGATCCCACGATAGGGTGTTGACCCTGGTCCTACTAGGAGGGGTCGAGGCGTTGCCCACCGTTTATCCTCCAATACCTGGAGTCATGGGAGGACTGTGCAAGTCACGCTCCCCTAGGCATGTGATGATGACTGCTAGATGCCTACAAACACGTCAGGTCGACATAATCGACACTGATATCCTTAAGGTCTATGAATGGATCAGTAAAACTAATGCCATGGCATATTCCTGTAGAGGACTGATAGAATGGGAGTAGAAGAGATTAGGAAGGATAGGATGATTTTAGAATAGTTTGGAGATTCGGATGAGATGGGAAGTAACAATTAAATTACCGATACATACTTATTCAAACAGAAATTCAAATCTTAAAATTACAAGCACTCTACAATCACCCTAATTCCTAAAAACACAATATTGATATGAGTATATGAAACCCTGAACTTCGGGACGAAGTTTTTTGAAGAGAGGAAGTATATAACAACCCGTTCTCGAGTTATACACAATGATATTAGTGTGTGTACGGTATAGGCATTTGATAGCTACACCTACCTATCTCGTACACATCGCACTAGTACACCTAACTACTAATATCAAGATTACCTGAGTTAGAAATTAATATTAAGGTTTCAAATTAATATTCATATTAATTTAGTATAAAGTATATAAAAAGGACTAATAAAAAGAAAATAAACTTGAGTTAATTAAAATACATATATATATAATTAATTTATATTCCAACATAAGCTTTACTCATAAAAATACTTAAAATTCAAGTCGTACACCCCTAAACAAATTTAATAACCATAAGATCACCTCTCCTCTTTAATAGCAATCACATCTCCTTAAATGACATTCATACCTTCCTTTAAGAAGATCTTATCTTGATGGAGAAGAGGCGGTGGGGTAGGATGTATGGCGGTGGAGAAATTTATATAAGAAAGTTGATTCGAAGGAAGGAAGGGGTCTTTGAACTTCGGCTAATTACCAAGTGATATTATGATAAGCAAGGATCTGTGCTGAAAGGGAGTCTCTGTTTTTCTTGGAAATCTGGGCACGGGGGCAGAGGAGACATCCTCTGGGTCTGGGATTGTTCCTGGATTGACTGGGAGGATTTGATTGTTTCGGTGAACTGTTCAACTGTCCACAGCATCACAGGAGGAGAACCACCATTAAATCATCAGCTTTATTCCAGGTATTTTCCCATGTATAGATTAGTTCCTTATGAAAAATTGAAATTTCATTGCTGATCTGCATAAAATCGTATCACTGCTGACTTATATTTATATATGTTTAGATTCATTCATGCTGAAAGGATGTCTTAGAAGGTATTCATTAAAAGGATGATAGCTGTAGCAGTTATTACCCTGTTGGTCGAATTAGCTAAGTCCCTCTCTGGAAAAACTCTGAAATTAAGTGTAAAAGTTAGGAAAAATGAAAACAGGGTCCCTACAGCCAGGAATGATAAAGAAAAGGACATTAATGAAGGGTAGAGCCAAAGTGAGGCAAGTGAAGAAGGTAATGATCAATTTGAAGGCCAAAGTGAAAGTATAGAAGACAGTGAGGAAGACAATGATGATGATGATGCTAAAGATCAAGAAATCAGTGACCCAATGAGGCATAAGGTGACTCATGGAAGCCATGACAAGGATGAAAAGGCTTGTGACAATACCAAAGGTCATGGCAATGGTGGAAACACTGTTAAAACTACCATTATCACTCCTCTCACATGCACATACCACAGAGGAAAGAGAGATGTGTTTGCTGCCTCAAAAAGGCAAAGGGCCATCTCTCCTCCAGCTATCAAGCCCAAGAACAAAGACAAGGAAAATATGGAAAGGATTGAACAGCAGGTAAAGGTGAGGAGGAGTAAGAGAATCAAGAAGACTTCTCAAGAGCCTCAATTACAATGAGGACAAAGAGATGGCCACCAGATTGCTACTCTTAACCAAAGATGCACACCTTAGGGAGTGGGAAAAAGATTTTGAGATGGCACAACGTGTCATTCATTACTACAAAGAGGAGCACAAGCATTTCAAGGAGGTAAAGAGGGGCCTCGCTCTCCAAATGAAAATGACCAAGCACTATGCAAAGAAAAACATGCTTGCTTGTGCCAAACTGAAGGAGGCCCTCATGGAGCTAGAAAACCTAAAAAAGGCAAAGGAGCATGATAGCCTTGAAGTTTTGGCTGAGGCTTCTCAACAAGTGTCCAAGACCTCTTGAGAGACCTCTCCACCAATTTTGGGGGAAATTAAACAAAATTTTGTCTTTTTGAAATTTTGAGGCCTTTGTGCGTAGCACCCTAGGCGCTACGCACAAAATTGATGCATCCTCAACTTGCAAACTTTGCATTTTTGGATTCCTGTCATCACCAGCAATCTGCTCTCCAAATTTCAAATCATTTGGAGCAGTTTTGACACTCCAAAAGGTCAAAAAATCAAAATTTTGACCTTTCTGCCTCATTTTCAAACCAGGTGCTGCGCACAGAGCAGTGTTGGGAAAATTGGTTTTTGAACAGTTAAATGGCACTTACTCAGCACAACTCAAGCATTTCTGGAAAGTAGACTCATCAAGCTTTCCAACGAGCCATCACAAAGCCAAATCCGGTATCGGGAAGGGTTCCAAAACTCAACCACAAGAGACCCTATTTTCTGCTGAAGTGGCGTTGCGCACAGAGACTGCCTAGTGTGTTTTGGACCAAAAGTCAACAAAATACACTCATTTATTGCAAATACATATTTTTGAGTCTTTTAAGGCAAATTACTCTAGAATTAGGTGCAAATAGTTATTTTGGCATATATTTCTTAGGATATTATGTGCCTTGGGCCTTGCATGGTCTCTTGGCCATAAATGACATTTATGGTTTAATTTGACATTTTCCTACCACATTTAGGGTTTTAGTCCTCCTTTGCTCCATAAATAGAGCATGAGGCCCCTATGTATTTTGTTGGCATTTGATGAGCTTTGAGAGCAATTTACATGGTTTTATGAGCTTGGAGAAGAAATTGGAGTTGTGGAGTTAATGAATGGCTTGTTTGGCTTGATGATGGAGAAGCTTGTTTGCAGGATTCCTTAGCTTGGTGAATGGTGATGTCTTCCTAATTTGTCTATTGTTTTCCTTGTTGCCATTATGTTTCATTTCTCTTAGCTGCTATAAATCAGAAAAGTATAGGTTGAGACATGCTTTTTGAGGCACCTCAATCCTCCTGTTTGTTATAGCCTTGATGTTTTCTTCTGTTTGGTCTGCTTAAGGAATTCTTGAGTGCTCCTTAGGTTCACCTAAGCTTGTTTTTGTTTCATGAATAGTTAGTATTCTAGTTTACAAATATGATTCACAGTATGCCCTGCTTGTTTGAAGCTTTCAAAACCCTATCTTGAAGCCTTTCTTTGAAATATTGTCTGCTAGATTAAGTGAAAGAGGTCTCGTTCGATCTTGCCCTTTGTCCATGCTTATCAACTTGTTTCAAAGTTCTTTATAGCTTTGTTTATGATGTTTAGGAGTTCCCTCTTCATAAATTGATTTATTGTGCTATCTTATGTGTTTTCCCCAAATTCTGAAAGTGAATTTCTAAAGTTAGAAGTTCTAATGCTTCTATGTTTCACTGAAATCTTTATCTTAGATGTTTATTGGTTTAATATATTATCATAGAGTAAATGGTTTTCCCTAGCTCATGCTTAGTATCTTGTGTTGATCATATTTAAGACCTCCTTGTTTCCTAGGTATTTGACAAAGGAATCTTGATTGCCCTTTGCCCTACCTTATTCACAAACTTGATGTCCATTCCACTTCACCCATAAACCTTAAGGATCCTTTCACCTTGCTAAATTGGCCTTGCACTGCACTTTAATTCATTTTTGAGACACCCTTGACTTTTGTTGACTCCATAGCCCAATGGCTTTGACATACTCTCACTCCTCTTATTACACTTGACCATCTTACCCATCCAAAACAATCAAAAACCCTACACTTAACAACTAGCCTAAAATCAAAACCCTAGTGCAAAAAGAACACATCCTTTGCACCCAATAGAGAGAGCCCTCTCTGAGTCCAGGAAGGTTAGGTCCTAGGACTCCAAAGAATGGTTCCATGTTACCCTGTCCTTTGGTCTACCAATCTACCAAATCATGGGACACTAACATGTTGTTAACGCCGATATCAACCATTGGGTTTGGCAGGACCACTAGGTTGGCGGGCTCTGCCAACCCTACCCCCACTTGCCTCATAACTAAACCATATATAAAAGAATGCGCCAATGATTTAATAACGTAGTGTTATGGCGTGTTGTCACACAAAATGTCTAAGCACCGTTGTCTTTTTTGGCGCCGTTGTCGGGGATAGAGTTTTTCTGTCCTTGGTCTTAACGACATTTTCTAATCTTTTAAATCCTTCCTCGCCATTCATTAACCTGTCACACGGCATAACATTTTCTGGCGTCATTTCATCCCTTCATCTTTTCATCATCGTATCTTTCGTCATAACACTAATCCTTTCATCATTTGCACCTTTGGCACCTGGACATTCTAGTTGGCTTCTTGTTTGGGTGGTGACTCCACTTATTCATCTATTTTACTCCCAAACAAGAATCCCTCCCCGATATCCATCTGCTTCTATCGACTAATTTTTCGGTTTTTGAATTAGATTCATGTTCAAGTGGCGACTCCCATTCTTTCATTTCTTACAAGAATTTCTGCTAGGAAGTTGGCTTCTTGTGGATCTCTTGACTTTTCTTGAACAAGGATCTCTTTCTCTAACATCCATTTGGTTTTTCCATTTAAGTAAGTCATCATGGGTGATCCTCTTCATGACTTGCCAAAAGAGGCCATTCCTAAATTGCCTTTGTTCTCGGGTGGTTATTCAACCGCTGCTCGAAAGCATCTCTTGACGGTTACTCATATAATAAACAGATATTTGTCTTCCTTCACAATATAATCATGAAGATGTCAAGATATGTCTCTTTGGCTTTTCCTTAAAAGGTGATGCTATTGATTGGTTTCGAAATTGTCCTGAGGAGTATTTTATTATTTTCAACACATCATCAATGCTTTTAAAGATAAATATGTAAAACAAGATGGCTCACCTTGTGCTCCCAATACTATGCAAAATAATGAAAGTAGTCTTGTAGAGAACTCAACTATCAACAATAGAGTCTAGGACAATTCTCAAGATGAATTCACTTGTACCATGACAACACAAATTCATGATGGTGGTGAAGCAGAAACCAATTGTCAAATCAGTGTTGACAATGATAAGCATCTTGTTAACGAATTGATTCAAATGGTTAAAGATATACAACTAAATCAAGCTCAGGTAATCAAGAACATGGAGGCCAACCAGGCTCAAATCATTGAGAATATGGAACTTAATCAAGAAAAATTAACAGCAGATCACGCTAGGGAAATTGGTTCTATGCAGAGCAAGTTATTGGCCTTAGAGGAAAAGATAACAATCATGGAATTCAATCACTCCAATCAAATGAATGTCATGGAAGAAAGACATGATGAAGAAATGGCCATCATGGAATTTGATCACAACAATCAGTTAGCCACCATGCAAGCAAATCATAAGAGAGAGATAAACTATACGCAAAATTGCTTCATGGGCATGAAAGCAAAAAACGATAAAATTATAAGCGACGTGGAAGTTGATCAAAAATCTCTTCAAAGTAGATTATTGACCATAGAGAAGAAACAAGAACCATGTGTTATAAATATGGAAGAAATGGATACCATTGAAAACAAATTACAGGTAATAGAAGTTAATCATGCTAATCAGATATCCATTATTCAGAAACATATGATTGAAATGGAAGCAAAGCACACTCGAGAAATGAAAATTGAGGAAAATCATATCACCCTGCAAAACAGATTCGTGAAAACTGAGTTCAATCAAGCGAAATTAATGGTAAGGCATGCCAGAGAAATGAGTTCCATGCATAAAAAGTTAGAAGAAAGGAAATCACATGTACAAAAGTTTCAGCCTAATCTAGATGATAGAAGGAAGAAAACCAAGGAGATTCCAACAAATCATAACTCTCTTAATCCATTAAAGCAAGTCCCATCTTGTTGTGAATGTCCTAAGAAAGTGGCTGGTCACATTAATGAAGAAATTGAAATGGATCTAGAACAGATGCAGAATGAAGAGAGGCATGTCACACATATCTTGAATACTTCGTCTGAAAGTTCACAAGCACAATGTTCCACATCATCAAAAATGCAGTCTGGCACGAAGAAAAGCCTGAAGAAAAAAAGAAAAAGAATAAGGAAGCGTTTCGATACATCTTATGGCCACGAGAAGCTCGATTTTCGGATAAGACAAAGTCCTACCGTATGCAAGATTGCACATGGCACATCTGAAAAGCAGCCTACAGACTTGCCTAAAAGTAGGCAAATGCTCAATATGCACTATATTGAACACATCTGATGCCACAGGGCATCCTTTGTATTGTATCTCTAACCTTACACCTTGTTATTTCAGCATTTCATTTTGTAGTTAGAGTAGATTTCCTTTTCATGTTAAGTAGAATAATAAATGAAAGAAGAGCTTCTATTTTTTCATGCGCTTAATGTCATATGATGATATTTGGATGGACGCTACTTATGTAATTTTTTGTATTGCTTGGATACAGATTCTGGATTCTCACATTCCTCCGGTGAAGCAACGTGTCTCCAAGTAGAGCCAGTTGTTGACCACACTTTGTCAACGACCCCATAGCAGTACACCCCCATTTTTTCAAATGGGATTCCTCATGTTCGACGTGTTCACGTCATTCATATTTCATCATCAGTCAATAGTTTTATAAATGATGTAAACCCATTCTACATGTTTATGACGTAAATGATCTAAGTAAGACCACTATGTATGTAACAACCTAGGTAAGCCTAGTATTTTGGTGATGATTTCTATCCTAGGAGGTTTTTTGTCTCACTGATTCATTTTTGTTTCTCAACACAAGTAATCGGCAGAGTTTTCCCCTCCAGCCTCACCCCAAAAGCTAGGGTGGATTTTGTCATCAACATGCTAAGTGAGTCATAGTGTTTTCTATCGAGTCTTTGTCAAAATAGTTTGGGAATAATCCTAGCTAATTGGCTAGATTATTTTATTACAAGCTACTTGGTCTATTAGATCATATTTTGAGTTGCAAAATTGGGTAGCTATTTGAGGGTCTATCGCGAAGGGGTATTCCCCCTTTATGTGTCTAAATGTATTTATATAATGTAAAGAGGGTTGGAAAAATAATTAAATCCCCTTTCAGTCAATTAATTAAATTTTCTGGCCAATTTAAATTAAAAATCCTAAGCCAGAAATTTAATTAAATTTAAGTCCTAGGTGTTTTAAAATTTTTCAAAGGCAAAATTCGTGGATCCTTAAAAAATAAATTTTTAAAGGTCTCAGGCCAAGGGAATATTGAGAATTTCAAGAAATTTTGGACCCTTGGGCCTTGGTGGTTAATTCAAAGTCAAAATTTTGAGGTAATCAACTCAAAAATATTATTATTTTTGAGTTAATTAAAAATAAATTAAATGATAAATTCGAATTTCCTCAAAATTATAATTTCGACGATCTAGATTAAAAGATGATTAAATCTTTTTTGACGGTCGAAATTACTTTGACATAGATCAACCGAACTAGCCGTTGGAGATTTTATCTTATAAATTAGAGGTCTTTGTCAGTCTTTCAGTGATCCGATCTTTGGATCGTGCACTTGTTCGAAGCTCTTGTAATTTTTTGATCAATAAAGCATAAAGACTTTGGGGTTACAAACTTTGGTGTTCCTTTTCTAGATCTATGTGGTGATATTGTCTCTAAATTATGCTACTTTTATTGGCATTTGATGGTTGATGGTCTTTATGGATTGATCTGCATACAGGTATCTTGTGCAGTTTTCTAGGTTTTCTTAAATTGCATTTTGATTTGACAAAAATATTAGTTATCTATATTTCTGAAAGGTCTCATGGCTATTTTTTAAATCTCTATCAATCTAAAATTCAAATCTAAGTGTGCAAAGATCATTATTCAAGATTTGAGCGTTTGGGGAAATCTTCAGTTAGATCAACCGACTCTCAGATTTCAAAAAATCTTAAAAAACCTATTGTTTCATAATTTCTAAGGTTATCTTACGGAATATTTTTTGCAGGGTCTTTCTAGAGCTTGTGCCTAAATAAATAAATAAAAAATTATCCTAATTTTTTTGAGTTTAAAGTTAGATCTGGCTAGTAAGAGCTTTAGATCTTCAGATCTGGGAGTGAAGTCAGACTTATACTCCTCAGATCTGATAGATCTGCAACTCTTGTGCATAGATTTGTAAATATATTGTATAGATCTGTAATTTACATGTGTAAATCTGAAGTTTTGTAACATAATTTTGAATTCTAACATTTGGGTTTTTAGGATTGTCACTATTTTTGTACATATTGGGTATTGGGTTTCTTTCTTCACTTGTGCAGGATTAGATTTAAAAAATCAGCCAAGGAAATCTTTAGATTTGAGCCAGATTTAGACCCTGAAGGGCAAGATCTGGGCTCAATATTTGTTTGCAAGAATAGATCTGAAAATTCAACCAAAGAAAATCTTCAAATCTGAGCCAGATCTAGACCATTGCTGACATATAGGCTTTTGAAGTTATTTTTGCAGGATTTTGGTCTAAAATATTCTAATTTTCAAGCGGCAACATTATCCCAAAATTTCAAGAATTCTCAATGGTGGGATCTTCATAGCCTTGGGCTAAGGGTTTGATATCTAAACCCTTATTTTCTGCAGATTTTATTACAGCAAGCAAATCACAAATAATTAGGCCCTAAAAACACATTTTATATGGTCAAAATTGTTTAGAATTGCAAAATCTTCATTTTCAGAATTTTTGACCATTTGAGCATATTTAATTTTGCCTAGATCTGATTTTGAAGCTTGCTGGAAATTCTGCATAACTGTGAAAAATCAGATCTGAACATTTTTTATGCATATCCTTAATAAGGTCCATAAAATCTGAATTTTCAGTTTTTCGGCAAAACTTACTATTTTTAGACATAGTGGAGATCATTTTTAGCATTTTTAGTTTGCTGATCTGTTATCAATTTAATGTTGTTACAAACTTATCAGTTCTGAAAATTACTGAATCCAACTCTCTTAAAGCCTTAAAATTGAAAATTTCAGGTTTTAATATATTTTTTGCTATTTCTGGAAATATTTGACAGCTATTTTTGGCAGTTTTATCTTGCTGATCTGTCACTGTTTCACTGCTGAAATAAAAATATCAGATCTGAAATTTCTCTAAATTAAGCCCTAAAAATTGATTTTTCTTCAAGTTCAACAATTTTTACTATTTTTAGTCATTTTGGGCATTGGTGCCGGTATTGTTTGTTTGCTGATCTGTGGTTTAAATTAATGCTGCAATTTATATTTCAGATCTGAAATTTTGTTGAAGAATATATCCTGAGCTTGACCATAGGAGAAAATTTAATTTTTTGGATTTGCATTATTTGAAGAATATCATTTAATCCATAAATTACTTGATGAAGTGTTTACTGAGATTTAAGTGCAAGTAAATTTCATATGCTTTAGTTGGGTTTAATAATCATTGGCATTTGAGTTTTTTGGAACGTTATCTATCGATTAAAATGTGTAATGAAGACTTGTTTCATTTACTTGAATATTGGATGTTTATTGAATACTAATGTTTGGGAAATATTTTCAAGTAAGTGTGATCGATATCTTATTTTGAGAGCTCTATTGTGGATCTGTATATCTTTTAATCGAGTAATCTTTTGGACATCTTCATAATTGACACTCTCGCTTAAGTAAATAGTGGTTAGATCAGATTATTTATAATCTAAGTGCTTTTGGCTTTTTAACATTAACTCTCATCTTCGAAGCTTGCTTCATCTCGCTCCTTCTTCAAATCGTTTTCCTTGCATTCTGAATTCTAAATTAACATTGCATAGCAGCAGTTTCTCATCAAGTGCTTGGTTGTAATTTCCTTAGCAGGATAGTTGACTCCATAAGGCACTGGTATCAATCTTTCCAATTCAATCGAATCATTTAATCTTGCTAGATCTTTTACAAGTATTTGGTCGTTTAACTGTGTCTCCCGAACTGGTTGGTTTCCAACTAATTCTCCTTCATTCCATTTCCATAGGGTCTACCCCCCTTAATCTGCTATGAGACAACTTAAATAGAGAGATTGGGATCAGGGTGACAGCCCCCGATCTGAGCCGTTATCGCGGTGCCTAGACATTCTGTGCGACAACATGGCGTATTGGTAGTATTTTGTGATGTTGTGTGGGAGGTCGCAGGTTCGACCCCCGACCCTGCGAATTTGACCTCTAACCTTGTTGACTTTGACTGCCACCTGTGTTGAATTTGATTGCCATGTGTCCCACTGTGGAGCTGCCACTTGGCCTGCGAGGCCCATTTTTTTACTTGTTTGCCATAAACTTCAAAGTGTGTTTTCTCCTTCATACAGAGGCCATTTTCGAAACCAAATATACTGTCAAAATCAGCGCGACAAGCTCTTCGACTTGGGGTTGATTTCATGTGCATCTGAGATTGTAAAGTTCTGAGCATGTCGGAAACTTGTTGTTATCCATGACCATCCTGGTCTCAAAAATTACATAGCAAATATGACTAGAAATAGCGTATGACCATCCTGGTCGCAAAATATTACATAGCCAATATGACTAAACTCAATCAAGATCCATTTAGATCACACCTCCCAACTAAAATACTTTTGGACCTCTAAAAGTTATTACAATAAGGAATTTATTCCATCAATTATCAGTATATAAACTGTCTAGACCTTATTACAAACTCAACTAGACTTACTGATGTCCTCACAAATCACACACACAATTAAACATAAGGCATGAAATCTGTCCAATTCCAAGTAAGCAATTTCTCTGGAGACTTACATTCTTCCTTGCCAGTTTTGTTTGCTTCACCTCGTCCTGATTGTGTTATTGTCGATTCATGTGGTAGCATTGGACATGTAATCTTTGAATTTCCTTTCAGCTTACATTGTGAACAAACTCTCTCTTTTGAGTCTGCAACAGTCGTCTTCTTGCTCGATTTCTCTGAGCTCTGTTTTGACGATGTCGAGTCCTTCCTTGACTATATCAAAGTCTTTCCCTGACTTTTCTTTACTTGCGGTGTTGTTGTAGCATGCACCTTCTTATTGTAAACCTTCTAATTCCAACATTCAGTTGCACAATGGTTGTTACTTCCACAGAAAGTACATTGATATCTCCTTTTAACAATCTTCATAATAAAATTTTGATTGAATGACTCACCTTCTGAATCACTGCTAGAATGACTCATCTACTTACCTTTACGACCCTGTATCTTCTTTGGCATTTGTTCAGGATGTAAAGACCAACACCGATCTCCTATGTGACCTTTCCTTCTACAATAGCCACATGTAGACTGGTCAAATCCCAATCCTTCGTATTGGGGTCTTTCTTGAACTAATATTGGTTGGAGTCTGCCTTGGCCATGCTTGCTGAGGCCTTTACCTTGCTGATATCCCATTTTGTTCATAAAATTCATACCAATTCGTTTGGTATGTTTTTCAAAAGTTCCAATCTCATGATCACTTGAAGCCTCTTCGTTCTCTATCTCTGAATCATTTCCATGAGATGTTGGTACGTAAGAAAGTTCCTCATAAGGTGAGGAAAAAGTAGCAATCGCTTCTTCCATTGACTGTGCTTTTGAAGTAGCAGATGGAGATGAATTGTCTTCATCTAAATGATGAAGTGGATATACTTCATTGTCTCCAATAATGGATGGAATTCGATCTAAGAGACTTCCATTCTTTTGATCTCTTTGCATGGCTTCGATCTTTGCTTGCAGTCTTTGTTTCTCTTCTTGCAAAGCTTGCACCATGCATCACAATGCAGCATTCTCCTTTCGATATTACTGATTGAATTCTTCCAATTCTTGCAACCAAATCTTCTTCGTGCTTTTACTGATCCTTGCAATCTAGTCAGAACCTGCTCTGATACCAAAAATGATCCGAAAATGGAAGATCGTCCTCCGACACTTTGCAAGCTTAAAAATGGGTCTTCAAAACAACCTGTTTGTTTGGTGTTCCTTCAAGCATGAATTAGTTCTCGTGTGCAAGTTAATTATAATAAACATAACACATATAATTCATGTAGACATCAAGAAGAGAAAACACAAAGTTTGATGACAGAGTTCACCCCTCCTAGGCTACGTCTCTGAGCCCTGCTCAAAATGCTAGGCCGCTCATATTTCAGTGTTAAAAATGAGGTACATAAATATGTTGATTACAATGTGGCTATTTCTCCTTCAAGGAAATGTTCTCCTGCAGAGAACTCTCACAAAACAACATGACAACCTACAATCACTATGTCAACTTCAGAATTACAAGGAGTCTCTTACAAGGACCCTAGACCTCAACTAAAAATGAGCGCACATGCAACAATAAGGACATAATTCAGACTTCCCTCAACTTGACATAGAGAGATAAATGTCCATGAACTGAATTCTGCAAGTATCGAATACTGCAAATGACAAACGGACTCTGCCAATGTGTTTGGAGCGCACCAAAACCTCTTTATTGGTTCTTAAAAAGCTCAATTTAGCTTCCGTAAGACCTCGGAATGCCAAGCACAAATTCTACTCTCATCTCACAACTTCTGCTTCTGATGGCACAATGGCACTGTATATCATGTATTGACCGCACTTCATATCATGTATTTTCTGCGATGCATATCATGTATTATCCACACCTTTATATCATGTATTGACCATACTTTGTTTCATGTATTGTCTGCGCTACATATCATGTATTATCCGCACCTTTATATCATGTATTGACCGCACTTCGTTTCATGTATTGTCCGCGTTGCATATCACGTATTATCCGGAACTTTATATCATGTATTGACCGCACTTATTCATAGATATAATCCGCACTATCTTACAGAGAAAGCACACACTTGTTCATTACAGAGATCACCGAAATTTGTTTCAGAGTTGACCGTATTACATTTGACTGCACTATGCTTCAGGGGAACGCATCATATTTTGTTGTGTCCCTACTGAGGGTTCCGCATTGTTATGCTGTGTCATTTCAGAGAGAATCTGCATTGTTGTCTTGTCCAAATAATCCGCAATTTTCTGTGTTTATATAGAGGTGATCTCTTTCTTTAAGCCGACCATTCAGCCAGTGAGTAGGTTGACTAGATCATCAAGTATATAAGCCGACAAGTAGTGTATGTATTCCAGTATTTAATGAGGCATTTTCTTCATTGTATATGATGCTTATATTCCAGCGTTGATGGAGGTTGTCCATAGCTATTTCTTCAAGGTTCATAACAAGGTTTGGAGCATATACCGATTTACTAGACACTTTACACATGAAACTAGAAGACAATCCTAATAGACATCAAGAAGAAGTCTATAATAAAATCTTGCTCATGAAACCCATGAAGCAAGTACAACCAAAAATACATTTTATTATCTTTGTCTTCTTCTTTACATAAAATAAATAATTACACAGTCAATATGAAGACTGACCTAGTTACACTTTTCAACACTCCCTCTTAACTAGGGAGGTATTCATACAGGTACATGGTCACTTTTAAAGTGAAGAATCTCATAAGAAGAATCGGATTGGTAATCGCATCTGTATAGCATCATATCAACCAGCATTGTCCTAGTGTAAGGCCTTGACTAACAGCCCCATCTCTCAATGAGACAATGGGCTACAATGCTAGCGAGACACATGACTTATAGACACCATAGTCATTGTCTCTCCAAGGTACATACTCCACCCAGGTGTTCCCAAAGTATGACCTTTCTTGGACTATTCTTCTCTTGGGTAGCCCTCAAAGAATATCGGTCCCCGACTACTCTTATCTTGAATGCCCTAGCACATTCTCAAAGAGTATCGAATGCCAGATGATTACACAATCCTCCATTCTGTCTTCCCAAGTGAAGACCAGAATGATGTGTCTATCTCTCCCTCTCAGCCAGGGAGGACTTATTCCACAAGGGAATGTACTCATTCCTGTATAAGGAATGTACCTAAGCTCATTCTTAGGAATTACCGAGTTTCTTCCAAGTAAGAAACTGATCACCAGGCTCCCTCTCAATCAGGGACCTACAGCAGCAATGATGAGACATGCAACTGCTCATGAAGAATTCCTCCCCTCGATGTCATGGATTTCGATATTGAGGAATCTTCAACTTTTGGCTTCATAGGGCACAGATCATCCATCACTTTCAGTCACAAGTCATGTCCATTATCAGAAAGTGATTCATCAGTTTTTCTCATCTGGTACATCGTTAGGCCATGCTCCTTTTCTTCAAATCATTTCCAAGGATCATACATCCTTTCTCATGATTAGCAGCCCTACACAAATTCATCCAGAAAATTATCTTTTAAAACAAAATTTACCTCAGTGATGATCTTTCACTATGACATCTTCCTGTAGGCATCAACATCCTTTATTCAGATTGACACATCTCCTAATGATATGTTTTGTCAAGGGTCTTCTTATTTATCAAGCTTCTGTCAGAGTCTACATATACTCCCAGGAGATCTCCTAGTCACATCTTCTTAGCTTCCGAATGATAACTGCCTCTTGACACGATTGCATTTCATGATCTCTTCCTTTCTACACATTCTCCATTTCTAGGAACTTACAAACTTTTTAGTTTCTCGTTTATATACAACCACCTCATATTGCATGAGGACATATTATGTTGATTTCCTTTGTCAGTGCACCGAGAGATCCTTCTTCATAGATCATACTTCTAAATATGGAAGTCTATTACCTGCAACTATATGACATGACTTCACAGCATACAGCGTCAGCATATAAATATATACATACCTCATACCTTTTCCCCTTGAGTCATCCTGTAGCAATTTCTCTAGAATGAAGAGCTTCATTCCCTTGGCCTGCTCCATCAATATGTCATCACATCCTAGAATTATGTTTTCATGATGACCCTTGATCTTGATGACTGCTTTCCATTAGTCATGTTATCAAAGAGGTTTTCCCAGAGTTGTTTCACCAAGAGCTCCTACCATGCTTCGATCAGGATGCTACACTGCTTCCTATCATACAACCAACAGAAATCATCTAAGGAGAAGATGATCTCAATCGTAGTGGAGATCACTCGCTTCTTCTTTCTTGGATTTCTTTGCATCAGGTTCTTCCCTCATTTCAGAGACATGGGCTTCTTCCCTATTTCTCTTGTCCTTTTTCAGATTTAGAACAATCTCTTTTACAGTGCCCAAGTTCATCACATCAAAGCATCATGCTTTGCACATACTATTCTGAGGACCAAATTTATCGAATCTTCCATTCTTCCTCGATGTGGCTGCAAAGGCTTGATTCCATTCACTTGATCCAGTAATACCTTTGGCTTTCAATCTTGTTTCCTCTATTTTACATAGAGACCCTAAATTGTGGAATGGTGTGGCTTCTTTCTTCCGATATAAACTTGAAGTGAAGTTTCCCCATTCTCTAGCAGAGAATTCAGCACTAGTGTAGTCATTTCAGTGCCAGACATTACTTCTCCTAATCCCTGCAATTGATCTGTAGTATCACAGAGAATAGCTCCACCAATTTCTCATACATTCCTTTTTGGTGATTTTAGATTTGGTACATCTAACATGAGAGAGTCTTTAATAGATTCTGTAAGAATCCTTTAGGCTCTTATATCTCCCTTCATGTGTTTGTCATGACTTCATTGTCCTTGTCTTCCATGCAGGAGGGTTTGAAACCCCAACCAGTTTGTTGCTTTCTTTGCAAAGAAGACATTTTGATAGATTTATATAAAGTCATAGACACTTACTGGAGAGAGTGACTTTCTCCTTCAGCAGCTTCCTTGATGATGTTGTATATCTTCAGAAATTGAAGTCCTCCTTCCAACAATGTCTTGAATGTGAATATTTTATGACAAAAGGTTACTTTCCTGATTGAGTTGATTCTTTAAATGAGACAGGAGATCTGGAAGTAGCTAGAGAGTCTTCCTTGCAAACTGATTTGACTTTTCAACCCAAAATTTGATCTTTGCTTCCTAGAGTGTCTCCTTTGTTAAGCAGCCCTTGAGATTAGCACCTTACCTCTGATATCATATTGAGAATTTTGAGAACTGGAGATTAATACAAATTCTCTTCTTGATAATTACTTGTGAGCTTACTTGAGTTACTTATGTCTCCTCTTCGTTATCTTGTTTAGTCTTTCATCAAGTCAATTATCAAAATAAACATGACACAAACTTAAGCTCCTAGAGCCAGGGCAAAACCTCTCCTTCTTAGGGAGGAAAACCTGCAAAGAATTCTTCTTATAGATCTTCAAATGACAAGTACCATGACCCAGACTTAGACCCTTGACCTATGAATGCTTCCAAGACCTTGTTACTTCTTCTTTGACGATCTTCCATGCTGATCTTTCTTTCTTGCACCAATCTGTACTGTCCTTTCTTATATTAACTGTGAGAGGCATGTATTAACTGTGAGAGGGAAGGTAAATCCTAGATTTACCTTCCTCTCTTTTCTTATCCAACAGTAACCCTTCAGATCCGCATTGTATTCACAGGTAGGTACATAACAGTTTGAACTTTGTTGCACCAGTTAACATCTCAGATAATGGCCGCACTGAAACACTACAATTGACTTCAAAACTCTGCGTTTAAGTTCTGTGCAAATTCCGCATTCTGTCAAGTATACTCCGCACTTCTTAAATATAATCCGCACTGTATTTCATGTATTGACCGCACTTCATATCATGTATTGTCTGCACTACATATCATGTATTATCCGCACCTTTATATCATGTATTGGTTGCACTTCGTTTCATGTATTGTCTGCACTGCATATCATGTATTATCCGCACCTTTATATCATGTATTGACTGCACTTCATTTCATGTATTGTCCACGCTACATATCACATATTATCCGACACTTTATATCATGTATTGACTGCACTTATTCATAGATATAATCCGCACTATCTTACAGAGAAAACCTGCACTTGTTCATTACAGAGATCACCGAAAATTGTTTCAGAGTTGACCGTATTACATTTGACCACACTATGCTTAAGGTGAATGCATCGTATTTTGATGTGTCCCTACTGAGGGATCCGAATTGTTATGTTGTGTCATTTCAGAGAGAATATGCATTGTTGTCTTGTCCAAATAAACCCGCAATTTTTTGTGTTTATATAGAGGTGATATCTCTTTCTTTAAGCCGACCATTCAGCCAGTGAGTAGGCCGACTAGATCATCAAGTATATAAGCCGACAAGTAGTGTATGTATTCCAGCATTTAATGAGGCATTTTCTTCATTGTATATGATGATTATATTCCAGCGTTGATGGAGGTTGTCCATAGTTATTTCTTCAAGGTTCATAACAAGGTCTGGAGCATGTACCCATTTACTAGACACTTAATTACACATGAAACTAGAAGACAACCCTAATAGACATCAAGAAGAAGTCTATAATAAAATCTTTCTCATGAAACCCATGAAGCAAGTACAACCAAAAATACATTTTATTATCTTTGTCTTCTTCTTTACATAAAATACATAATTACACAGTCAATATGAAGACTGACCTAGTTACACTTTTCAACAGGTTGATGATAAATTGACTAATAAGTCTGATTATCATGCATGGAAGATGTCCTTGGATTTGGTGCTAGAAGATCAAGATGTCAAGGACCATGTACAGGGGAATATTCAAGAGCCTCCATCAAATGCAGTTGTTGCCACGAAGACGAAGTATAGAAAAGGGGAAATCAAAGCAAAGATGATTATCCGGGATTCTATTCATAAGCACTTGGTTGCTTACATTTCTAAGCTGAAGACATTTAAGGAGATGTATGATAAGTTGTTGAGCATGTTCAGGGCTAGCAATGCTAATCAAATCCTCTTCTTCAAGAATCAATTGAAGAATATCAAGAAGGGTAAGGATGAATCTATTCAATCCTATTTTATAAGGCTCACTGAAATTAGGAATAACCTCCTAGCTATTGGGGAACCAATATCTGATCGATAGATGGTTCTTATTGGACTTGGAGGTTTCCCCCGTGATTGGCATGTATTCAATACCACTATTCTCAATAATAATGTGATCCCTGATTTTGATGAAATATTGACGAGATGCACTCAAGAGGCAACAAGAATGATGGAGTATGCCTCTAATGGTAATGGAAGTGTTGAGAATTTGGAGGGCTATAGATTAATACAAATTCTCTTCTTGATAACTACTTGTGAGCTTACTTATGTATTTCTTCTTTCACTTAGTTAATCTTTCATCAAGTCAATTATCAAAGTACTTAGTCAAATGTAGAGACAGAATTATTTTCACTTGTAACTGAGCATCTTGAAATGTAGTTAAGAAGGTAAATCTTTGATTTACCTTTTACCTTCCTTACTTTCTATCACCTTGAGATCACTGTCTTTTATAAATTCTTTCCTTAGATGCTATAATATCAGAGATATCCTTATTATATCCTTCCTGCACCTTCCGCAAATTTACTGCACCAATCCTGTTCCTTATTGTACCTTTTCGCAACCTGTACCTTTAGCAATCTATATCCTTCAGTCACTTCCACAATCCTTCAGTCACTTCCGCAATTCATATCCTTCAGCTACTTCTGTAAACTGTCCTTCAGTTACTTCTGAAAATTGTATCCTTCAGTTCTTTCTTCCTTCAGATAAATCTGCATTCAAATCTATTCTTAGATCTGCTCCTTTTAAACGCTGTCACCCTCAGACTTATCCGCATGCAATACTGTCCTTAGATCTATTCTGCTATACCATCTCAGACTAATCCGCAATTGTTGTCTTAAGTCTGCACTAATCCGCAAACTATCTTTTTGGATAACCGAAAACTTGCTCCACAAATGAGCTGTAGAGAGGTTATTTATATAGACAGTCTAACTATCTTTTAGGCCGACCAGTCAATACAATAGGGAGCCCACTTCATGGTTAATTATAGGTCGACATGAAGGATAGATAATTCAACGTTTATAAGATTATCTTTGTGCATCTTTTGGGAGTCATCTCTTCATGGTATTTTTCCAAGAACTTGGAGTATATTTGTTGACTAGATCCTTCATGGACATGACTCTTAAATACATCTTATTATTTCTGACTTCTTCTTTACATAAGTATATAATTACATAGTCAACATGAAGACCGACCTAGTTATACTTTTCAACAAGAAGTGACCCTACTGCCTTCACCGCTCATGCAAAGAAGAAGAACCATGATGGCCCGAGAAATCAAAACCATGGTAGAACGGGGCCCAAAAGAAGGAAGGGAAGATGTTACACTTGTAACAAGACTGGTCACTAAGCAAGAGAGTGCCCTAATAGAAGGGACTCTCCCAGGGATGATGACAACAACAACTCGAGAAGGAAAGGCAGGTACAATAGGTTCCAAGGAAAAAGGAAGGCTCCCTCTGATCGTAATGGAAATGGGAAACCTTTCAAGAGGTCAAGAAATTCCAGGTATTATGAGTCTAATGTTGTTGATAATAAGAGAAATTATTTTATTCTTGTATCTGCCCTCTCTGCTGCATCTCCACCCGACACCTTGGATTTCTGGTTAATTGATAGTGGTGCTTCAAGGCACCTCACTGGTTATAAAGAAGCCCTTTCTAATTTGGTTGAGAAGGATACTAATCTGAAAATTATCCTTGGAGATAATGCCACCTATCCCGTGAAATGGACAGGGACTGTGACCCTCCATTTATCTAAAGGTCAAGTCATCCGATTACAAGATGTGTTGTATATACCTAATTTGAAGAAGAACCTTGTGTCCATTTCGGCAATGGAAGACAAAGGATTCAAGGTGGCATTTGTTGATGGAAAGGTACTTATCTGGAAGAAGAAGAAATTCAAGGAAGCTCTTTCTATTGGTTTTAGAGTTGATACACTCTACTAGGTTGGAGGAAGTCCATTGGGGGGCTATGACATGTGATACAACTCTTCAAATAGAGTTATGGCACCGAAGGTTTGCACACCTTCATTACAAAGCCCTTCCCGAAGCAAGGAAGGTGGTGACAGGGATGCCTGAATTGAGAGATGATCATGAAGGTATATGTCAGGGTTGTCCCAAAGGGAAGCATACAAGGGGACCATTCCTCTCAAGTGTCACAAAGACAACTGATATCTTGCAGTTGATACATTCTGACTTATCTGGTATGTTGCCTGGGACATCCTTGGGAGGATGTTCCTATTACATGACTTTTACAAATGACTTCTCCCGCAAGACCTGGATATATTTTTTGAAGAATAAGGACAAAGCATTCAAATGGTTTCGTACCTTCAAGGCCTTGGTGGAAAATCAAACTGAGAAGAAAATCAAAGTTTTGAGGACCGACAATGGGACCAAGTATGAGTCAAATGAGTTTAATGACTTTTGTAGAGAAGATGGCATTAAGAGGGAGACCACAATTGCATACACTCCTGAGCAAAATGTTGAAATTTGGGTACCGGAGGACAAGTGGTTCCCTAAGGCTTTGATCTTTGGCCTAGGGAAAAGTGTCCAAAAGAATTTAATTTTTCTCCTAAAGTGACTTTATAATTTTTATAAAGTCAAATCTAATTTAAAAGTGACTTTAAGTGATAAAGTTACAAAAGTCTAATTTTAAAGTGACTTTAATAAAGTCAATGTAAAATTAGAAAGGAAAAGTGACTTTGGAAATAAATGACTAAGTGGGTCTTTATTAAAGTGGGGTTAATTAAAAAATAGAAAGTGAGATTTAAATGAGCATTTAATCTCAGCCCTAGATCTCAATCTATCTCAGCCATTGGATTTAGGGATTCCCCAAAAGTCACTTAGGGTTAGGTTAAAGGAGGGAAAGGAGGAAAAGATCATTCATTCTTTCATGAGCAGATTGAGAGAGGAGGAGAGGGAGCTGAAGAGTAATTTTTGAGCAGAGGGAGAGCAGCTAAAGCAGCACAACAAGTCCGTACAGCAAGAGGGCACACTTCCCAAAGCTGAAAATCCGTATAGCAGAGTTTCATTGGCACATTAACCAAGGCAAAAAGTCCGTACAGCAGTTTGCACGGTTTTCGAGAGAGGGGCAGCACTGTTTTCGAGGAGCTGGAGCAGCAGCAAGGAGCACGGTTTTCTAGACAGATTTTCTGGGCACGAAAATCGAGAAAAGAGGCTGCTGTCCTGACTGTATGGAATCCGTACAGTCCGTACGGTCATTCTTGGCACATTTTTCGAGGCAGTAAAGCAGCATTTAATGCTGTAATTTCTCTGTAAAATTTCTGCTGGCTGTTTGGCACGGTTTTCAAGGTGGTGGGTGGCACAAAAGTCGAGATAAGTGATTTTTGTGTTTGCTGTAATTTTCTGTGTATTACTGCTATCTATAAAAGCATTTTTCAGAAATAAAAGAGAAGCTTCCAGACTGGTTTTCCCCAAGAGTTGTAGGGGGTTTTTCCAGGGTCACCTTGACCAAAAATCACTGTGTTTAAATGTGTTGAATGGCTGTTTATATCTGCTGATATTTATTTCTGCATTTTCAGCATTCTGTAAATTTTCCAGAATTTGTGTTTTCAGCAAAAATTTATTTTCCAGTTTGTTAAATGTAAGGATATGGGAAAGGGCATTTAACTATTTTGGAGAAATAAGGTGAAACTGAAAACCGGGGTGGGAAAACAAGAAATTTCTACACAAAATGGTGTTGCTGAAAGAAAGAACAGGACCATTGTGGAAGCTACCTGCGCCATGCTATGTGACTAAGGTCTTCCAAAGTTTCTATGGGGAGAAGCTGCAAACACTGTTGTGTATGTTCAAAAAAAATGCCCACATTCCGCTCTGGACTCCAAAACTCCCGAAGAAGTCTTCTCTGGTAAGAAACCTGATGTTTCTCATTTTAGAGTTTTTGGTTATCCTGTTTACTTTCATGTGCCGAAAGAAAGAGAAGCAAGCTAGATACTTCTGGAAAGAAGGGAATGTTTGTGGGCTACAGTGAAACTTCGAAGGCATATAGAATCTATGTATTTGGTCAAAGAGAAGTGGAGATATGCCACGATGTCACCTTCGATGAAGATGCTGACCTCAAGAAAGTAAGAAATCGTCCTGGCTCCAAGGAAGACAAAGAAGATGAAGAAGCAGGGAAGTTGGAAGAGCCGAAGGATGACCTGATGCCTGATGTTGAAGGACCTATGGATCCCATTGATCCACCTCCTTCAAATAAGAAAAGACCCTCATGGCTTAGGGATACTCTTGAAGATGCTGAGAGACATATTGCCCCAAGGGGGACATTCCGTGAAAGCAAGAAGCCGAAGAGATACCAAGGGTATCTAGCAGCCATGAGTACGATAGTACAATCTAAGCCTAGAACATTTGAATAAGCCATAAAGCATCGAGTTTGGAAGGATGTTATGCATGAAGAATATGAGTCAATTATGAAGAATGATGTCTGGGAAGTGGTCCCAAGACCAGAGGACAAATCTGTTGTCACCTCGAAATGGCTCTATAAGATCAAGCATGGATCTAATGGAAGTGCTGAAAAGTACAAGGCACGATTCGTTGCCAGAGGCTTCTCTCAAAAAGAGGGCATAGATTATGATGATATATTTATGCATGTGGCCCGCTATACCACCATCCGATCTATTATTACCCTTGCTGCTACGCAAGGATGGAGTCTACATCAGATGGATGTGAAGACCGCTTTTCTACATGGATCTATAAAGGAAGAGGTGTATGTGGAGAAACCTCTGGGGTTCGAAGTCCGAGATAGAGACACCCATGTATGCAGGTTGAAGAAAGCCCTCTATGGGTTGAAGCAAGCCCCCAGGGCTTGGTACGAGAGGATAGATAGCTACTTGATGAAGTTGGGCTTCACTCGAAGTAATGCTGATCCGAACCTTTATTTTAAGGTTGATAGAGAAAGGCCTCTCATTTTAGTTCTCTATGTGGATGATCTCTTCCTTACAGGTGCTAACCCTCTCATTCATTAGTGTAAGAGGAACTAGCTTCCGAATTTGAGATGAAAGACCTAGGACTGATGCACTACTTCCTACGCTTGGAGGACTGGCAGAGGTCAGGCAAGATTTTCCTTTCTCAAGGAAAATATGTCGTGAAGCTGCTGGAGAGATTTGGTATGGTGGACTGTAAGTCTTTGTCGACACCGATGGAACTCAACTTTAAGAAGTTGAGTGGAAACGTTGTTGGGCCCGTTCTAGCAAATCCTACCGAGTATCAACAACTCGTGGGGGACCTGATGTTCTTAGTGAAATCTCGTCCAGACGTATGTTTTGCAGTGAACACTTTGAGTCAACATATGGTTGATCCTCATCACATTCACTGGATTGGTGCCAAGAATATATTGAGATATCTTTAGGGCACAATCAACCATGGGCTGAGATACACTGTCGGGAGTTTGAGACTCCATGGATATACTGATGTCGATTGGGCTGGCAGTGTGGTGGATCGCAAGAGCACATATGGAAGTTGCTTCACCTTGGGTTCTGCTTCGATATCTTGGATGAGCAAGAAGCAGAAGTCGGTGGCTTTGAGCATCGCTGAGGTCGAATACATTGCAACGAGGATGGCCTGTTGTGAAGCTGTTTGGTTGCAACAGCTCTTCAGTGAGTTGTTCAGGCATGTGCTAGATACCACCATTATCCTTTGTGATAACCAAAGTGGGATTCATCTTTCTAAGAATCTTGTGTTCCACGATTGATCCAAGCATATTGATATCAGGTTCCACTTTATCCGGGATATGGTAAAGCGAGGCGTCGTAAGGCTCAATCATATAGGAATTGATGAGCAGGTTGCAGATATTCTCACAAAGCCCCTGGGGGAGGTCAAGTTCCTAACCTTCCATGAGAAGCTTGGAATCGTGGAAAGACCCTATTCTGAGGGTCTTGCTTGAGTTGGACTATGAGCTCTGGGAGCTCCAGGGGTCTTAAAGATATCTTCTTGGAGCTATAAGCACTCACGGGGCTAGGCTTGTGAACTTTGTGGTGCTTCCGCCCCACTGTTATGATATTGAGTTGGTTCACCTCTCTCTAACCTGTGCCCCGCATGCATCCTACCCATGAAGTTTCAGACTCATGGGAAGTACCTCTCATTTGGCCAATGAGGTGGGAAATGTGGATAGAGACCATAGCAAGACCGATGGACGCATCAGATATTGTCGTACTCTCTATGTCTAGGATGGCACATGTCAAACACCTTGATCTGGGATCAAGTATGATGAGGTTTTATCCTCTAAACTGACTTCGGGTCAGTAAACTAACTTCGGGTTAGTATGAGACTCTTTTGAGTCCGAAAGAGGTTTTTACCTCTAAGCTGACTTCGAGTTAGTTGTGTGTGATGTCTTTGTGACTCACCATTTGTTCTGAAATAAAGAGCCAGCAAAGCAAGTTACGGCAAGATGACGCGCGATGTTTGGTTTGGTACATGATGGATGGCACTTGTGGACAGATGGAGTTCTCCCTAGTTGAGAGGGAGTGTTAATTTTGGGCAACTAGGTCCAAACTCCATGTTGCACTGTCATATGGCGATGCTCATATTTTTGTTGGATTCCTCTTTCAAAGAGGTGCAAGATTGATCTAAAGATCATCTTGATCGGATGAGCAGAACATTGATTTTGAATTTATTTTCCACATGTGCAAGGTTGGCCAGATTTATCCCACATGCCTAAGAGATGTGTCACACACCCTCATTGATGAATAAAAATTAGAGAGACTTGGAGGTCACTTTCTCATCATCTCATCACACATTCTCTCATTGTGATCTGATTGGTTTGATAGCCTTTGGAGGCCTTTTTCCCTCACACGTGTGGAGCGAAGCTGTTGTTTTCTGCGTTGATCTGTTTAGGGCTTTCTGTTTTCTGTACTGATATGTTTAGGGATTTTCTGCTGCAGCGTTGACCGTGGTCAACCCTTGGTTGTTTGACCTCCATCTTCTACATAAATTCCGATTTTAGGAGGCCATACAGCTGGGCACTAAAATCAAGGAATTTCGAGCTGTTTGACCGAAACCCTAGTTTGTTGTGTTGACTTTTCTGAATCTGCCTGCATTGACTTTTCAGCACTGTCCCTGGTTTGACTTGCGTTGACTTGTGATGAGCTGTCTTTGAGGGTTGTGGGTGTGACACATGAAAGTGTTGGCTGACCGAGAAAGACATTACTAGTTGAAGCATCCTGCTGACCGCCGTAACACCACAATATCTCATATCTTTGCTGAACAAAAGGAATTGTAAATCTGATCTATATTTGGCTTGTCTTCTATTGATCTATTATTGTGTTCTATTATCATTTTACTTTCAAATTTATGTGATTGCTATTTTGTATTGGGCCTAAGAAAGATTGAAGTAAAAGTGCATCAAGCATAGAACACCATGGTTATCTAAATTTAACATGGTGTCATAGGAAGTAGTACAGAGGGCAGAATCACAGTAGATGAGGGGCAGCAGCCGAGATATCAGCAGCGCAGTAGATGCTTTAGGTCAGAGCAGACGGAGTTGGTATTTTGCTAGAACACTTTCCTCGCTAAGAGGGAGTGTTGATTTTGTAGCATTGGAAAGTGATCCAAGTCTCATATTTTGTGAGAAGGCTTGGACATTAGTATTCGAAAGAACCCATAAACCGTTTGTGGAAATTCCACTCGGTTTATGTTTTATTACAATAATTAATTATTTTAATATGGTCCCTAAGTCTAAACTTAGGGAGATTAAATAATTAAAGGGTATCAATAAAACAGAGTGAGAATCTTCTAGAAAATGAAGATCAAGTCATGTTTTAATCTTAGCCATTGATTAGAGATCTAATATGGGTTGTTGATTTATCAACGAGAAGATTATAAGAGAAGGCTTGAGAGTCATTTGGAAAGCAAGCCGGGCACACACTCAGTACCCAAAGGAAATGGATTCTAAAGGAATAGAATTCGATTTCAGAGGGAGAATTTGTAGAGGCAAAAGAAGGAAGGGGAAGTCAGCAGAGGCAAGAATGGCAGGAGGAGGACGCAGAGGTGACAACGCTGAGCAGCAGCACTGACTCTCCACACAGAGTGACGCAATCCAGCGCAGGGACTGCGCAAAAGACCACGTAGAGTGATGCAGAGCAAGCTCGGGTGCCTCCTGGGTGTCATAAATTCTCCCAAAGGCTTCGGGGAATTTATCTTAGGTGTATTCTAGAATTCTGCTTGTCAAATTCTTGTAAATGATTTTCCTTGCTGAAGAATAATATAAACCCTCATCTGTTGCACCGGTTTTCCCGCATTGGGTTTTTCCGAGGACAATTGTCCAAAAAATAATTGTGTTCCTATGATTGTTTCTATTTCGTTATATGCGTTCTGTTCTATTTTCTGCTTATGGTTAAGTGAATATTTCAGTTGTGTTTATTTCAGAATTTACTGAAGAATTTGTAAATAACTTATCATAAAATAAGTAGGTGAAATAAATCTATCACTACAGTAGTGTTTCAGTTTGAAAATTTCACACATAATTCCTTGTTATACCCCTTACATCAAGGTGCACATAATCCTCCTTCCTCCCCCGTTACTTGTTCATCACCTCCTCTTCTTGATCTCATTACTTTCCCTCTTCTCTTTCCTTTTTCTCCATTTACCCTTCACCTCATTCTATATCCTCACCTCCATTTACCCTTCACCTCATTTTTTCTTCTTAATAATAACAAACCCCTAAAATCATATCTTAATTAATCTAACTTTTATTAATAATTATTAACCCTCTAAATTAATTTCTAATAATTAAGAAATAAATTTTCTAATAATTAAGATAAATGATTTTATAATAATTAAGATAAAAGGTTTCATTCCTTATTATTAATATTAACAAATATAATTAGTAATAGGTTAATCTATTACTAATTAATATTAAATTTAATATTAGTAATATGGTTTTATTTATTAGGCCCCTTAGGTACCCTCCTTTCTTTAAAATAATTTAATTAATTCAGACTCTTTTTAATATTAATTTAATTAAAAATAATGGTTTTATTAATTCTAATAACATGTAAAATTACCATGGAAAGTATTAATACTTAAAAATTAATTTGATTATGATTGGGATACATTTGTTTTCTTTTTATAATAAATATGATCTTTTTAAAAATTATTCAAATTAAATTAATAATCTAAAAAAAAAAAAAAAAAAAAATTATATAAAGTTTATTATATATTTTTATAAAATTTAATTAAATAATTTTACTGTACTGGTCAGCGCTTCTCCTCCCCTCTCTTTTCCATCCTGTATTAATATCCCTTGGTTGGCTCTCTTCTTAGCAGGATTTGTCCTGATGATGAGTCTTGTTCTAGACTCAAAACATAGACCTAAAAATGAAGACTATGGATATTCCGAGCCCTACATCCAAAAATCCACACCACAGAAACCTACAAATTGTCTATACTTGTGCATGTGTGATTTCCTGCTATTTATTTTCCGTTATGCAAAGTAGCTTTGTTGAGATTCTTGGTTTGGTAGCGTAAGAGATTCTAAAATTCTATCTTAGACCCAGGATCGTGGAAATTCAACATGGTATCAGAGCATGTCTGAGCTACTTTGGAAGACAGTGAAACATCAGAGTGCACAGCGAAGTACAGCTTAAAAGGGAGTTGGTCACAATGTAGGTGAAGGGCTCACTACAATGTTGAAGTTGCAAGCTGGTCTCTGGTATGAGGACAGGTTGGAGGGGTTGTCCAACTATAGTCCATGGAAGGAAAGGATCAAGTTGGTCTTGTAGGTCAATAGGATCTGGGAGTTCGCCGAGAAAGCCATCAAGAAGCCAACTGACCCAAAAGAGTTGGAAGTGTACAAGGATTTGAATATGAGGGCGAGATTGATCATCCTTGATCGTGTGAAGCATCCCCTAATACCTCATTTGTCCAGGAAGAACATTGCACATGAGATGTGGATGGCTCTTCAGAATTTGTTCCAGAATAAGAATGAGAACCGGGTACTAGTATTGGAGGATAAGTTGAAGTCCACCAAGATGATGCAGGGTGAAGGAGTGACTTCGTATCTGACAAGATTGTCTCTGTTGTGGTCCCGTGATTTGGCAGATTGGTAAACCAAATGACAAGGCAACATCAAAACCAATCTTTAGAGTCCTAGGACCTAGCCTTCCTAGACTCAGAGAGGGATCTCTCTATTTGTGTGCAAGGATATGTGCTTGTTTGCTTCTAAGGGTTGATTTTAGGCTAGTTATTAAGTATGGAGTTTTGTTGTTTGTTTTGGTTGGGTATGATGATCAAAACAGCATAGGTAGAATAAGGAAATCTATAAGTCATTGGGCTATGGAGTCAAATGAAAGTCATGATAAGTTCATCAATGGATTGGGGAGTATCATAGGGCAAATCTAACTTGGCCAGTAGATCTTCAAAGTTTTTTAGGGTAACGAGGTGGACATTAAGGTTAAGAATGAAAAGTAGGACAAAGGGCAATTAAGAATCCTTTATCATATGTACTTCTCAAAAAAGGGACTTAAACAAATCTCAAAGCATATAGGGGCAATCAATAGACAGGGCAAACCATAAATTCTATGATCCAACTACAATTGATAATTATTCAAAAACTCATTTAACTTCTAGTGATTTCACCTTCAAGGACAGAAAACACTTAAGACACACAGGTAACTGTAATCATGGAAGAGGGAACTCCTAAACATCCTTGATCATAGCTATAAAGATCTCTAAAACAATTAGTTGAGCAAGTACAAAGGGTATGATCGAAACAAAACCTCTTTGGCAAACTTTAAAGAATGGTACTTTAGAGAGAGACTTCAAAAAACAGTGTTTAAGTGGCAGCAAGTAAGCAGGGAAAACCACAAATCATGCTTGATACCAACTGTATTCAACTATTTATGAAATAAACAAGCTTAGGGGGTCTAGAGAGCAATTGAGAATTCTCTAAAATGCCCTAGCAGAAGAAAACATTAAGGTAGTGAAGAACAAACAGAACTAAGGTGCTTTCAAAAGACATTTTTTTAGTCTAAAACTTTTGCTCTACTGCAACAAAGAAAGATGGAAACATAATGAAAATAGGAATTAACAATAACAGATTAGAAGCACTTCACCAACAACCAAGCTAAGGGATCCAGTGATCTAGCCTCCTCCATCAACAAACAAATCAGGACATCCACAAATTCCAAGACATCAATTTCCTTTCAACTTCCAAGAGACTATGCATTACTTCAAAGAGTCATCAAATGCCAACGGGATGATGAGTTTAGATGCAGTATTTATGCTGCAAATGAGGAGGTGAAGCTAAGATAGGGTTTGAATATCATTTATTACAGAGTAAGCGCATTCCTAACCTTGAAGACCATGCAAGGCTCAAGGCAGGAATATCTGCAGCTACTTCTCTGTTTTTAATAACTTCTATTTTAACTTCTAAGGAAAAATAGGTGAATGTATTGACTGAAGGCCTATTCATAACTTTTACAATAACTGTTTGACAAATAAAATATCTCTGACTCAGCTTTAATAGCTGCCTAATGCTTTTTTGAAGAAAACAAAACACTTAGGTGGCAAAAATATCTTTGAGGGGAGTAATTGCTGTGAGCTGAGTCATTCAAATTTGTCTTGGTTTGATCCGACCTTTGTTTTATCTTTGATCTTTGTCTTTAAGCCTTAAACTCTGTCTTTATGCTTTACTGTCTGCTCTTTATCATATTTTTTTAATTCTGCTTGATCTTTCTGTTCTTTTCCTTTGATTTTCTGATTTATTTCCTTTGATTCTTTGTCTTTATCCTTTTGTCTTTCCACTGTCTTCTTTCTTTCTTTGACCTTTATCAATCTGTCATCTCTTTATTCTTCTGTTTTAATTGGCTAATCCCTTTGTTTTGTCTTCTAATTAGGATTAGCCTCTTAACTCTTATGCTTTCTTTCTTCGTTGTTTCTTTGATTTGTTTGCGCTTTCTGTGTGCAGGGATGCGGTCTTCCTCGTGGCTTGAAAGGTTGAATGATCACTGATGATCATATTTCATCGTTAATTAACCCTGACAGGGTCTCTAATATTCATTTAAAATCCGGATGCAAACCCCTAGATCATCACCCAGGGTTTTATCCTTCTTTCTTGGACTGGGAGAGGATATAATGGACTTCCTCTCCCATTAAAACACAAACCTTTAGACTTTAAAACCATGCGGGGTGTGTTTGACTGCATTTTCAGGGTTTGGAGCTATCAGGAAGCAATTGCAAGGGGGGAGAGGGTGCACGAAGGCAGGGTTCCGAAGGCAGAACCAGGCGAAAATTCGAATTATGGTGCGGAGGGGAAAAGTGGTTTTCAAAAACCACAAATGGTTTATCGCGTGGGTAAAGGGCAGTTTGTGGTTTTGGGCCAAACGCGTGTCTGCCACGTGGCAGGGTGAAAACCGCTTATTTCGCACAGGTTGCGGAACTTAAAATCCATCGCATTTTTCTATGCGATATGCACCCGAGGCCGTCAAATCTCAAGGAATGAGATCGACGGTTGACGAACGTCGGAGGCTGGAAAGGCAAGTTTGGAGGGTGGAACCCAGGGATAGGTGTCAGGCTGCGGTTGGACGGCAGGGCTGAGTGGAGAGCGGGGCCCGCAATTTAATATTTCCAAAGGTTTTGGGCCTTTTCATAAGGTTTGCGGGGTGTATAAAAAATTAGAAGGGGCGAAAGTATAATTAATACGAGGAGGGGCTAAGAATAAGCTGAGGGCAAGGTTATATGGGGTTGAAGGGGGCTAGGGCTTAAGAGGAGAGGGGCTTAAGGCCTGATTTTTACAAAGAGCGGGTTTTACACATAAAACAGGGTTTTAAGTATAATTTAAAGGACCCGATAGGATAAAGTTTATCTTTAAACAATGTAAAAAGGGAACTTTTTACATTGTGTAATATGTCAAAAAGGTAAAATGATGAAGGAAGGGGCTCTTCAAGAGGGTTGTGAGGAAGGGAAAAATGGGTTTTGTAGAAGAAGAGGGTTATGAATGAGGGTGAAGGTGAGGTAGTGTAACTTCTTAAGAGGCAGAGACGGGAAAAGATAGTAAAAATAGTTAGCTTAGGATAATGAAGGCAATGAGATTTCTAGAACTCACAATATTTCTCAAATCTTGTTTCTAGAAATCTAGGATTATAATTTAGTCATCTTTTGATATCAGAAAAATTACTGATGATTAACAGTCTCAAGTCAAATATGAGCTTGTTGTCGTCGGTGTGACTATTTCAGATAATGATATGGTGAGGATTGCCTTGAAAGGGTTCACTAAGGAATGGAAACCCTTCATCAAAGGGATCGTTGCTAGAGAAAAGTTGCCATATTGGAATAGGTTGTTGGAAAACTTCATTTAGGAGGAGTTGCGAGACGAGGATCTTCATCCGAAGAAGAGGGCTTCAGATGATGACATGGCACTTGCAGCACGAATGAAGGGTAAGCAGAAGGACTTGAGTAAAGTCAAGTGTTTCAACTGTGGCGAGATGGGTCATTTTTCTTCAAGATGTCTAATGAAGAAGAAGGGAGATGACGAGAAGAAGAAAGGGAAGCACGTCGTTGGTGTTGCCACTTTTGTTGAGATACATGCTCTCACCAGGAGATTGGAGGAGGAGGACTTTGCTATGATCTCTCATTTCTCGCAGAGTAATATTGATGAGGATGGATGGTATGTGGACAGTGGTGCGACGAAACATATGACAAGGTCACTGGAGGTTTTCGAGACTCTAGCTGAATGGGACTCGAAGTTACACATGGTGTTGGGATTGGGAGTTGTGTCATTCAAGATGGAGACAGGACGAGTGATGCGGGTCCAAGATGTATTGTTTGTACCAGGATTTAGATATAGCGTGATATTTGTCTCCATGATCGAGAAGAAGGGGTTTGAGGTCTTATTCCATGATGGGAAGACAAGACTCAGGCCCAAAGGCTCTAGCTCCGCAGGTATTTTGTTTGGAGTTAGATAGCATGGTCTATATAGGCTAACGAGCAAGCCTATAGATCATGGGAAGGAGAAGCGAGAGGAGCAAGTACTGGTTCCAGAGAAGCAAGTGCAGGTGCGGGCTTCAGAGGTATAGGTACAAATTCCAGAGAAGAAGGTCTAGGTTCCAGAGGCTCAGAGGGAGTCGAGTTCTAGCGGGAGCTTGCAGATTCAAAGGGAGACTTTGCAGCCCAAAAAGAGCGCGTGGTCAGTGGGGAGCAAGGGTGCTTCCACATCTGCCAAGAAGGAATCATGGAGGGATTGGAAAGCAATACAGGAAAAGAAGAAGTAGCAGGAAGCTTCCAGTGACAGCGACACTTCTAAGAGAGGCGTAGTTCACGCTACAGGGATTGTTGCAGTTGTGAGCGCTAGGAGTTGGGCAAGTGTTACGAGTAGTGATGATGATGATGAGTTACTTCCTAGTCTTGGAAGTACCTCTCTCACTAAGAGGGATTGTTGATTTTTGAGTAGCTTGGGGGGTAATCCAAGCCATAGGGTTCGGGGTTTGGAGGGTGAAGTGCCACAAAAGTCATTTGTGGGCTTGGAACCCAAGATTGGGGTTTTGCACCCATTGATATTTGGGCCAAAACCATGAAGCATTTTGGACATGTGATGGATGGAGATGATAGAGGACAACGAGAAGAATCCAATGCTTCGAGAATCGTCGAATTCTGAGATGTCCTTGATGAGATATGATTTTTTGAAGTTGACAATGAATTTTTTGGGCATTCATGTCATAAAGGCTTGGAGTGGAAATGTCCAAAAGACATGTCACTTGGAAAAGTCGTTGAGCCCTCTTATTTGGTATAAATAAGGGGTGATTGATGTTCATTTCAGCACGTCCACTTGGTGCAACACAAAGGCATCAAAGAAGGAGAGGAGTAGCTCATTCAAGGGAGAAGAGGATCTCAGTTTTTGGGCTGCAGGCTAGGGTTACTTCAGCGAAGGAGGGAGGGATGTTAGGGCCTCTCCCAAGATTGTCTTGAAGTGTGAGTTAGCTAGCAGGAAGGCCGCATTGCAGAGAGAAAATTTTGAGTTGTTTGTGAGGGTATTTGTGGCACGGTTCATCACTGTTTTGGCAGCAGATTGTACAAGAGTTTGTGCAGGCAGGCCGAGCCCTAAATAGTGGGTTGTTGGGTATGTACATGGGCTGGTTTTAGCCCTACAAACCAACGTAAATCAACAGCAAGAACAGGGATGTATGTCGCAGTTGTAGGAGGCAGATAGGAGGTGGAATCGTGGGCTCACAGGTGGTTGTGAGAAGCCCTAACCAAGCAGCCTCATCAACAACAGTTCACTTCAGTTTGGAACAACAGTCAAAAGGTATGTTTGACTGAGTTATTGCTTTGTGTTGGATCCTAGTATTTGGATCAGTTTAGGTGAGATTATATTTGCAACCTGTTGGAGCCAATTGGAAGGCTTAACCTGGTGGTTAGAAGCCTTTTCTTGGAGCATATTTCACGGTGGAGGTATTGGGCACTTAGTGGTCGGTGGAGGGCAACAAGAAAGTGACCAAAGTAGCCCTAGATCAGCGTAACAAGGACATTGACAGTTGTGTGTTGGGTGAAGAATTGAGCCTAATGTGTAGCTCTTTGATGGACGAAAGAGGCTACTAGATTGGCAGATTGGACAACCTAGAAGAGAAGATTGGATCAGCCCATGTTCATTGTAGTAGAAGCGACTTGCAGCAGTGATAGGTGGAAACCCTCATGGAGACTCTATGTTGTCCTTTGATGGACTAAGAATCAGCTATCTTGTATTCTTGTACTTGTGGATAATTGAGGGTCATTATCCCTTGTATGGAAAGCCCTAGATTGTTGTATTATTCAATTGGTTTAATATAACAAAGATTGGGTTGTTGTACATTGTTGCACAATATTTTGTAAAAAGTTGTGTATACTTTTGCATGTGTGATTTACTGTTATTTATTTTTTGTTGTGCAAAGTAGCCTTGTTGAGATTATTGGTTTGGTAGCATCATAGATTCTAAGATTCTATCCTAGACTCAAGATCGTGGAAATTCAACAAGTCTACCACTTGGAAAGAAGATGTTGTAGGGTTTCATCCCTTCTTATGTTGTTAGTTTGGGTAAGTACTTAATTCTTTTCTTTGTTTTTCCTTATGGTTCCTTGGCAAGGGTTTTAAGTATTTTATTCAAACTATAGTTGATCTTGTTGGTGAAGGTGCTTTCCTTTGGGAACTACTTGTAGGGCCTTAGTCTTCATCAACATTCCACCAAGACTCTGGGATGAGGGGACGCGGGTGCAAGGAGACACACACGGGGGATATGAGGGAGTACCCTCAAATTTTAGGGAAATTTAGGGGGGAAGTCGAAGTATATAACTTTTTTTAATATATATATATATATATTCAAATTCATATTCAATAATGAAAGTATAAATACATTGATCAACACATAATTGAATTAAATAATGAAATACATTGTTCCATACTCATCATTCATACTGATGCATATATCATTCATCCATACACCATGAGATTCAATAACAATATACAATGATCCATATTCACAATTCTAGAATCTACATTGATTTAAAAATTATATTCATCGTTCATCATTGTAGAATTCTAAATTGATTCAAAATTTAAATTCATCATTCATCATTCTCGAATCTAGTTAGTACTAAGCAAAATAGACAATAGTAGATATTGAATTCTGAAGATTAGAATGGTAAATTGGTATAACTAAAACTAACAAATAGTAAAGAGTGACGAGTCAAAGAACTAGTCTAAGGTCATCAATATCTAGAGTCAGGGCTCGAAAGTTGAAACTGAAAATTAAAAATGGACAATGAGAATTGAAGGAGCACCGTGGGGAAGGAGAGACAACAGTTAATTGGTGATTCGGATAGCGTTGCGTGGTAATCCAAGTAGAGGTAAGCTTGGTAAGTTGAATGAGTGAGTTAGGGATTGCAAATTAGTTTAGGTTTTGATATTTGTTATGTTTTTTTCTTTTTAGTTTTAATTTGTTTTATTTTTTATTTTTTAAATTTCAAGGGCTATGAGACAAAATTGAGGGGGACATGTCCCCCGTCAAAAGGGATGATTTTGGGCTTGGTGCACTTGATTAAATGCTAGTTCCATCCGTTCATACTTGATGGAATCCAGTGGAAACATTGCAATCCCCCCAATCCTGAAATAGTGAAAATAGTTAAGTCTACTGAATTTTGAATGGGATATGAAATTCTATTTTCTCCATATGAAGTCTGATGAGGTTGGTAGCACTCTCAAACATCCTGAGTCATTTCATGGTAATGTTAAAAATTTAAGTAAAAGGATTAAAATGAAAGATGAAGGATAATGTCACTTCTACTAACATTACCATTAATTACATAGCATTAGTAGGGCCCTAGGGTTGCATATTATCGTTTTCGAGCAAAATTAAGGGGTGACGCCTACCCCTTTTTGAGGGGGGATGCCCAGAAGCACCCATTTTGGGGAGTCGCATCCCCTACATTGGGGAAATGTCCCCCCCATGTCTCCCCAAAAGAGGACATGGAGAAACATTTCCCTAGACGTCCCTCCCTCCAAGGTTCGTGGTGTGCAAGGGGTGAATGCACCTGGCCCTGGGGGATGTGTCCCCATGGAACACTGATCTTCGTAATTTATCTTGATTAGATAATAGATTATTCTATCCTAGGGCTCTAATTTCTTAACCCTAATCCTTTAAGATAAGAAAGACCCATTCTTAGATGGGCATGTTCCTTGACTCCATAAGCCCTAGTGGAAATAAAGTACTTGTCTTCTCCCAACAACAAACCAAAAAATCCAAAAATACAAAATATTTTATTTTGTTTTGTTTAGAAAGAAATCTAACAGAAAAACAATCAAAGAAAAATCATAATTTGGATTTTGTTCCTAGTTTAGTGCAAATTTCATTGATTATTTCATTTCCTAGACCAGTTTTATCAAGGTTTTGTTCTTAATTGTTTATCTCTAACCCTAAAAGGGAAAAATGTCCCTATATAATTGTGCTTTAAGGTTATCTCTAACTTCATGTAGGCTGATTTAAGGTTTTCTTGAATCTGGAAAAAATGTAACAGCAATAAAAACTGGGTTTGGAGAAACCCTAAAGCTAGGGTTTGGTACTCAGAGGTTCATTATTACTCATGCCTAGATTCTATTTCATTTATAGAACATTGCTAAAGATTTATCTTACATTTTAGTGGTGCAATTGATCTTTGAAGTGCTTATAATTGTATATTCCATTTGGAGGATCCTCTTGGTGAATTATTGTGCTAACTTTGAATAACCTTGTGGGGATTCACCATCTATTTTTGAAGTTCTTGCTTATTTGATTGGTATATATCTTGGAAACTTGATTCTAACACCTATTCAGCTATTATTTTGTTGCATGCCTTTAGCCCTAATCAAATCATCCAAGATGTCTTGCTCACAAGTGGATAGTCTCTCTTGGATGATCTACTCTTCACTTTAAATCTGAAATTCTGCATTATTTGATCATAAAAAACAGATTTGGAAGTATTGGACAGCCTCAAGCTTGTCCTTGCTCTAGTATATAATTGATTGGCACTTACAACACACATAGCACCATCAATTTATGCTAGCTGATTTTACTCTTTGTGCCCTAAAGTAGCTTAAAAGTTGTTCAAGTTCAATTAGCCTCTTTGAAGTTTCAACTATTGAGTTATAATCATTTAATTGCAAATCTGAAGTTGTTTTCATTGTTTAACTTTCACATCAAAATTCACTAGCTCCTAACCCTCTTACTTTTTTGGATAATTGGTGGTTTACGCTATTATTCCTAACTTCTTGTCTTTGAAGGATTTAATTCACTTATTGGAATCCTTACGCTTTATATTGCTATACATATTGAGGATTCATTGAAGTAAATCACAAGCTTGCACAGTAATAATTCACTAAAGAGGTTTAATTTTGGTAGATAGGGATACTCCTCTTAGCCTTCGGGATCCAGCCCAAGGTTGCAGGGAAGCTTGTCCCCCCTCTCGAACCTGCTCCCAATTCGCGCTCCGAGCGGGAGCGTTTTGGGAGCGCACTCCCTAAACAGGAAAAACACTCCCTGTTTTTAGGGAGCGTTTTAGGAAGCGTTTAGGGAGCGCTTGAGGGAGCGTTTTAGGGAGCGTTTTTTTAGGGAGGGAGGGTTTTAGGGAGCATTTTTTTATGGATAGAGCATTTTAGGGAGTGTTTTTTTTAGAAAGGGAGCGTTTTTTAGGGAAGGAGCATTTTCGGGAGCGTTTTTTTTGCTTAAAGACTTCGTCCTAAATGAAATTACTTGCTCTCCATTTGCTTAAATCATCCATTTGCCAACCGAACTATACTGTCAATATAATTTGTGTATCAACTATTTTTTAACATATTATGATACAATTCCATTTGGTAATGGCCGTTATTTTATTGTAAACCCAGGAAAGGTACGTCCTTTAACAATCTCGAGACAAAATTTCCTGCCATAAAGTGGAATGGATTTTGTTCAAACTAGTTGAAAAGCATACATCATATTCCTTTTATGCAAGGATCAACTGCCAAGATATGAGTAAAGGCTAATTTTCATTAAGGAATAAAAACAAAAGCTTATCTTTAAGATTCATTGTGTTGTAGTTATTATAAGTAGAATACATGACCCTTTGAAACTCAGTGTTTAATTCAACAACAGTTTCTCTCCACTGTAAAAAGGGCCTAAATATTATGAAATCATTCTTTGTACTATTGTTAATGCCTTACACCTACTCCTTTCTTACATTGAAACCAAGTTGACAGTTCTTTGCAATCAAGATATGCCATCTTATTGGAGACAGTGATGGATGACCGAAATATTTGTTGATGTTTCAGGAATACCTCTACCCTTTTAGGTCATGGCCAAATTGCTTGCATGAGATGGGGGCTTGTGTATTTTCCCATCTACTGTTTCTTAGAGATTTTTTGACCTTAATGGCAAAGTGGGTAACAAGTTGATGAAAATGCAATTGCTTAAACTTTGGATAATTAATGATATGCCTTCTAGGTTGAATTTCCCATTTCCTTAATTTATTCCTTAGCAACACATTCTACGTGTTCTCCACCTATTGGACATGACGAATACCTAAGCATTCAGCTAAAGTGCAGATCCCATTCTCCCCCTAGGGACTCACTTACGGCTCTAAGATTTTAACTCTATTATATTTTATTAGGCAAGATCCCATTTTTTTTCTTAAGCGGCCATCACATAAAAAAGCATGTGGCTTTTTGCACAATGATATCAAAATCAAAGCCCTAGTTTAAGCTGCCTAATGTGACCCCTACATTACAATATCTTACTGTATCTTTTAAGATGATATTCTGTTAGATGTGTTCCAAAAACTAAATGTATCATGTGATTTTCTCAATATGTGTTCATTGTTTATTAATACCATCATTTTTAAGATTTTTAAATCTTTACAACCATCTAGATTTCTATGGTTGACAATTTTCACATTATTTCATCTAAGACACCACAGGTTAGGGCTTTTTCATTTTCTTCTAGGTTACATCTTGGGAATTTGTGTAAATATTTTATTGGATCATTATCTTTAAGTGGTTGTCTGACATAAAGTATCTTCTCTTCATTCTTACATCTTTACAAATACCCTTTAACGTTTCTAGAGAAATTATTCTTCATTCTTACATCTTTACAAATACCCTTTAACATTTCTAGAGAAATTATTCACATTTTTTAATTATATTTTTTGAGGGAAGACAATGTCAAAAAGCATTAAGGCCAAGCCTTAGAAGACTACCATTACCACGATTTGCTCAAATTTCAAAAATTAGACATTTCTCGTGGCAAGAGGGCAAACAATAGATAAAATAGATTTACTAGTCTTTTCTAGTTTCTAGTAGTTTTTAACTTTTTATAACTGTTGAAACTTGACTATCTCATATTTAATTTGATATTTTTTGTAGACAATATATGAAAATTTAAGTTTGAAGTTTGAAACTTTGAAGTTGGCAGTTATAAGTTTATAACTCATTATGAATTATGAATATGATGCTTCATGAAATTTGTAAGTTGGTTCATTTCGTTTCATTTTATAACATTTCATTTCATGTTAAATATTCTTTTTTGAAAATGTTACACTTAGCTTACAAGTACAACTATGGTGATCAATGAATCGATGATGATAAATGTTATATATTGAATTTTGAAAGTTTGAAACTTTAAGATTGATGAATCATGAGACTCAAGAGTCAATATGTTAAATGTTTCTAACTTCTAGATTAGAAACATAATCTTATAGATTAGAAGATTATAACTTCTAGATGATTGATGTTATATGGTTCAATCTATGTTTTTATGTTTTTTATGTCTAATTCATCATTCTACATGCTTTTGTTGACACATATGCATCAAAATATAAAAATATATAAAAATATATATATTATAAAAAAACGTTCCCAAACTGGGAGCTTCTGAAAATGGTGCTCCCGCTCCCAAGTAACCTTGATCCGGCCTAAAGTGAGGGGGGATAAAAAACTAAAGCAAATTCTATAAATCATATAGAGCTGAAGAGTGATATAGAGAGCAGAATCAAGGAAAATAAGAGAGGAGTATGTAAGTCAAATTACAAGGGTAGTACATGCCTATCATAGTAGCTTGACCTAAAGAGGGTGTAGTTTGGTTGTATTTTGGCAGCGAAATCGGTATTCAGGTGCCTTGAAAGTTTTGTTCCTTGGAAAACCCTCCTGCAAAATCAATTTCAATCTGCTGAGCACATCTTTATGTTACATGGTACTTTTGGGATATGTGATATCCTCTGCTTCCCACACTTTTTTACGACTTTTAGGTTCCTCATTTGTAGGAGGATAAAAATTTTGTTGCCCCTCTAGTTATGTAGAATTTCTCCTATAGTCATGAGGGATGGGATTTGGCATGGCATCCCATTTGGAGTCGACCTCATCAAGGTTGGTGTATTGCTGAGCATCCAAGATTCTAGGCGCATAGGTTAAAGAAGAAAGGCATTTCTTATTGGAGGGATCTTTGGGACTTTGAGACCAAAGCATGGATGGATTGGAAATTGTTATCTTGTCAAAATGCTCTAATGTCATTTGACAAGCCTGCCATCAAAGATAATATGGGGTTAATTCCTACTAAAAAGTTGTACCAAGTGAATATCGGTCTGTAGGAATTGTTATGGTGAGAATGGGGATGGAAATTTATAAAGCAAATCCAACAGTATGACACTAATAAGCTATATTCTCTCTTGCACCAGAAGCATCCTTGTCTCCTATACTGAATGCCAAATAGACCTCTTCGGATTTTGAGGGCTGAGTTCGCAGGATGCAAAGTGTTTGCTCACTTTATCTCAGCTACAAATTATGGGTTTTTCCATGGCTTCCTGTCTATCAAGGACTGCCATCTAAAGCATGAATGGTCTTTGTCTAGTTTGTAGCCAACCAGAGCCAGTGAAACATATCTTATGGTAGCACAAGTTTTCCAAAAGCTGTCGGAAACATGTTCAAGATTGCCACTCAGTTTTGTTTCAAGGACAGCTTCCTTGGCGGTCAGTATTGTTTGGTGATTCACAATCGATATTACTTTATCCCTTCTCCAGCATATGGTATTGCCTTAGAATTACAGCACTGTTTACTATCTAGAAGCTACAATGCAAGTACGTTTTCTCTAAAGAGGTCAGTTCAGTTCATAAAACAGGCTGATGGATTGTCTTTGTCTAGTTTGTAGTCAACCAGAGACGGTGAAGCATATATTATGTTAGTGCAAGTTTCCCAAAGTTGTTGGAAACATGCTCAAGATTGCTACTCAGTTTTGTTTCAGCGACAGTTTCCTTGGTGATCAGTATTGTTTTGTGACTCACAATCTATAGTACTTTCTCCCTTCTCCAGTATATGGGATTGCCTTAAATTACTGCATTGTTTACTATCTAGAAGCTACAATGCAAGTACGTTTTCTCTAAGGAGATCAGTTCAATCTTTTTGTCATACTTGACTGGGAGAGGTATGTATGCAAATTGTCTGCCGAAGGCTACATTTCGATTAAGGATGCCCAAGAATTAGATGCCTTAGCTTATTCTGACATTATTTCTGCTTTTAAAGCTCTAAGAATTAGGATATAAGAAACCTCCATATATACACTACCACTTTTATTTTCAGCTTTGTAAACGTCTTCTTGTTGATATAAGATGTAGTTTAAAGAAAAAAAGGACAAATTATATAAAAAAATGTAAACAGACATCAGTTGAAAACTTCCCTATATTCACAGATGAACAATCTCCATATTTATTTTCATATGCAAAATAAGAAAGGACAGCATGGCATCCTTACCTGTTTCTTATGTCTGCCTCGCGGCGTCCAAGCTTGGGAGTGTCAGCTGTGAGGACGATAGCTTTGTAGCCTGCACGTTCTGCACGCTGTACTAGTACAGCTGATATACTCCTGTTCTTATACACCTGTTTCATGAAGGGAAAATAGGCATTGTTATAACTTGCATTTAGTTATGAATTGCTCCTTTGATTCTATAAATAATTTAAAACATTTAAAAATGACAGCAGCTAACAAGAATATACATCTACAGCTTGATTTGAGATATAACTTACATAAAGTTGAAAGAAACGAACAGCATCACAAGTTGCTGCAACCTCCTCAACAGTACTAGTAGAGGAAAATGAAAGCACCTGAAGATTTATCACGTGAGTATGTCACAAAAATAAGGAAAACGCAGTAAAATCAGCTCCCTAGCTGATTATGAAACCAGTTCTCTATACTTGTGGTGATCTGTCATCTGTTGTACATACATGTGATTAATATCCAACTTCACCCTCAGACATGCAAGTGATCTCAGATGGAAAAGTTCCACTAATCACCAGACCGCTGATTATATATGCATTAACAGCACAAGAAATCTTTCAAATGAGGACTGATTTTACGGTTTACCATGATTGTACCAGCTGCTGCTGCCGCCCTTGCTGTAGCCAGTTCTCCTGTCATACACCAGAACCAAAGCCAAACTCTTTGGACTAAGCTTACCATGTAAAAAGTGGAATTTACCCCAAATTAACTCTCGATCAATTACCTTCAGGATGGGCTAGTTTATGCATAGCCGTTGGAGCAATCATGATTGGTGCAGAGATCTTGAATCCCAATATTGTAGTTGACAAATCCACATTACTTACGTCTACTAAAACTCGGGGGCGCAACCTATTAAAATCCATGCATATACAAAAGACCTTAAAAGTTAATCCAGCTAGGCACATGTTGACAGATAACAAAGAAATGTAATTGCAGCCACTAAAAATACTGAATGAAATTTCATAATCAACTGATTTCCAAAACTCCATTACCAGTAAGGACTAACAGCAGCTTTGCACTGTCTAGCTTCAGTGCAACTTCCCCACTCACAAGTTGTAACATGTCTAAAATATTTGGTTGAGTTCTCTCATTTGGGTAAGATTTCAAGGCTTTCAACGGCTGTCTACCATCATTATCATTTCTTAAAACCTACAATTTTACCATACCCTGCTTCATCACCAATCTTTATCTCCTAATATATGTGCACTGTGATGAATTACGTTTCTGCATATTATATTACATTACAAAACTATGAATTCTTTAAGATACCTAACGAGCATCAGGTGCTTTATGTAACATGTACATAATATATAGTTTCGCCAGATTTTGTTTGACTTGCCATTATGAAAAATGCTTGACAAAATGCATTGCAACATCACAACTAACCTGAGGGGTAGCATGAGGGGGAGGGGTTATCTTCAACCCCGAAGGAAATCAAGTGCTACAGTACTCCTGGGGGTTGAGAAAACAGACCAACAACCAGGCAGAATTATACGCTCTCCTGCTGGGGCTTAAGTTAGTTAAAGAAATGAATCTTACCAAGATCGTTATAGTGGGGGACTCTCTCCTTACCATTCAGTACTTATACAGAGACTCCTTCCCTCAGGACAAGAATCTGACTCAAATTTTTCATAGAATCAAAGCATCTTGGGCCACTTTCCCGCTAAGGCCTTTTTTCATGTTCTTAGATCTCAAAATGCTGCTGCTGACAAACAAGCAAACATGGTGTGCCTACTAAAAGCAGGTCAGACTTCTATCAATGAATTAATTGGATGGCAAAGTATTCCATAACTGTACCCTTACCAATATCAGTCTCTATGAAGTGTATTAAGGTTGCATGCTTAGTGAGTATAAAGGAGAATTCTTCTCATATTCCTATGACTATCCCCCTTCAAAGTCTCATCACCTTGCGATTCAATAATAGTGGTATAGTTTATGGTTCAATGAGGGGGCATTGTAATTTGTAACAGGGGTGGCATGACAGGCTGTGAGTGCCCAAGCCACGAGGAGGTTATCAGATCAACATGCTCGGATGTGTTAACTCTTGCAGCCAGACTGTACAGTAAGCTACGAGCCGATCAGGTAATTAAAACTTGGATAGCTCCAGAGAAGTGGGCTATTATGAAATTAAATGGTGATAAGCTTGTTACAGCGTGTGATTCCCTCGATCCTGAATAAATTTATGGGGGAAGTTGGATGGATTTGTCATCTCCCTTCATGGTGGCCCAGCTTGCACTGGGTTCAGACATTTTCCCTTCTGCAGGGGTGGCTAATCTTGCTGTTAATTGTGCTATACGACATGCTCTGGGAATTCTTCAGGAATATTATTTGAGTATTGGAAAAGTTGGCGAAGAGCGACGCTCTCACAAGATTGAAGGGTTGTTCTGAGCCTCTCAGTTAAATTTGGACAGTTGTGGGCTTCTCTGCTGGTCGAGGCTGCTCACCCCTCTTAAATCTAGCTTGTGCAATTGTGATTGGTCCCTTTAGAACGTGGTCTGCTTCTTGGGAGCAACTGAATGATAAAACTCTTCCCATGCTTGCCTGTGACAAATTCGCTAAACTCCTCTGAGGCGTAATAGAATTTTTTATTTGATTGGGAAGCAGGGTCCTCTACCGTCTCGGCTGTGGCAGGGTAATTGGCCTCTGGAACTATTCCTCCGTATATCTCCTGGGACAGCACAACTTGCACTATATTCTCAGGTACTTTCTAATCCTCTTCGTGATTATCATCTCTGATTCTGGTAGCTCTTCGAAGTTCTTCTTGCAGTTCTGAAAATGTGCTGAACCCGCACTCCTTTGCTTCCTATCCTAGCATCACTCCGTACTCTTTGGCTCTTTTCTTGAACTCCTGAGCAATTTAAAGTTTCCCCTTTCAGACTTCTCGGAAACCCTTCTGTTCGTTTGCTATACAGCCCTTTCTTCTTGTCTTCTTAGTCTCTGGAGCCCTCTGTTCCCTGTCTATCCTGAATTTCGGTCTCCCCTTCGCCATTAATGCTTAATGGCACCCCGGAATGGAACTCAAACTATAGGTGGTGGTAGCAACATCTGTAAAGATTGCCCTCAGCACTCTGATGTTCTCCACATCGAAAATATGGATTTGCAATGGAAAATGCATCAACGAATGAATACTGTCACATTTCTCTTGGAAGACCTCCAAACACTCAAAGAAACAGTCCGCCGACAGGAGGATGAACTGGATGCTCTGCGTAGGCAGATTTCAAAAATGCAGACACAGCAGGAGACTAAAGAGGTTCAAAGCTCCAACAGTACAGTCCAGTCACCTGCCAGCACTCAGTTTGGTTTAAACAGCCCCCCTGCAGCTCATCCCTCTCCATTTTGATCATGTCCTCTTTTTGTAGATTCGTCCTTTTGTTAGGTCAGTTCTGCAGGACTTATGTTTGTAGAATGCTTACCGTAGTAAAAGCTCGGCTAAAAATTTTGTAAACAGATTTCAATCCTCCTCTGAAGGATCTGGTGAATGGAAAAGTAATGTAAAGATTTCCCGAGTATTTTGCTGCATCCGGGTGCAGACTTAATAGTCAATCTAATCATTGGGAATAGGTTCAGCTGGTTAGATTTAATCAATTGAATTGGGATCTCGATCTCGAAAATCTGATTAAGCCGCAGAGTCTACTGAAGAAACAACTATATCTACTGTTTACTCGATGGCTTCCTCTGCTAGGGGTGCCGGAACAACGCTTCTTGCTGCTGCTTAACTAACCGAATCCGCATCACAGAAAAGAGATTATGCCAGCCTCAACTGCATCCCCAGAGAAGGGAGAGGGGAGGAGATTTAAAGTCATAGAAACTATTCCAAGACACCGAATATAAAATTTTCCTAGACTGTGTATCTGAATGTTTATTATTAAATATTTATGTCTCAGGCTCACACAACACATCTCACAGAGGAGAAAAAAACCCCGAAAACACAAATATTCATCTGCAACTGCGCAATCACTATGTTAATAGGAAGGCCACTGCCTCTCTTGACACCCCATTAGCATAAAAATCATGTTATATTGTAACTTGTATACAGCGGGAGACCAAACCTCACAGCCAACAAATAAAATATGAATTTCCCTTACCTTGATGAACAGTTTTAAAAGCCCTTTGTAAATATATAAACCAAATGAGAACCTATTTCTCACTGTTCATTAAATTAAAAGAAATTTTATTCAATTTATTCATTAAATCGAATTTACAGAAAATTCTCAAAGACAAATGAGACTAAAATTGATTAAACTCTCTATCACATTTACAGAAAATTGTAAAAGACAAATGAGGCTAAATTTGACTAAACTTCTCTTTCTTTTAGTATTTCTTAAAAATAGGCAGTGACTTAGAAACCTATGCGTGTTTAGTTCTTTCATAAGAATAGGAAATCAGTAGAAAATTTCTCTTACAGCTATTATCTGGATCTCCTACATTCCTTGGTTTGGCTGGACACGAGAATCGAAAGAATACATGCAAGATTTCTATGGAATTGAATTAAATTGAACGCGCAGAAAAGGTACAGGTATAGTTGTCTGTGAGTTACCCACCTGATTTTTTGGAAGGCAGCAACATTTTCTCGAAGAGTCCATTCATCCTCAGCACCTCCGGCATAGAAATCATATATCATCTTGGGGAGGGCATTCCTCGCTAGCGCACTGAATTCATTCACATTTACAGGCTCAGCAGCCATTGTTTCCCTACTGTGATAATATCTTATGTGATGCTTAATCCTGACTGAATATATTGTTGTCCAAATCTGCAATTATCTTGGCAGTAGAGATTTTATGGAATTATTGCAAGATGCCCTGTGCAACTTATATGTGCTGCAGCCTGCATGCCTGCTCGCCTGATCTTTATAAGATCATAGTACGATGTTCGTTTACCTCTGTATAAGCATAAAAGTATTAGCCAATGACGAACGGAATCTCCTGTCAGACTCTCCTATGAGACGTGATGGATTTAATATCTGTACTATTAAATTTTTGTCGGGATATTGTGAATAATGTCGAACAGAACACATTTTTTGACCACAGAGAGGCTGGGTAACGCTTTTGTTCGCACCATAAATTTGATGAGGTTGACTTGGAATAACTTCGAAAATTCGAATATAATCGGAATTTTGTGACTATGTTAAGAAAAAAAATCTGTTCTTTTTTTCAGATATTTTTAGGATTTTTGAAAACAAAGTTAATGTAATTTTTTAGTCTAGAATGTATTTTCAGGTTTTGAAAAGGAAATGCATTTTTTCATTTATTTTATAAAATTTGTGATTTTTTTTGGATTTGAAACAAAGTTAATAGGATTTTTTCGGATTTTGAAAAGAAAATGCATTTTGTCCACTTATTTTCAAAAAGGGATTGTAAAATTTAGAGGAGTATAAAATTTAAACCTGGCTTTTTTTTTTTTGGGTGAATTTGAAATGTTTTTTTACGGAAAGATTTTTCTCACAATTTATGGATCACAGAAGCAATATTCCTATGTTTTATATACTAATATATATTATATTTTTTGAGATTTTTTTGGACAAAAATATAAAGATAAATTTAAATATATATATTTTTTAATTTTTTTGATAATTATTATTGAAATTTAGTTATTTAGTTTTTAGTAAAAATATAATTTCCATTATTTAAATTATATTTTTAAGTGTTCTAAAAAACAATTTTGATGCACTTAAATTATGTACTTTTAATATTTGATATAGGTTAGATCTCATTCTAAATCAAATTGGTTGAAAATGTAATTGAGAAAAGTTTAAAAAGTCAAACTTTTAGACTATACTAAAAAGTGATCCCACTTATTTGACCATTTGAGCAAACTAAATTTTTGTTATAAAATATTTAAACTAGCAATTGCACCATATGTTGCAAAAGAAAGGTTGTAAAGCAGTGACATAAGAGATAGTAATATAGGGGAAATGCTCTCACATAAATCAACTTATCAACTTTATTAAAACACACATAATATATATAATTTATTTATTTTGTATATAGTGTAAATTGGGTATATATATGTATTGTGCTTGATTTTGTAGATTTGTATTTCTTAACAATGTCTTTATTTCAAAAATGATAATTAATATTAAACCATTTATTTATTTAATATATAATGTAAATTGGGTATATAAATTTATTGTGCTTATTTTATAGGTTTGTCTTTCTTAACACTTTCTTTATTTAAAAAATGATAATCAATGTTAAACAATGGTAACCAATGTAAAGTAGGTTGCATAAACTTGGTGCACCAAATTTTATTAATGTCAAAGTTTTAATGCATATTGTGTTAGATTATAATAATGTTTTTGGTAAAAGGGGTTTTAACTTATTAAATTAACATTTACATTTTGAAAACAAAAAATAATTTGTAACATTTTATTTTATTTTTAAATATTTAAATGGGAAGATAACATTTTTTCATCTTAATAATAAAATATTAACATTTATTGTTCTGCCAATATAATATAGATGTGTGATTTCATGAATAGTTAATATGGAGTTGACTCATGTCTCTTTTAAAATAAAAGTAAAAAATTCTTTAAAAAAAAAATTGGTATAATAATTAAAAAATGAATATACTTGCTCAATATTAAGAGATGTGGTAAAAACATTATATTATCACTTTTGAATGTAACTAAGATGTATAATTCTTATTGTTTTTTAAAATATTTTAATAGAAAACTTAAATAAACTATTTGAAAATCTATAATAACTAATTTATTTCAAAATAAATTTCATAGAAATGTATACAAGTGCAGTCTAACTTATAGACAAAATGGTTTTTTCACTAGAATCTCATGAGACAATTTCAAGTAAAATTGTGATTTTTAGTTGTTTAAAATATATTTTTGACTGTATAAATGGATTCAAAACCATGAAAAACCTTGTGACACTGCAATTATGTATATTAAACAAATTAAATACAAAGTTTTTAAAAATATATTTGAGGTTTTTTTTTTTTAATTAACCCAAAAAATGGTCCTCAAAAAACCATTTTGTCTATTATTTATGTATATATATAAGAAGAGAAAATATATGTGTGAGAGATAGAACCATAACAAAATTTTCTTGTAAAAATAAAAATTGAAAGGAACAATGCAGATGAAAGGAATGGTCATAGGTAGGGAAGTTTGTGGAAGGACAGACTAAGGACATAAACATTGTCAGGTAGCTTGTTCTCTTCAATTTATGGCTTCTATTTTTTTCGAGACCAATGATTGTAAGGCAGCATGTTATGTTCAAGTTATGACTTTTGTTTTCTTCACAGGCCTGAAATTTGAGGAGATCTTAGGAAGGTTATGCTAACTACGTATAACTTATTAATGATAAGTAGGTTAAAATATATTATTTTTGTATTAAGCGAGCTTCTATTTCTCTGATATCAAAATATTTACTATTCCTCTGGCAAGAACCAAACAAGCCTAGCCAACTTAATTATATTGTTTTTATGCAAGTAACAAGATGTTAAACACTTTCGGAGAACTGTACGCATGAAAGGGTCGAATATAAGTGATAGATAAGCGAAGCCACAACATACACATATATTTTTACATCTAACCCTATGGCAATCAAATCAAATGTGCAGTGTGTCTCTAATGCCATGGAAGTCAAATCAAAGACTTAATTTTTTTTTCAATTAAAGAAATCATGTTGGAACAAGAACAAGAATGAATGTGGGTACCGATCAATGTATTTTTGCCATTGTACAGGACCCACAATGAGTAAAAGAAGAAAAAGAATTATTAGAGGGTTTTCTTTTAAAGAATGTGTGGAAAATTAGATATAGTTCAAGAGAAAGAGCATAGAAAAATTGGTACAATTTACCTGAGAATTTTTTTGAAAGGCTGAGGCTAGCATTTTATACCATAGATGTAAGATCAGTAATTATTTGATTAGTATACCTTTCCTATCGATATTGACACTTCTATTGTTTTCAGATTGCATGAGGATGGAACGGTGGAACGATTGATTGACACTGAAACAGTTCCCCCTTCTTCAGAGGACGATAATTTTGATGAGGAGAAGAAACCAGTGTCTCGCTAGTTTATTTCCCACGCAGATTTCAACAAAATCACAGTTGTTGAAGCAGAAGAAAGCGTGGAAGACATTCCAACACATCCGCGGATTAGAAGCAAATGCAACCCAGAAGTGACCGCTAGCTTGAAAGAAGTAACAGGCTGACTTGATAGAGTGAGAAAATGAAGCACCCATCTTGCTCGGAAGTGCTGATCTGTAAATGTGTTCAATGTACAACGAAATCCAAAAATGAAATGAATACTTCAATTGAGATTGTAAGACCATTTCTAGAGATGAGTTCAATGCACAGCGTAAGCCAGAGGTGAACATAATACAGTACAATGACAGCCACAAGGGAAAGTATTAAAACATGTGGCCAATGCAAACAAATTAAGAATGATGTGAACCAGCTACACGAGTTGTTCTCTAGATGTGCTCAACTCACGACAGAATCTGGAAATGAAAATAATACATTATTTGAGATTGTAAGACCACTTCCAGAGATGAGTTCAACGCACAGGGGAAGCCAAAGGTTACCGGAATTAAAACCATTGAGCTTCTTTACAAAGAAATTGCATATAGTTATAACTCATACAAAGATAAGCCTAAGAACTCATTAATAACCGTAAATAATCCGTAAAACTGATTAATAACTGTAAATAATCTGAAGGTAGAAATTATTTTAAACGTCTAACATCAAAATCAATGATGTATAATTGCACAGGTGGCATTTAGGAAAGTTGTTTTCAAATAAAGATGCTTTACAACGTAATAATAAGTATAATTATAAGATATCCCCGACGAGGGTATCCTATCATCTCGACAGATGGAGGCGCATTGGATCGTGGAGCCAGGAGGGCCTCCAAGTGCCACATGTTTGAATTAATGGGTTTTTGGGACATGGACTCAGTTCTCACACATCCATTATATCCAGGCTTCAAAGCAGTCTGTTGGTTATTTTCAGTTGGCAAGCGATGAGGAATGAGTGCTCGGAGAGAGCACCCTGCGTATTGGCATATTGGCTCAAGTCGGGGCTTAGGGCATCAGTGCGTGGCAAGGTATGCTATCGCAGTTGGGTGTGGAATTGGTTCTAGTTTCGGGCCTGACCTTGGGATCCCGAGGTTGAATTCCCTGGTGAGAGTGACGACGTGTTGGGTCCTAGGCATGGTGTGTGTGGGTTGAGCGGGGAGTATACGATTGGAGATGTGTGGTTCTATCTCTGATTTGTATAATTTGTGTGGGTTATGCAGCCTGTAGGGGAGCGTGTCAACCGTTGTTGTATCTAGTACGGGAGAAGCCCGGAGGTCCCTGAGGCCTGGAGCGTGCCTTCTTGCAGCAAAGTTCATTGTGGTATTACGAGGGGTCTTTGGGAATGCAGGCTTACCCAAAATTGCTCTGAGCTACCCACAGATGGATGGTAAGCATTGCCTTTGTTCAGTATTACAGTTTCAATTTTGTGTCATGTCATTTCCTAGCCAATACGATATTTCTTGGTGACGGAGCAGTTGGGGGTGGTGGTTTTAGTTGTATGCCTTATCAAAGAGGTCATGCTAGAAGGGGAGGAATAGTTCGTCACAGGGAGGAGAGGCAGACGCCAAGGATTCCCAGCTCCGACTTTGTGTCAACTGAGAGCCGCCACTTTGTGGCGGACATGGATTTATCCCCAGCTCACTCTCCGGGCAGTGTTGAAGCTCTGGTCACCCTGGAAACGATAGCGGCTCAATTGCAGAATATTCAGCTCAATATAGATACCATGAGGGAGCAGCGGCATGAGGACAGTAATGAACTTTTAGCCTACATCAATGACCTACAACACCTGCAGAATGAGACCCTTGACTCTTTGGAAAGTCTTTGGCGCCATCATCGACACACCAACGACCACCTCCGCGCTTTGGAGATCCAAGTGGAACGTATCAACTATCACATGCATGGAAGAGTAGCTTTGTTTGTTGCACCTCTTGCGTTCCCTCCTAATCCTCCTTCGTGATGTATTTTTTTTAATCTTGTAATTTTTTTCCTTTTGTGTCAACAATAACCAATGACACCAGTTGTCTTGGCTCTTTTCTAGGCTTTCTTCTATGTAGAGCTATGCTCTTGGTGGCTCATAAGCCTGTGATGCTCAGTTTTTTTAAAGTAAGTTGTATCCTGATGTAAATTCTGGAATGATAATCTAATGAGCTTTTTTTACCGACAAAAAAAAGTATAATTATAAGATAGGATATAGATTGATGGAAATTTTCATAACTTGATTTGTTTTGTTAATTCTATTTTGATTAACTTTATAAGTTAATCATATTTTTACACTAAGAGTAACAAGGTACATTTACAGAAATGTTGATGGTTAAAATCTTGGTAATGTGAATGAGAAAGGTCATGTATGATTGCTCCGAAGTGATGGTCAAAGAAACAACATGTATTCTCATACTCAATTATCATTGTTATGTTGCACCCCAATGCCCACAATGTTAGTAATTCTACTAAGCTATCCAATGTAATATTGCATAAATCATGGGTTCCAAGAGTTTTCAAGGTTTCTCTAATAAGATGCATGAGCATCGTAGTGATTCAAAAAAACATTAATATAAGGTTCATTATTTAAAATAAATTTATGTTTAAAAATTATCAAACTTACATGTAAAAATATCAAATTTAAATTTAAAGAAACATCATTGAATTTTATCTAAAGCATGACCTTTTTATTGCATGACTACAAATTTGCATAGAGTGAGGACATTTTATTCTATGGTCATTTTTCTTATTGGCATTCCAACATGCACTAATAAGGTTCTTGTAGTCTCTTATTGGTAGATGGTTGTTGGAAAATTCATAAGGATGTCACAAGTTGTTGTCAAACTTGTCATTTCTTTGCTTTCCAAGAGGAGTTCTGGGACTTCTACTACCTTTACTTTACCATGAATTTTAGTGAGATTGAATTCCAAGTCCAATTAATATACCTTAGAGAGGCGACTTCTTTGTTAAATCTCTAAGAATGGGGATTGATAAATCATCCATGGGTAGATCAATAAAACTGAGGTGGATTCCCAATATAAGAATGATGGTATTCTCTTAGAGAAATGATTCCTCAAGAGATCCACATATTTTGTACGTTGAAAAGCCCCAATGTAAGTAGAAACATATTTTCATGATAGAGGTTTCAACAGAGAATTTAGATGATAGGTTATAGATCCCATGTATGCATATTGATTTCTAACTCATTGTTTCAACTTTAAATTTGAGATAGAAGAACAACCCATAGGATTGGTGAACCTTGGTCAATTGGGGTTATCTTGGGTGGTAGGAAAAATGGCTATTATCCTCCCCACCCAGATTCAAATCCCCACTGGTGGCATGATGAGCTATAATGCCTTGATAAATGTTGTTGTAATTGGCTTTGAGCCTTGTGAACTCTTAAGTCAGTATACTAGTGGACTAGCCTCTAGCCTCACTCTAGCCCTCATGCTTTTTTTCCCAGAAAAACAAAAAGAAGAAGAAAAAGAAATAAATAAAAAGAAGATTGGAGATGTAAAAGATGTGTTGAAGAATATTAAGAGTGGTGTTGCCCTTTCTTATAACAAATCCAATGTCTTTGTGGGTAAGATAAGTTGAAATTCTTTCTTCATATAAATTGGGGTTGAGGGAGGCCATGCTCTTATTGTGTGATAAGATTAATATCATTTTACTTTTTACTTGGCATTTAGTTGCTTTCAATTTACTTGACTGAAAAAACGATCATAATGCTAAAAAATATAAATAACAAATTGAAAATATATCTAAGCATTTTGATTGGATAATCATTAATTAACATATTCTAATTGACCTTAAAAGCTCAAAATCATTATAATGCTAATTTTCAAAACAAGAAATGTTAAATAGTGCATGACATCAAATCCATGGCATTATGCTTGAAGAGTAACTTGATGGTAACTTGGTTTGAGATTTCATTGTTCTTTTTCATTTTACAATATATCATGTTTTGATGATAGATGAAATATTCACTCTAAATTAATTAAATTAAGAATGTGAGTGGGCTTAATAGTTATGAGAATTTTTTTCTCTTAAAGAATTACAAGTTCACAATACCAATAAAAAAGTTACAACTTAAAATTAGAAAGAAAATAGAATATGCACACCTCCATAAATAGTTGTGTAAAAAACTTTAATTAAAATAAATAGATATATTTATATATTTCAATGTAAAAAAAATTAATATATAATTATATTTAATATAATAATTAACGCTCAAAACTTCACTTTAACAATGTCGACAATAAATGAAAGTCATAGTCTAATCAAGCTTCAAATTTGCCTGGAAATCATGGAAATTCCGGCAAGATTTTGATAAAATATGGCATAAATTTTTCTAAATCCAAGTTATAGCAGCCAAATGTCAAGATTTTGGGTGCCCCAGGGGTTTTTGATGGTGTTGAATCCATTTCCACTGCCAAAAGCACGATTTAGACATTCCCACTACCAGAATTTTTTGAAAAAAAAAATCACCAAATTCTGGTCTTTTTTTGTCATCTGGGAAGAGTGTTCGCCTCGATAGATGATGCCTAAATGAAATGCCTTTATTAATAAATAACGTAAGCTTATTTTGTAATTTCATATTAGCAATTTCTACGAATTTTTTAAATGGTTTTAAAAAAATTATTATATAATTTTTTTTAAGATATCTTGTATATCATTGTTTGTTGGTGCTTGAATGTTTGTTTCCAACCTTTGTTTGTTGTGCGTAGTGCTCCAAGCAAAGTCCCAAGTGGTATCAGCCCTTTTGGGAATGCCTGTGAAACAAGCGATGTCTCACCCGAGGCCCATAAAGGGGGTGGGGAGGGGGGGGGGTGGCAACAACCAGGTTTCAATAGCTGAGAAGGAGATGGGATTCTAATGGATACCATTTTCTCACAGTATTCAGGCCCTTAACTTTTAGCTACTCAATCTACCATTCTCAAACCACACACAATGCGCTAACTACTACAAGATTTAAAAAAAGAGTACCAACGAAAAAGAAAGGGTGCTTTGAATCCCCTTATCACAGTCGACATTTTATCCATACAACTGTTTGAATTAAACACACAATTCATATTAACATGATAGCAACAAGATTGAAAATAATGAGACAATAACGAAAAAACCATACAATAACATATAACAACATAATTCACCCAATTTTTTCTTCTATTAATTCTTGGAAATGGATTACATCACAATTTTCCAATTCTACATGGTTTCACGGCTCATCAACCTATAGGAATCAGAGTTACAATGCAATACTTAAAAAACTCAAACAAACTCAGAAAACCTAGCAAAGAGTTCTCCAAAACAAGTCAAAGACTGAACCCCTAGTCAAATTGGCTCCCTCTGTTTTATACATCATTGCAAGTTGAAGTCATTAATAAATCCCTTAAAATGATCCTTGATGGGAAAGATTCCCGAGAGCCAGGGTTGAAAGCCCCAGCAAAGTGGAATAAGAAAATAACAAAGAACACTCATGCAAGCATATCCAACATTCGAATTCACAAAGTTTGGATAAGAGATGTACCCAAGGGTCCTACGTTTGAAGTAGATCCCATAGGGTCCAAACCCTTTGCTTCTTCCAAAATGTGCAGACTTGCAAATCAATTACAAAAGCATAGACAAATAATAGAGTTCAAAGTACATGCATGTAGATATGTTAACTCATCATAAATAACATCATAAGTTAACATTCACACGATGAAAACATATTTCAGGAACAAGACATGAGCTTCTTTATTAATGAAAAGTAGCAAGTACAGGAAAGCTACAACCTGATCCAAGCTAAAGGTACTGACAAAACCTTCCTTTGGATCTGTCCAGCCTGAGCGCCCAACATAGAATTCCTATCTAATAGGTGCAACGAGATGTTAGATAAGGGAACTAAACATCTTTACAATGAAATAAGAGTTTCCTATAGATTGGGAGTGCAAGAGGCAAAGGAAAATGCAGACTTGATCTAGGGGAATTTGGTTATAGTATCGATACCTCTCATATTAACTCCATTAGGCCTACCCAAGGGGTGTATATATACCACCTCAAATTGGTTATTTCAGTTAGGCCACGGGCTCCTGTAGGTGGGATTTCGGTAAAACCCGTAAACCTCGCCCGAAAAATAGTTTTCTATTTATTTTTTCAAATTTAAAATGTAGTACGCTGATATAGTTCATAGGAATCACGTATGTACATGTTTTTGTGTGGGAAAAGTCACGTATGGATTTTGGAAAACACTTTTATAAGATAAAGTCAAGCTTGTAAGGGAAAAGGAGCTGCACATGCCATACAAGAGCATATGGTCTACAAGAGTGCTGAAAGATGTTGTAACAATGATCGAAATTACTTTTAAAAAAATCAGTGAAAATAAATTACGCGCAGATATTTTGTGTTTTATGGTTCTTTACCAGTATATATTTTAAGGTGGTCTTAGTTTCAAACGATTTATTTTCCTGCTATGTCATTCCTTTGTGACCACGCCCCGACAAACTGCACAACTCACCATGCTTATTGTTGTTGCGCACACTTGCCTCATTTGTGTGATGCATTTTTCAATTATGCGTTGCTTCTTCCTTTATGTGCACAATTGTAAAACTTCAAAGCTACCTCCAATAGGCCCCCAACACACACTTGTGGCTTGTCTTGAGCCACTCGGCCCTTATCCTATCTTCAATGTTCCAGGAACCTCTATCTTTAAGGAATTAAACTCATTCTCTTATAAGTATAAACAATTCAAATCCTTCCATAGGTGGCATTTCTTCTGCAATGCCTTTGAACTCCATATCCATTATCCCAGAAGCCTTATTCATTAGTAGGTTTCAATACTTTTCTTTGCAATTTACAAAAACACCAAATCCAAAATGGAATGTTGTGCCACACTCCTCTTCTTGGTTTTTCTTTTAGCAAGGGAGAGAAAGTGTGATCTTCCACTGCTACTTCTGAATGTTGTCCTCCTTATGCTTCAAGTTCTCCTTCCCTGGTATTATTTTCAAGCATGTTAGGAACTTTGAATGAGTGGGGGTGTATCTATCCATCCAACTAGGCGCACTTGGTACCCAAATCTGATTGGTACATTGTTCCTTGGGTTGTTCTTAGCTTCCATCATTGCATGTCCAAATACTAAGTTTAAGGGTTCCCTTTTGATGCAAAACTTTGCATGCCAACCCCATACACATGTAAAGAAAGTCCCTTCTTAACATTATGACCCCTACTAGAGGGACCACCTTGACACTGCCTTTACAATTGTGCACAACTCTCCCACATAGGTAGTGTTGGTCTCAATTTACTAGTGTGGCTATGTTATTTTCTTTAAAACATCTCTCAAGGTGATTTGTGCGCTCTTCCCACAGAGTTGTCACCAACCATTTGATGAATACTCCCTTTTCCCCTTTACATGTTTTGTGGCTCTGCACTTTTTGAACTTCCATTAATGCTTGTAACTGTGTGGTCCTGAGACCCAAAATTCTTCTCACCTCATATTTTTAGTTAGTCATGGCCTCCCATCCTCAATCTTCCATAGTTGTGTAGCTCCATATCTCCCTCACTTCATATTCTAAATTATTCCTTAACGGATATTCTTCATTCTCTCTCACATTCTACACTTCCTCATATTCTCAAACATCCATCGTCACTTACAAGAAATTCCATCATTGATTGTTACAATTGTGCACCTACACAGGGTTTTATAATTATCTCATTGGACTTCTACTTCCCTGCAACATCATGACACTAACCACTTTATTTAATGTATCAATATATGACTCGTAACATTCCAAATTCACACTTATGTGAAACATTTATATCCCTAGTTGAGGATATCATGGGCACATGCTCATTCTCGACATCATCCTATCTTATCTCAAAATTGACAGGCCCACCTAAATTTTCATTTATTCCATCCAGTCATCCTAATAATCAAAGGGATGATAGGCTAAAGTGTGAGCTATCAGTATGTGTACATATTTCATTTGCAAAGTTTGATATTTTCTATAAGTATAGTAATTTTCGTATAGCTTGAAATACTTATAATTTCAATATCTCCACACATGGATCTCAACATGTCGCTTGTCGTCAATCCTCCTAGAATGAATTTTCCTATTGATCACCTTCCTCCACACAAAATTTTTCGTGTAATCCATGTTCATTGGGCAATGTAGTATAACATCAAGAATGAAAATGGACTTTCATGTCCTACCATTGCAAATAAAAATAATTAATACCTAATTATGTACAAGGGAAAAAATATATCGAACTTCATTTACTTCTGCGTGAAAGGTTGATTGTCCTTATAGAGCTTCAACTAACTTATTTTTACATAACCATCCAATTGCTCACTATTCAGAGTATCTAATTGCACTGTGCCTACCTCGGTGACAACCGAGATCCTGCAAGGGCCTAGCCAATGCATTTGTAACTTTTCATGGTGATTCATAAACCTTCTATCATACAATAATACCCAATCCCTTCCTGAAATTCCTTCTACTTGATGCACCTATTATGCCATACCTTATCTCGTGTTTTTTTTACCTTCTGGTGGAATCCCACAAAAAATTGATCTTCTTCAAGCTGCAACAACTCCTCCAGTATGCACATCAATACTCCTACCTCTGTCACTTGGGTTTTTTTCATAATGTGCAAACCAGGCACGAGGAATTTATTGGCATCACGACTTCTTGTCCATACACAAGTTTGAATGATGCATGGCAAATTATATGCTTGCAATTTGTGTGATATGCCCAAAAATAGTTGGAATGCAGAGATATAAGTTATCCCTATTAGCATTGTAGATCTTAGTGAGCACATTATCCAAAATATTATTGAAGGATTCCATTGTGTCATTAGGTTGAGAGTGATATGGTGTGCTCTTCTAATCATAAATCTCAAACTCTTGTGTCAAGGTTGCAATGGTTCTATTTAGAAAGTGTATACCTTGGTCACTCATTAGGATTCTAGGGCATCCAAATCTAGTTACAACATTCTCGAATAGAAATTCTACAGTAGTCTCAGCACTACAATCCTTCACTGGTGTAGCTTTAGCCTACCTAGTCTTATAATTTTTAGCATTAATAATGTACCTTGTGCCTAATCTTCTAGCAGGTAGGTTGATAGGACCCACAAAATATATGGCCCATTTTTCAAAATATTTCAATGTAATATATGGGACTAAAGGCATCTCATCCATTTTGGAGCGTCTCCCCACCCTCTGGAAAATGTCATGGCTCTTAAATAATTCCTTTGCATCGGCATGTATCTCTAGCCACCATAATCCTACATGCAAAATATTTTTTGTTATGGCTTGTCCTACATAGTGTCCTCCTACCACACCTTCATGAGCCTCAACCTAGATCATTGAGTGTTCATGTTGTAAGACACATCTCCTCAAAACTCCATTGGCACGTAATTTATATAAAAATCCTGCAATTAATTGGTAACTCGTAGCTTTGACAACCAACTGCTTCTTCTGCATGACTCAACTAGCGTGACTCCAATACTCAAGAACTGCACAATCTATGCAAATTAGTTTCCCATCGTTTTCACAAAAAAATTTTGCGCATTGGGTAAGTCATCATCCAAACTTCAAGCTTCTTTGCATGTAATAATTATGGATAGGTGATTCGGGCCTGCATTCAAGCATCCATGTTTAACTACCACCTCAAAGTCATAGTCCTAGAATAATAGAAACCATAGGAAAATACCCACCCCCCCCCCCACCCCCAACATAGAATTTTTGAGTGGGTATCTTAATGTAGAATGATTTGTATACAACTTAATTTATTTCCTAAGAGGTAATACTAGTATTTTTGCAAATAATATACCATGGAAAACCCTTCGTGCTCAGTGGTGATGCAGTTTTTGCTCAACCATGGATAAATTTCTACTAGCAAATGTGATTAGGTGATCGACATCTCCTTCTCCTTGTTGCACTGGCATGACTCCCAATGCGATTAATGATACATCTATGTGTACATGAAACTCTTTTCTCCAATCAGGAAAAATTAGAATAGGCACACTAACCATCTTTTCCTTCAGTGTATCCAAGGCCTATTGACAATCATTCGTCCATTCAATTTTTCCATTCAAATGGAACCTCTTTATTCAATAGACGCTCCATAGGTGCAGTTATGCGGGCATAACCCTTAATAAATTTTTAGTAATAACCCATGTGATCCAATGTAGTGTATAACTATCGAAATGACATAGGGGGAGGAAAATCCACTATAATCACAACCTTTAGCGGGTCCAAAAATAACCTTTGTTTTCATACAATGTGGCCTAGAGAGATGCCAAATAGTGAGCAAAAAATTCACTTCTTCAGGTTCAAGGATATTTGCAGCTATCAACACCTATATAGCATTAATCTTAACACTTCAATGTGATTTTTTAGTAGGATAAACATTGTCCTATCATCAAAATAGACCTCCAAGAATTTATGTATGAAATCCTCAAAATTCGCTACTACTACTCTTGAAAAAACAGTCGGTGTGTTCTTCAGACCAAAGGGCATTACCATGTACTTAAAGCAACCCCACTTTGTTGCAAATTATGTCTAATGTCGGTCCTCCTTAGAGATCCAAATTTGGTGGTATCCTTAAAATCCTTCAATGAAAGAGTATGCCTCATAATCCCCCAACACTATTTAAGACCTCATATGTGAACAAGGTAGGAAATTGGTCATGCACACATGCATCATTAAGTTTCCTTAAGTCGACACAAATGTAAATATTCCTCGTTTTCTTGTTCTACACCACCATATGGCTTATCCATTTTGATCCTCCCACCATATCAATGATCGTAGCTTCTAGCATCCTGTCCAACTCCTTATTAATTTTTCTTATACATCGAATTAAGCTAGTACGACCTCTATTTTACTAGTTTTGTATCAAGCTTGAGACACATTTCACCAAGTTCTCCCACTATAAACTTCAACTTAGCAAAGGTGTTAGGGAACAAGTCTTGGTACTCCCTTAGTAATTCCTCAACCTTTTATACAATCTCATCATCCCACTAGTCCCTAATCAATGTCATATTTAGGTTATCCTCATTCTCGATATTCACCTTCTTCATCCTGATAGTGTAACCCACTCCTCCCACATTTACCCGCTTTCACTGGTTTACCCGGGGTAAACATGAGGGTCACTATGATAAGACTCAACCTCCTATATGACCATAAGGAAATGGAGTCAATAACTAAAGACCTTACTAACTTCCCTTAGGTGCTACAAGACCTCCAGGAGTAATCCAACCCCTCCAGGTATCCAACCCTTGAGATAACTCCCTTTTTCACTGAACTAGAGCCTTAGTCACTCCCTTTCCAATGCACATAAGAGACTATATCCCTCCAATCACTCCCATAGGCCTTCCTACCAACGTCTGTGGACTTTTCCAGTCAGTTCTATGCCAACGACCTCGAATTTTGAGCCACTTTTTTAGGGCTAGGACTCAGGCCTCTACCCAAAACTTAGTGAAACTTCCAGAAATTATGAATGACATAGAAACAACTCTTATAATCCAAAAATTGAACCAAGACTTTAAATGACCTCTCCCAACCGAGACTGAAATTTCGTCAAACACTTGGTAAATATGAAACCTACGTGTCATGAATGCATATTTGAACATAAGGATTTGAAAACTTATCTGAGGTTTAACAAGAAGGGCCAATGCCTTCTCACAATAATTGTCATAACACCAATTAGGTCATACATTCATGCACTGGACATTCATTAATGAAATTGTAATAAGGACCAAACTTAGATCTATCAATTAACCATGTGTATACTAACATATAACCAGATAAATAACAATGATAGAAAAACCATTAAATCCACTTAATAAAAAGTGCATTCACTCATCAAAAGCAAGAGAAACTTAGATCTTATTAAACATAGGCAAAAGCCAACCAAGTCTGGGACTTCCACGTACCACTTGACCATAGAGTGGGCTTACCCAAATATTTTTTTCAGCCAATCACCCCCTGTGCCATATCACAAACATGAATGTGGGACCTCATGTGATAAACCAATACATAAACAATCATGGGAATCTAGAGGTTAAAACACCTCCACCCTCACCATACCGTGATCTCACCTAAACTAGTTCCAAGATCACAAAACCAAACCGAGATTGGATGCCTCAAAATTCCTTCACCATCCCTTGAGGAATTTTCCCGTCTCCACCCACCTATTGAGGGCACCCTGAAGAAAAACATCTCCGCCCCCAACCCTTGGGGTTTTTCTGAGACCAACTCACCCAGATCCAAAACCTTCCGGCAATCCAAAGCTCAAACCGAGAAAGAATCCCATCACACCATGGCTATCCAGAAATTGCAAGGCAATGCTAAAATCCATTGTTGAAACCCGACAAAATCCATGCCATTGATAACAAAATAACCATATACCAACATGCACATACCATGCTTGTTAAAACCAACTAGGAAATCATACATGCAACCTGTTACCTGCAAGTATTCATGTTGAAGCTGCTTGATCCAAATTTTCCTTGCTTTATCCTTGCTTTCTTTGTCCTTCCTTTTCTTACTTACTTTCCTTCTCCTCTTGATGTTCTTCTCCTCTCTGAAACCAATCCAAAATTGAACTGACAAAAGGCTACCAACTGATGCGTTGATATCTTTTTATTATTGATGCTTCTAATTTCTTCATTTTCCTTAATTTTCCTTCAATTTCCTCCTCACATGTAACCTGTGACATTTTAACTTCCTTTTCTCCTAATTTCCTTTATTTTAATAAATAAAATACCAATAATACATTTTTTTCCTTTTCAAAGCCTTTTCCATTGCCTTTGCTAATTTCCCCTTGGCCATAAACACATCAAGTTATTCCCACTAAGATATTTTTCCCAACATTTAGTTTGGAATAATTTTCCCTTCAATGTGGTCTTATTTTGCATTCACTAAATTTTATTACATGTAATTTTAACCCGAGGCTATTACAGACCACTCCCCCTTAGGGGAACACCTTCCTCGATGTTTTGTGACACCTACAACTAGTAAAAACGCTGAAAGCAAAACATACTTCTCATGGATATTTATAACCCAACTCATTGCAGTATTTACAATAACATCCTTATCAAAATCAAAACCATCATGACAAACATGACAAGATGACAACCATACCGCTTTTAAACATGTTCAAATACAAAAACTCATTTTCCTCCACTAGGAAATAATGAAGGATACATAGCCTGCATCTGATCAACCATCTCCCATGTAGCTTAATCGGGCCCAAAGTGCTTCCATTGAAATTTAACTTGCTCGATTTCTCGGTTCTGGAGCATGAGTTGTTTCCACTATAATATGCACTGAGGTTCGGGGTGGAATTCTCCTTCTAGTTCCACCTGCAATACATACTAATCAATAACATGATCAACATCCTTTACATATCTTTTAAGTAGTGAAACATGGAAAATGTTAGGGTCCTATAATAATAGGGTTCATAATTTTTTAATTGACTTTGATAGTCTTGTAAATATGTACATACCTTGATTTATGCAAGTTGTTTCCCCATATTTTGAAAATGAAAAATAAAAAAAAATGAAAAGAGGGTAAAAGTCCTAAAAGAAATATTAAAGGACTTATAAAAAAGATAGACCCCAAAAGAAAAAAGAAAAGAATAAAACATGAAAGTGAGCAAGTCAAAATGCCACTACTATTTATTTTTACTGCAAGAATAATGATTATGTGCAGATTGTTAATAAATGCCATAATCCATGATCAGTTAAACAGTTTAATCTTAACTTTTCATGCTTTGAATTTCATGTTTTAGATAGAGAATAAGATATGTCAAATAGTATAAACTTGACAAACCAGTAGATAGTTAGAGAATAAATGAGGAGCTCTACAGTTTAATATGAGCCCTCGGATGAAATAAGGTTAGATTTAGATAGTTTTTATGCTTTGAAAGAAAAATGGATTTAGGGCTGCAAGCTTAAATGCACCCATGAAAATGAAGTAAAAAATGTTAGAATAATGATGGGTAGGTAGAAAGCAGTTGTGCAAGACATGTAATAAAGCATCATTAGGCAAAAATTACTAATTTCCCCTCCCCCACAATGATCCAGTATCATAAACCTTCAGTTAAAGAGACTTAGAGCATTTATTTGACTTTTGTTGGGACTGGACCCAAGGCTCGATAACTGATTGGTTAAAAATATTGAATTCCTACACAAAACCCATTTTCATCAACATTTACCCTTCATCCATAATTATGATCCCTTTTTCCTAAGTAAAAACCCTAAATAATTAATTTCATTTCCATTCAAAATCACTCAGAAACCCATAAAATGCATTTTATCCTAAGTTTAAGTGTGAAAAACATAAAAGGGACAAAATAGACTTATTTGTCTATATTTTACACTTTACTTGGTGTTAATTTATGTATTTTTATTCATTTCTTATATTACCCCTATATTTCATATTAATTTCTAACTATATTTATTTATTCCCTAAACTACACCCTCCCGTATAGTATTAAACCCTTTTTATTTAAAAAACCCACAAAACCCACTATTTAATGTTTAAACCAATGTTATTATATCCCATGTGATGAAATAAAAAACCCACCCTTATTCCCATTGGTTTAAAAACTTATCTATAAACTAATCCCCGCTCCCCTATGGTTATTAAACAATTGTCAAACGTTTAAAAACTATATAATAAATCCGCGCCCATGTATTGGTTAAAACATTGTGAAATGTTTTACTTAACGAATATGACATTATTCCCCCCGCCTATCTTATAACCCAAAGTTTTGACTTTAATAAATACATATTTATAAAGTTTAAACAAACCATCCTGCATATATGAACCCCGGCCCCAATCCAATCCCGATGCATCTTATAATCATATCTTGACCATTCGCAATCAAACCCCATGATCCAACAGTGGATAAACGATATCGCAAATAAAGTTGCTTGTATTAAACAAATTCATTTCCACGCGAAATAGGCAGTTTTCCTTTTTCTCTCTCCTCGACATGACACATTCTTACTGGATCGCATTCGATTCGTTCAAAACCACTTACCACTTCATATGCACGCGATAACCACCAGTGGTTTTTCGCCTTGGAAGCCTGAAAACTGCCCTTCTGCTATATTTGACCGCCATTTATTTCATGTTAAAATAACCCTAATTTGCCTAATAAACCTTGAAAATGCACTATTATCCTCCTCTTCTACGCGTATTCACTGTATTGGTTATTCTGACACACATAACACACCTGTATAAGATTTTTGTGTCCAGAACTTGCAAAAATTTTGCCTGTGGCCATTCAAGATTGCTGAGAAGCTTTGAATTGTTCTAGAAACCAGAAAGATACCACTGAATCTCTTTAAAAGCCTTAGATACATCTTCAAAGACCTATGTCTGCGTATAACAGGTATTCCTCCAGAAATTAAACCTATTATCAGTTTTTAAAGACCTTGATAAAGAAAAATTCTAGTCATAGTTCAAATTTATCCAAGCAAGCCTATTAAAAGATCCAAAAAATAGGTCAAACCCTATCAAAATTTTTGAAAAAACCCTGTTCTATACTACACAATGTTTTGAATCAAAATATTGAGTTATATAGTTTTTCTAAACTGTTTAAACCTCTAAATTGAGACTAGAAAACCTCTGAAGGTAGCCTAACCTCTGCACTTCATTTCAAAAGATTCTTAGCCCTGTTATCCATTGAAAAAACTCAAGAAACCCCTATTTCTTGTTTTCTAACTAGTGAAGGTCTGTAAATCATGTTAAGAGTCCAAAACTTAAAGGAAGAATCCAAGAAAAGACCATATTCTGCCTGTTTTAAATCCAAGAACCTCTGCTAGAGTCAAAAATACTTCTGCAAACTGTTTAATCTTACAAAAGTAACCAAAAATTCCTAACAGCAAAGTTTTGTAGTCCAAAAAGCCTCAAAATGCCTAAACCTACTCCAGCTGCATCTTCTAAGACTGCCATCGTTATAAATCCGCTACAACCCCCTGTTGTAAACATTGAGCACACTCCATTAGTAGATGTTGACTATAAGATAGCAGACCCTACTGTAGAATTTGATTTGTTGGAACTTCACAAATGGAACTATGAAAAGTCCTTAGATAATGTTGGAGAAGTTCAAATTTGGGAATCACACTTTCCCAAATATGTTGTTCCAGTTACCCAATCATGCCTAGAGGTCATTAGGTTATGTCATCAATATTATATGCCTGAGCAAAGAGCAATAGTCAATGCCAACAAAGAAGTACTTTTCACCATTACTGTTGAGTCCATTAATCAAATGTTACAGCTCAAACCCGATCCTCAAGCAATTCCTCTGTCCATTGAAGCACGTACCAAGATGTATATTGGCTTTGACTTTCTTAAAAGATTCCAAATCTTCCAAATATTCATGCCCTTACATGTGGAAATTCCTCAAATCAATCCTCCATATTCCACTTCAAGATTTCCAGAGGGTTCTAGGCATGTCATCTCCATGTTGTCCTTCATCCTAGGGTATTTCACTGATGAACATACCAATGAATCCATTTTAGGTTTCTTATCCACTTTCACACTAGGACAACCTCCATCTATTATATTCAATTATGCTAAGTATATTGCTGACAATATCCATGACCAATTGGTTAAGTTTCTAATTGAAGGAGTGTTTAGATATACATCTTTCCTTTTTCACATGTTCTTTCATTTTCAAGCAGATAATTTTCTAGTATCCTTACAAAAGCTTGACATAGAAGGAAATCCTCTTTCAGTGATTTTTTGGACCTCTTTAATCAGAAAAGATTCCATAGAGTTTACCTATGCATAGTTTACAGACTTCTTCATTGATCCATTGATAAAAATGTTAAAAAATACTGAACAACCAAGGATAAATGATGAGATGAAGAAGATTTTATAGTTTTCAGAGCAGACCAAGACTAGAGATTGGTATTTGTATGAAAAACACACAGAGATTAGAGTTTTTGGATCCAATTTGTTGCCCTACAAATTACCCAAATATGTACCAATGAGGGTTTTTCCCTTGGAATATATCAGGCAGATTTTAAATTCTGATTCAATTAACTTTCTAGCAGCAAAGAAGAAAACACAGTTTATGTTAAAGAATCAAGTGGGACCATTCATTTGTAATCATAGATATGCAGAGATAGAAGTAGCTAAACTGTTATTATAATACATATTTGAAGAGAGCTTGTCTTGGAATTACGATCCACAAGGGATACTGAGTAAAATGAGGGTTAAGTGTAAACTAACACCCTACATTCATGAGAAAAAACCAGAAATTGAAAAGTATGCTAATCAGACTGAGTGGACAGAGAACACTTTAATAGATGCAGTAAAACAAAGTGATACTAGTCACACTTTACAAACTGCAGATCAAACAGAAAAAGCCACCAAGAGAGTAAGAGAAGAAGGTTCTTATGTTGCTGAAACCACTACTGAGACTAGATTCAAGATAAGATATAATAAAAGGCCCAAAACAGATCCAGTGGATAAAGAGAAGGTAACCATTGATGTTGAAGATACCGATATCCCAGATATCAACACAAATGTTGCCTGTGTTAGCAGAAATGAGCAAGTTACAGAGAATATAAATGAAGAATAGGTTGATAATGGAAATGCACAGTTGATAGAAAAATAACATAACATGGAAGCATCATCCTCACAGTCAGCTGAGGAAAAGGATCTAGATATAAGGGAAAAGTACAAATAGATTAAGTTAAAGAATGAAGAGATTAAAAATGATATTTACTCTCAATATCTGAAATAAACACCAAGTGTTCAAAAGAGACTTTTATCCGCCTTTGATTACTCAAATAAAAAGCTAGTCATGTCAGTATTACAACCTACAATGAAGATTCCAAAGACAGTTGTAGATTACAAAAATTTTGATCTAGAAGTCCAAACAGAAAAAATTCATGCTCTTGATCAAATAGAATTTCATAGACAGAGTTCAGAAATGTTGTATTCTACTATTACAACCAAAGCTATGAGTGTTCAAAAACTTTGGAACACTATCACAAACATGAAAGATCAAATGAAACTTGATAAAGCATCCTTATATGCTAAATATCTCAGAATTAAATCTTTAGAATAATTGGTCTTGCAGGTTGGATATGGCCCTACAAATGTCAAAGCAACAAAGCAGTTAGTGAAGAAGAAAAATGAGGACATTGCATCATTGAGGAAACAACTTAAATTTCCATCAAGTGAACATCCTCAAGCTAAGGAAATAATACAAGGACATAATGAGAAGGATGACATTATGAATTTAATCTTTCAGCTAACAACACAAATCAAAGAAATGGAGATTCAAATGGATAAGCTTTTCCATGAAAAGGAAACAACAAAAACACCAGAAATTCCTTCAGTTATCCCTATGGTTACTAGAGTTGTGCCTTCAACTCTAGCAGAAGAGTTGGCACCCAAAGAACCACTGGCTACTGCAGTGCCAGTGACATCATCTACAACATCATATACAGAGTCATCTACTATAGCAGCTCACCCTACAGATGAGGCCAGTAAACTAGTGAAAGCCATGGAAGAAATGTCATTTCAGACAAGTGAGATTAACAGATTGAAAAATATGGTTGATAACCTTGAAAATACAAACAAGTTAGCTCAAATTAATGCCAAAACACGAGAAAAAGGATATTAAACTAAATATGAAGAATTGAAGAAGTTACAAAAGGAATTAACCTTAAAGGAGAAAATTTCATATGTGAAAAATCATTTATGGAACAAGATCATTGAAGCCTTCAATGATGTGTGGCCCTCAATTCAGGTGATCTTTGAACAAAGAGATTTACTAAAAGCAACATTAGCAGAAATTCAGAAGACTAAAGATGAGATTGATAACAAACCAGAGCAAGCAATAGAATTGATTAAGTTTCTTAACAACAAAAACAAGGAAGCTGGAAATGCATTAAATGGATTTAATAACATGCCTACCATAAGGCATCAGTACTCGGCTAAACCATAACTAGACGTGCCCAGTAAACTCGATGCATTAGCACCATATTCAAACCGAGAAATAAGTCGCAAGTAGAGACATCATTTGTAAAGAGAGATCATAAGGCCGATCTACTGGTTTCTTCGGTCGCGGCTCGTTGTGGGCTGGCTGCGGCGCTCTCGCCGGCCGCGACGCACAGTGCTACCCTCCCTTGCGTTCCTTGGTCTAGTGCGGTGTTCTCCTCTGGCGCGGCGCTCTGGTTTTTGAGTGTGGCGCATTGGCCCCTGTCCTTTGGCTGCTCCATCTGTCTCACGCCTCCGCCCCTTCATGGCTTTGGCCCGTGCTCCCTCTGCACGCCCGCCCTAGCTTCTTCAACCTATTCCTCGTGTTCGCTGACCTGCCATGGCCTCTCCGGGCGGTGCTTCGGAGGGGACCGATGCTCAATCAGCATTCTTTGCCCTTGTTAAATCTCTTCCTACCCAGCGCCCTCGACCTTCCCTATCAAAGTTTGTCAAGAAGCTGGATGGCCTGCAAGAGGTCGTTTTGCTCCCTGCATTGCCAAGAATGGCCGCTCTTTCCCTTGCTGAGCGAGGGCTCATTGGGAAATTTAATGGCCTTTGGCCATCTCCCAAAACGGTTCAGCGTTGGACTGAGAAAAACTGGGCAGACAAAGTCAGCGGTAAAATCTCCATTCATTTCTGTGGGAAAGGCTACTTTACATTTCACTTCGAATCAAAAGCTGACAAGGACTTAATCTTCAGAAACGGCCCTTATTTCATGGACTCCAGAGGGATGTACGTGAACAAATGGACTCCAGACTTCGATCCCGAGCTGGATGTTCCCAATGCTGTTCCGGTCTGGGTCCGGCTCCCGCACCTCCCGCTCCATTGTTGGGGAGATGACTCGGTTCGCGCCATTGGCAATGCTGTGGGGAAGTACATCGATAGTAGTGAGCCCAAGGACAATATGCAAGCCTGCGCGCGTATCTGCGTTGAATTTGACCTCGGCAAAGGTCTCCCGGAGGCAATCAAACTGAAGGTGGATGACTGGACACACATACAGCAGCTGGTCTACGAACAAATCCCGTTTAAATGTAAGGTATGTCACGAGTACGACCACTTTGCTAATCGTTGCTCTAAAAATGTTAACATTGAAAATGAACAAACTGAGAACCAATGGGAAACAGTTAAGAGGAAAAAGACTGCTGCTACCCCGCATGCTGGAGCTCCTCCCAAATCAGCTCCCAAATCCGCTCCCATCTCTGCTCCCCTCATTCCTAATCCTTCCTCTTCTCCGTCTCCCCTGCCCTCCCCTCCCATAAAATCCTTGGTATCTTCCAATCCCTTCTCCTCCAGCTCCCTTGATGATGACCCTCCCATCTCTCTTCACCCTTCCCAAGAGGAATCTCTTGTCCCCACTCCCCCCTCAAAACCTTCTGCCTCCTTTCATGCGACCCTCCTCCTCCCAGATCAACCAGAAGCTCTTCCAAAGAGCATGGGGCCAACCTGGACGTTCATAAGAAGCATGGCCCTGGCAGGAGATCGACCAAACAGCACAGAGAAGAAAACGCCCAAAAAGACATCGCCATGGGCACTCAAAATCCCATAGAAACTTACATCTTGGGAAAAAACAGTAAGGAGGCGGCATTCAAAGATCAAGGAGGGCGAGCAACTCTCCGTACCTCGCTCACCCAATGATGAAAGTCCTCTCTTGGAACAGTAGGGGATTAGGGCACCCCTCAAAAATCTCAGCCCTTAAAGATTTAATAAATCAGGAAAAACCAGGAATATTACTGTTACAAGAAACAAAGCAAGGACAGCAAGAAATGAGAGGGATTATTGATCGATTCAAGCAATATGAAGGGAGCATCTGTGATTCTAGGGGAGCCTCAGGGGGAATCGGCACTCTTTGGAATCACACTGCCTGGAGGCACCAAACTGACACAATCAACCAATTCTGGATCAAAGTCACTTTAGAGGATCTAACAAGTAATCAAAAAATAGTCATCTACAATGTCTATGCTCCCAACCACTACAGGGACAAAGCACATTGCTGGTCTTCTCTTCAAACCGACATAGATGCAGAAGACAGCAACAACCTCATTCTCGGAGGAGATCTCAACTTAATACTCCACGCAAATGAAAAGAGGGGGGGATGTTTCACTCAAGACCCCTGCAGAACACAGCTGGAATTCATAATGCAGGACCACGACCTTGTTGATGTTGTGCCCAAGAACAGAAGGTTCACATGGAGCAACCGCAGGTTAGGCAAAGATAACATTATGGAACGGCTGGACAAAATATTGGTTAATGTCACCCTTCTCACCTCATACACCACGGCTTATTCTGTTATACATCCATTTTCAGCATCCGATCATTATCCCACAGCGCTTGTGCTTGAAGCACACAACTCTCTTGGTCCCATCCCTTTTAAGTATAGCCTTTTGTGGAGTAATGATCCCACTGTCGACCAGATTGTCAAGCATACTTGGAGCCAGCACATCGAAGGTTCACCGGGGTTTATCTGGGAAAGCAAACTCAAAGGGACCAAAAGCGCCCTGAAAGACTGGGCACGAAACCATTATAAAGAGCCGGAAACAATCATAACAGAAATCAAAAACTGTTTGGAGCAAGTTCACAGTACGATAGAGAGAAAGGGAATGTCCCAAGAAACTAAAGCTAGAGAAAGTGACCTTTACTTCCAGCTTTACCGTGCCAACCGAATGGAGGAACAGAAATGGAGAATTAAATCTCGGCAGTTGTGGCTGCAAAGAGGGGATCCATAAGCAGACTACTGTCAAACAAGTCAGAAACAATGTCACTACCATCACCGATGACGAGGGTCAACTCCAAACATCTCAAGAAGCAATTAAAAAGGCAGCTTCAAAACATTACAGTGAGCTATTAACTGAAACCAAAGAAGCTGAAGATTACTCCAATCTGCTCCAATTTCTGCCCTCAGAAATCAGTGATGAAGTCAATATTGCTCTCACCAAGGATATAGAAGAAAAAGAAATACAAAGAGCCATTTGGGCACTCCAACCAGACAAGGCCCCTGGCCCTGATGGCTTTCCCATAAGCTTCTACAGATCTTACTGGAGGAAAATAAAAAAGGACCTTGTCAAAATGATCAAATGGGCCCAACGCAAGAACAAAATCGGAGGCTATACTAATGCCACCCATCTTGCCCTCCTCCCTAAAGAAAAGCGTCCCTTTTCCTTCTCTCGTTTTCGGCCCATTTCTCTCTGCAACTCTTCGTACAAAATCTTGACTAAAATCATAGCTACTCGCCTCAAACCTATCCTTCCCTCTATCATCTCTGAAAACCAAGGAGGTTTTTTAGCAAATAGACAAATTTCTGATTCCATTCTTCTTGTGCAAGAGGCTATTCATTCCAGCCAAGTTAGAAAAGAAAAAGGTTTCATTTTAAAACTGGATTTAGCCAATGCTTTCGACCGTGTTAGACATTCTTTTCTCCTCGCTGTCCTAAAGAAAATGGGATTTGCCCCATCTTTCATCAATCTTGTCCAAGATTGCATCTCCAGCCCTTAGATCTCTCCCCTTATCAACGGCAGGCCAGGGCCTTCCTTCCAATCTTCCCGTGGTTTGCACCAAGGCTGCCCCCTCTCTCCCTATCTCTTCATCTTGATGGCAGAATCTTTCAGCAGGGCTCTTGATCACAAACGTCGCACTGGCCTCATCACCGGCATTAAATTTGGGAATGGAGCCAAAAACATTAATCATTCCCAGTTTGCTGACGATACCTTGTTAATGGGAGGAGCCTCCAACATTATTGCTCGCCGCTTCAAAATGCTTTTAGACAGATATATGTGTTACTCTGGAGGCATGATCAATTTCCTCAAAAGTTGCATTTATGGGTGGAACACAACTGCACACACTCTCCAAAGCATTGCCAGCATCTTTGGGGTTCCTTGCAAATTAGATTGGGGGCACTTTACATACCTGGGCATGCCTGTCAGTGTGGGCCCTCTGAAAGCTGAAGTCTGGGACACCATTATCGACAAAATGAAAAGGAAAGCGCAGCATTGGGGCTCTTTATGGCTTAACCCAGCTGGACGCCTAATCCTCTTGAGATCTGGCCTCTCCTCTCTGCCCCTGTACCAATTCACCCTCTTGCAAGCTCCTGCCAGCTTTCATCACAAAGTAGAGGCCATCCTTCGCCATTTTCTCTGGCAAGGGGGAAAAAATGAAAAAAAGAAATACAATCTTATAAATTGGAAGCAGGTTATACAACCTCACGATTATGGAGGGCTGGGGATCAGATCTCCACAGCTTCTTAACTTGGTCTTTGGTGGCAAGATAATCTGGAGACTTACTAATGGAGAAACTGCTTGGTGGAAGGAGGTGCTGGAAACCAAATACCTGAATACACAGAGGCAACTTTTATTAGACCATGATATACCTCTCAGAGCCTGCAACAAAATCTGGGGCCTATGTAAAAAAGCAATCCCCTTCTTAACTTCCAACATCTCTAAGGTCCCCAAGGGAGGTAACAGCATTAGAATAGGGGTTGATAAAATTATGGGGTAGCCTCCTATCAATAGCAAGCCTGGAACCCACCAGATTCTCACTTTCCTTGACAACAAAGGGATTCATAGCTTGAGCCAGATAGCCAAGTGGGACACTCACACTCATCTCTGGTCTGGTTGGCATTTTCCTGTCATCCCTGATGTGCTTCTCTCAAGTCTGGATACTCTGCAGACTCAGCTTCATGGCATCGCTCCCACCAAGCAAAACGAAGAGGATCGCTTCTGTTGGGACCCCTCAGGCACCAATTACACAGTCAAAACTGCCTACCATCAGCTCTGTTTCAGTGATCGGCCCATGCCTATCTGGGCTCAGTGGAAAACTGTTTGGAAATCAAAGGCTCTTCCAAAAATAAAATTCTTCATTTGGGTTCTTCTGAAAGGGAAATTTTTAACCTCTGATAATTTGAAAAAGCGAGGCATTATTGGCCCCTCCCGCTGCCCAAACTGCCAAGCAGCTGAAGAAAATATCCAACACTTATTCATAAATTGCTCTTTCACCTCTGAATGTTGGAAAGAAGCCTTCCCAAAGAACCAACTCCCCTGGAATTCCCACAACACTGTTGCCGATCTCCTTTACCTATGGAAAAAGCACTACCCCTGGCAGCGCAAGAAGAACAACGTCGCCAGACGTGTTTGGAATGCACTCCCTTACACTCTGTTATGGCGCATATGGCTTGCACGCAATCAAATTACCTTCAGAGATAAAAAAATTGACAGCAGGAAGCTTTATAATAAGGCAAAAGGGCTCGCCTTGGACACCATCGCTGTCAAGTGCCAAAGAAGCATTGATGCTGTTGATATTTTCGTTGAAGAACGAAATTACATCAGATGTCTGCTTGATCAAAGCTACAGGGGTCAAATCTATGGTCAAACCAGATGCGACACCAGCAGTAAACAAATCCACAACAGCAGCTGGAAAATTAGAATGAGGGACAAAGATTTTTCAGATTGGGTTAGAAGATGTAATACACATCTCCTATATTTTGATGGCGCCTCCAAGTCTAACCCTGGTAAGGCTGGAGCAGGTGGAATCATCTGCAATGCCAACGGTGATACTATCCTATCCTTCGAATGGGGATTAGGCCCTCTGTCCAACAACAAGGCTGAAGCACTCGCACTTTACCAAGGCCTCCTCCAGCTCCAAGTTCTCGGCATACGCACAGCAACAGTGATAGGAGACTCATCTATCATCATCAGTTTAATGGTTCATAAATGGACTGCCACCAATTTAGCTTTCCAGCAATTAATAATCTGATGCCACGCTCTCATCCAGCAAATGAATGAAACCCATTTTATACATGTTTTACTCTCCCTCAATAAGGAGGCCGACGCTCATGCAAACAACGCCTGTCACAAACCTCTAGGCGGCCTCAAATGCAACGCTTATGAGACTTTCTGGTTTTTACCATGAATAGGTACCACTTTAATAAATTGTCAGTGGTTTCATGCTCAAGTGTTCGTTTGCAATCAGGAAACATTGAGCTCTCTTTCTGCACAGCGAAGGCGGGATCTACAGGTCTTGATGGCAAACCTTAGTAGGATCTATAGGCTCTAAAAACAAACTCTGTTTATCATGTTTTGTAAATGTCTTCTCTTACTGTCACAGTATGTTCGAATCTACACTAGAACAACCCACGCTACAGTCAAGCATTGTAGAAGCGCAGGGGGCACTGCTCTCACTGTTGTAACATCAATTTCGCCCCTCTCTCATACATTCTGCCCTGTACCAATGGAGCAAAAAAAAACAACAAAAACAAGCAAGAGCTAGAAGAAATTGAGATTACTGATAGGACTGAAACTATCCTTGAGATAAGGAAAGTCATCACCAAGAAGAACCTGATGAAACAACTTGAGGAGAAGTGTGAGAATATGAACATCACCATAACCAAATTCATGGTTAAATTTGAAAATCTTAGGCAAAGAAGTCTGCCTAACATTTTGGTTATCAATGATAAGCTTATGCCTTAGGAAGACTATAATAAAAATATCAGAGAATATGCAAAGGAGCAAGTTGAAAAGATAGGTGGACAAGGCACTCTAACAGGAAAAGTCTTACTCAGAAGTTTTGAGGATTTATTTTATTTGCAGCATGAGATAAGACACTTGTTTTTCATAAAACCAACCTTTTCTAGGTATACAGAAGCAGATGAGAATTTCAGGAAGTTAAAGAAGATACAAATTCCAAATGAGGAAGCTCGGTAGTCACTTACAGATTTACTATGAAAGGTAAACGGAAAAAAGGTAAAAGGCAGAAAAACAGTTTGTTGATTTTTAGTCAAAACGGATTTTTTATTACAACAGTAAACAATTTTACAGTGGTTAAAGACTATCTGAGTTTAAAGAGTATCAAAGATTAAAGAGAATCAGAGTGAAATAGTAAAAGATAAATCAGATCAGATTTCAAAACAAACTTGAAAATATCCGAGCCAACAAAGAGGACACCCAGGCAACCAGCTGCACCTAATCCACAATTAGTTTCTATTTTATTTGGATAGATAGGACAACTTTCTGATTTGTTAAGCATTTGTTTCTATTTTGTCGTAAAGAAATTTCTATTTTCCTTAGATAATTCCTAGAAGAATTCTAGGATATTTTGTAAACAATTATGTATAAATACTTCATCTTTAGAAGTATTAGTGTGGAATAAATTGCTGAAGATTTCTATAGTCATTTTCTTTTTGGACTTGAAGGCTTTTGTGTTTCAAATCTCGAGTAGCAGACTGGATCAGATCAATTAGCATCATATTTCAGGATTCATGTGATGAGCTATTGAAGTGAAGTATTTCCTTCTTGTCATTGTTTATCTTTCTTTGTTACATGCATCCATTATGTGTTCTAAATTTTAATGAATAAATAGGAATATTACTTCAGGATTTGTTAAAGGCACCCTGTCTTTACTGTTTATCATTTCTATGTTTTCTACTGATTTCCAGAGTAGGGAACCCTTAATTGCTCCCTCTTTCGTTTGACCTCTGCTTACTACTTCTATTTTCTGGATCAAAGAACCCTTCATTGCTCTTTATCCCGATCATATCACCTCACCAAACAACCTTCCAAGATCTTCAAGGGTTATCTATCTTGCCCTGAAAACATTTGACTTTTTGACCTTGATCCTAACTCTATCTGCTTGATTTTTGACTCCTCAGCCCAATGGACAAACATATTTCCCACTATCCATCTCATTAGGTAATTTTTCCCACCAAATCAATCAAACCAAAACCAAATTGCACAATCATAACTAGCCTAATATTTTATAAATCCAAACAAAGTTAAATATTATAGAGAGAGCACTCTCTGAACCCTAAGAAGGCTAGATCTTAGAGTTTAAAATTTGGTCTGTGGTTACCTCTAGTGTTCTTAGACTTTAAACCAAAATCTCATAACTTTAGAATCACTAGAGTGATAACAGAAAACATCATGGAATTTCACCGTCAGAGGAAGTGCAAGTCTGTACGCCACTGGTTCAATCCTCTCAAGGATCTCAAAAGGCCCACAATACCGTGGTGCCAACTTAGGACATGATCCAATCCTCAAGGATCTCTTCTTTGGATTGATGCACAAATACACATGCTCCCCAACCTGAAACTCCTTAAATTCCCTGTGTTGGTATGCATAACTCTTTTGCATGTCCTATGTTTTCTTTAGATTCTTCTTGATAGCCTGCATTTCTTGTTCCATTTCTACCAACATGTTTGGTCCAATAATTACCTTATTCACTGGATCACTCTAGCTGATGGGAGTGTTACAAATCCACCCATAGTGTGCCTCAAATAGACTCATCCTTAGTGACTCCTGATAACCATTGTTGTAATAAAACTCAACCAATGGAAGGTACTCCTCCCATCTCCTATGATGATTCATGACATACATACTCAACATATCCTTTAGTATCTTGATGACCCTCTTTGTTTGTCCATCTGTCTACAAATGATAAGCTACATTGAATGCCAGCTATGTCCCTAGACATGCAAAAAAATCCTTCCAAAACTTGCAAGTGAACTTAGCATCCAATTTTGACACAATACTCTTTGAAACACCATGCAATCTCATGATATCCTTGATGAAGACTTGTGCTACCTCACTAGTTGAATAAGTAATATTCACTGGAATGAAGTGAGCTACCTTGCTCAGTCTATCGACCACAACAATGATAGAATCATGTTGCCTCGATGTCCTTGGAAGACCTATAATGAAGTCCATGGAAATGACCTCCCATTTCCATTCTGGAATCAGAATAGGTTGAAGCAACCCACCTGGATGCTTACACTCTACTTTCACCTAGAGACATCCCAAACACTTAGCCAAAAACTCTACCACTCCCTTCTTCATACTCAGAAAATAGTAGAACTTCTTCACTGTTGTCAACGTCTTCTAATATCCTAGGTGACATGAATATGGTTTGGCATGAAACTCCCTCAAGATAAGCTTCTTGAGCTCACTGTCATCCAACACATAGATCATGTACTTGAATCTCACCAAGCCATCTATTGTGAGATGATAGTACAAATCCTGATCACCTATACCCTACTATAATATGTGCATAAGCTCCCTGTACCTGTCATCTTGTTGTCTTGTCTGTAATATCTGATCCTCTAATTATGTTCCATATGAGCTCATTGCTGCAAAATGGTTCAATTGTACCTTCTTGTTAAGAGCATCTGCAAAATTTTCTCCTCTTACCCTTGATGTATCTGATCTCGAAGTCAAACTCACTAAGGGTAGCCAACCATCTAGCTTTCCTGGAATTCAAATTCATTTGGTCAAACAAATATCTCAACCCACTGTGATCTCTCATCAATGCAAACCTCCTTCCAAGAAGATAATGCCTCCACATCTTCAAGGTGTGAATAATAGATGCCAACTCAAGATCATGATTCATGTTGTATCTCGTTTTTAATTTATCCTCATATGTTCAAAAAATAAAATAAAATTATATATGTATTAAAAAAAAAAAAGAGAAAAAGAACAAAAAATCCAAATAAAGTTTTTAGCCTTAGGATTTTGATTAAGTGGTAATGGTGGATTAAGTAGCATTGATTGAGATGAAAATGTAGTGTTAAGATAATTAATCCTGATGGGTCCGAGTGGAGTAAAGTTGGACACAGGTTAAAATTTAGATGTTTTGTTGGGCAAAAGGGAACGAGGATGTCGGGCCCATCATATGGCGCAAACCCAACGACACAACATGCCCAAAATTTATGTTGTCGGGTGTCCCCATAAAGTTTGTCAACAATATGAGTTGATCGCAGATCAACGACAAAGATGGATTACAGGAGCACTCTGTCGGATTTCCTCCATACTGGAGTGTGCCCTCGTAGAACTTTGGCAAGCGAGCATGGACTGCCCTGTCATCAATCTGTCACCACCATCTCAACGCCTTTCACCACCATGTCACTTACCACGTCATCTAGTCTTTTCACCACGTCATCATTCGTACATGCCACGCGCATGTTTATTCCCTATTTCCCTCCATTTTTTCGTTTCCTCCATCAATTATGTTTCCTCTTCCCCTCTTTATCATTTTCTTCAGTTATTTGTCTCTGTAATTCATAGTTGTATAGCTAAAATCTCCAGTCAACAACAATTGTTCGGTAGCCAAGTTTCAATACTGTCAACTTGATAGTATATTCAAGAGAAATACCACTGCCTTACAAGATCAATTTGCACAGGTAGACTGGGGAATTAATATATAGTGATTTAAATAAGACATCCTTGGTTGCTAGAAAATTTGAAGCCTTTTTAGGAAAAGTAGTTAATCAATTAAATTTGGAAAAGGAAAATTCCAGAACCTTGACCACTCAATATGAAGAACTAAAGAAGTTGATTGTGAAGGTTGATGTGAACCCTAAGGACAAGAGTGATTTTCAGAAACTATTGCAAGGGGATGAAATTAAAATTCAAGTGCTCAGAAAGAAGCTAATATTGCCTTATGTGTAACATGTTATGGCCCTAGAAGTAGTCCAGGTGGAGAAGGAAAAGGACATTTTAACTAATGAGCTCCTGTAGAGAAATAATGAGATTGAAAATCTTAAGGAGATGAATTTTTTTCTATAACATAAAATAGATTCTCATGTTTGTACTATCTTAGTACAACTAGATTTTGAAGACCCTGCAGATAAGTTGACCAGGGTGATGATTGAACTTCAAATATCAGAGAATGAAATGAAAAAGATCCAATTTTTTTTTTTTAATGATGCATAGAAAATTATACAAGTGACAGAGATAGAATTGGTCATGGCTCAGGAAACTGTTTCAAAATATAAAAATGATTTTCATATTGCTTCTTAGGAGATCAAGGAATTAAAGGAGAAAGTGAAGGGAAAAATGTCGCTTATTGAAGCCAGAGAAATAATATGGAATGACATTATAAATATAGTGAGGAATGTTTGGGATTATTTATCTATAATTGCAGAAGAAAAGGCCATTATCATATATCTAGAAAGTATAATTGTTGCCAGCAAGAAAAAGCTCCAGCAACGTGCCCATTTTTCCATAAAGATGATTGATTATCTTAACTCAAAATCATCACTGGAGTTAAGAGAATTAAAAATTGAAGATAGAACATAATTGATTTTAGAGATAAATAAGATGATTCTGAAGAATTTATGCAGGAAAACAACTGAGACAAAGTTGACAGAGGCCAAAGAAGTTCTTTTGAAATTCAATACTGATTTTGACAAAAGAACTAAAGTAGGTCTACCTTCATGCTAGGATCAACAAGGAAATCTACTTCCCTGGGAGACTTATGAAACTTTGCTAGTGGAAGCTAATAGCAAGGTTGGTTCTTCACATGGAAAAACAATAGTTCTAAAGGGAGAAACAATTGTAAATTACTTGAACAGGGATTTTTAAGCTATTGTGGTTGATGAGAACTCTTTTTACTAACAAGCCAACTTATAGCAGAATCACCAACTTTAGAGTGGCACAAACCAGGTTTATCAAGAGTTTGAATTCAGATATGACAGTCTAGAAATAATGTAGAGAGTGGATGTCACCTACAACAACAACTACATAAAATGGACCTTCAACTGCACCAGAATCTTAGACAACTCAATGAGTTAATGCCACCTGTTACTACAGTAGCATTTTTGGAAATATTTTGGAAAAATGATGTATTTTTGTTTTATCCTCATTATGAATGTAGTTTTCAGAAGACCAGGTAGTTTGTAAGCAATAACGTAGTTGAGAGTTTTTGACAGTTTACAGTTTTATAACTTCCTTATTATAATTATCTTATAAAAGACAAGTTTCAAGGAGTGAGGGTTCCAACTTTTGGACCTCAGAAGCAAATGTTCCTTTGAAATTTTGGATCTTCTTGGTGAATTTAATAAAGCTTTCGAACTGATTCCAGACATATGTTGACTCTTGAGTATGATATGTGTTTCCTGTAATCTTTCATTTTAATGTTATTATGTTATAGAAGAGATTAATGAAGTTGTTGGCCTTTAGCATTACAGTTTCATAAACTTTGATATATGTAAGTTCAAGTTAATTTTTTTTTAATTAAATATGCACTCCTCAATTTTGTATTCCATTTCATCTTCCTTCCATATTTCTGCTAAAGTTTAAGACAAAATATTATGCTTCAAGTGTCCTATTGTTTAAATCTTCTTCATCTTCTTTCACTCACTATACTACAATTAAAAATATCATTCATCATCAGAAGGCCACTTTGAAAGAGTGTTTTTTCCATAAAATATTTGAAAGCATTGTCTTTAAATTTAATATTTCTGGGGTTTTAAAAATGGGACAGCAAATTGATCTTTTCAAATTTTTGTATAAATGTCTTGGGCACTGACCTCTTCTCAACCAGGGGTTGCCTTCCAAGGCACACCAAGTCACATAGTTCTACTAGTGATGATTCAATTTCCTGGACTTATAACACACCACCTGTCCCTCTTACATAATGACTCCACTAAGCCCTCTCTTGCAAGGATATGCGCACACTACAAACTCTTTATTCAAATATGCAATCTTTAACACTTGAGCATTTGTCAACAATTGCTTCAACTGTTCATAACTGGTTGCACATTGTTCCATCCATTCAAAATTCTTACCTTTTCTATGCAATGATGTAATAGTATATGCAATGCATGAGAAGTTCCTAATGAACCTCATGTAGTAACATGCTAATCTGATCTAGTGGATCAGTAAAATGCTCAAAATTCAAAATGTTCGAAAGTGCTCGAAACTGGTTCCAAAACAAAGATATCATCGTCCTTAATCCAACGCATCTTGTTTCACTCAAAACCAATATTGTATTCTCTCAATATCGTGTTCTTCCCATTTTCTCAAATAGCAAAAATTTTAAAAATATGGTTACAGGTATGCCTTATTAGTAAAGTGTACACTGACTAGGCATGTGACTGGAAAAATTTATTGTGCATTTTGGGCCAGTGGTTGATCGACATGTGTCTTCATGTGGTTGGTTGAATATTCAAGTTTTTTTTATTGGTTTATGGTTTTTTGAAGTGGTCGAATCAGAAGAGGCCACATGGGCCAATGGGTGGCTGCTACATGGCCTCTCGACGTTGGTGTAAAATTTGTTATCAGTCGAACAAACCTCTTGACGAATCGAACACAGGACCTACAGTGGAACAACATGGTGCGTTACCACCATGCCATCAATATGAATCAATAGTCAAAGTGTGCATTTCATATTTTAAATTTATTAAGTTGCATGGTGGGGGTCGGGGCTAACCCTTAGCCCCCAGTCCACCCCAACCCATGAGACCACATGTAAGGGCGTCCAGGGGCGCGGGGTTAACCCTGATCCAAAACCATATAACGCGACATATACCATAGTCACACAACAGTTGGAAATGGTAACAGTCACTGGAGCAGGTTAAGTTAAAGTTTTGGTGCGTGGTTTTAAACTTTACCAGCAGTTCAACCACAATCTGACACCAAATGTAGTTTGCAGGGGGAGTTAATCAATTGGTGGGATCCTTTTAAATGGCTCGAAATCAATGACCATGAATCACCACTTGGCCTATTTTGGTCGGTTCGTGGGGGCCACCGAGAAATTAAATCATTCAACAATTTGCACCCAAACCAACACGGATCTCGCCGATGCAGGGCAAATTTGTCGCTCCACGTGGAAGAAAAGTGCAGAATTTTTAGGATCGATTGCAGTTGGGTGCGAAATGTAGGATAGTGAGCAAGAAAATTGTTCTAGAGCATAAATCAATCATTTTTTTGACCTTTTTGAGTGCAGAAAGAGCCCAGCTAGGTGTTTTTGACTATTTTGGAGCCATTGGAGACATTTTTTTGCATTCTGAGCACTAAAAAACACATATTTTTGAGCTTAATGAAAGAGGCCCAACATTGGAAGTTGGACCAGAAGATGTATCCCAGGATGGGTGAACTCCTTCATCATTTACTATCTTGTGTTTCTATTATGGTATTATTGTCTATGCTATTTGTTGTAAAACTGAGTTTAAAATCATAATTTATGTGTTATGGTAACTTATCTAATTGCATAAAAAACATAGAATTTCACTTGAAAAATTTCATCAAAACCTTCAAGTTTTCATATACAGATCAGTTTGGTATCAAAGATTTGGGTTTTTTGGTTGTATTGAGGGTTTAATTTTGTTGCAAGTGTTTCTGATGCTTACAAGGTTGAAGCTCAAAATAGGAGAAGGAAAAATCGTGAGAGCAAGTCCTCAAGATATTTTAAGGAGAGCACATTTGCCAAAAATCCACCACCAGTTTCACCAAAGGCCTCACTAGTCATGGTATCTGAAGGAGAGCCTGACAATATGACTAAGGATGAGAAGGTCTTCAGGAAAACATTCTTTGACATGACTGAGATGGTGAAAGTTATTTATGAGGAAGGAAATTCAAGGTTGCAAGGTGAGAGATCAAACCCTCCAAAGGGAAATGGAGGAAATGGAGACAAACCTCCAAAAGGGAATGGAGGAAATGGTGATAAACCACCTCTAACTCCACCTTTCTCCTCACCTTCATCTTCACCATCATCATCATCTACATCAACCCCTTCACAAACCCCTCCACATTCTCCAAACGGACATGGTAAAACTCCATTTTTAAAACTTGACATAAAGTTTGAATTGCCTATGTATAATGGAGAGGTAAATGCTGAGAGATTAGATAATTGGGTTCTTCAGCTTGAAGTGTATTGCGAGAGACAAAGGATCAAAGATGATGAGACCAATATTCAACTTTCTTCATTAATTTTTGAAAGTGCAACACTCATTTGGTGGGAAGTAAAAACACAAGAGGATATCAAGAAAAGAGGTAAGATTATAACTTCTTGGAATGATTTTTGTGGCTGCATTAAGAAGACAAGTTTATCCTTTAGAATACATGCAGAAAGCTATATTGGATTGGAAAAAAATTAGGCAATTAAAGGGTCATAGTGTGCAAAGTTATACCCAAGATTTTAGAAGGAGAGCATTGATTTTGGGTGTAGATTTATCCTCTCAAGACATTTTACTCAAATACATTGGAGGTTTACATATCTACTTGAGACACACTATTATCATGTTTAACCCTGCAAATTTAGATGAGGTTTGTGTACATGAAACACATCTAGAATCAAGAGGGGAAAATGTTCCACAAGACGACAGCAAAAAGCCATTTAAGGGGGGAGACAAAGGAAAGGGAAAATTCAAAGGACAAGGGAAGAAAAATGTTTCCATCAAGAAAGAGGGAGAACAATTAACATGCAAACAATGTTCAAAAGAAGGACACGATGAAGATCACTGTTGGAAACTTCATCGTGAGTTGAGACCCAAAAAGTTTAATAACAAAGTAAAAAAAGGAAAACTTCAACTACACAACATGATTTAGGATCTGATTTAGGGGATGAAACAAAGGTCACAACCATGGGATTGAAAGGTAAGGGATCCATTGCAAGTACTAGTTCTTCAAATGACCTCAATGAAACTCAAAATTAAAAGGAAAGAATAGAGCTTTTCCATATTAGAGTTATCTCAAAACATAATAAAATAGACATTCTATTTGATAGTGGTTCACAAGAAAACCTCATTTCTGAAAACATTGTCAAGAAATTGAATTTAGAAACCATTCATCATCCTAAACCTTATCCTTTAGGTTGGGTGTGTGACAATTCAAAGTTGCAAGTAACTAGAAAGTGTAATCTAAAATTTTCCATTACTACAAACTTCATTGATGAGGTAGAAATTGATGTAGTGCCATTAGACATATGTGGTATTGTTTTGGGAAGCCCATATCTTTATGATAGGAAAAATATCTTTCCTCACCATGAAAACAAGTATCATTTTTTTAATTATGTTATTGAGTACATTGTTAGATCACATCACAAAAAACTAAATATTTCACTTGTGAATGCTGGACAAATGAAGAGGCTTGTTAATTCTAGTAACAATTTTGAACTTTTGATGATCGAATCCAAGAATGATGTCGAGAATGAAGCCTTTCAAGGATGTGATCCAAAATTTGAAATCTGATTTGGTTGAGGTTGTTAACCAATATGATGAGATGTTTCAGGAGCCTAAAGGATTTCCTCCTAAAAAAGGAATCCAACATGGAATCCAATTGCAACAATATTTTCCTCTTCCTAACATTGGCATGTACAAGATGTCAGTGATGGAAAATGCAGAAATTAAAAAACAAATCCAAGAGTTGCTTGATAAAGGGATCATATGACCAAGCACATTTCCATGCGGGTCACCTATTGTTTTAGTTACAAATAAGGATGGAACATGGCGCATGTGTGTGGACTTCCATGCATTGAACAATATTACGGTAAAAAACCGTTACCGTCTTCCTAGAATTGATGATTTACTTGATCCATTAAAAGATGTTGTGTATTTCACTAAATTGGACTTGAGGAGTGGCTATCATCATATTAGGATCACTGAAGGAGACATATGGAAGACAACATTAAAAACAAAGCAAGGTTTGTCTGAATGGTTGTTTATGTCTTTTGGGCTTTATAATGCTCCTACCACATTAATGTTGGTAATGAATGATGTTTTAAGGCCTCTTCTAGATGATTTTGTGATAGTCTACTTAGATGACATATAAAATTTCAGCAAGTTCCGTGAAGAACATATCATGCATTTCAAGCAAGTGTTAGATGTCTTAAAGAAGGAACAATTTTTTTTAAAGATGTCAAAATGTGAATTTGAAAAAACTTATTTAGTCTACTTGGGTCATATTGTTGGAGGAGGTGAGTTGAGAATATATCCTTCAAAGGTCGAAGTCATTTTGAATTGGCCAAAACCCAAGACAGTGACAGAGGTTAGAAGTTTTTTGGGAGCATCCCAATATTGGAGAAAGTTCATTTCTAAATGTTCTTCCATTGTAGATCCATTGCATTCATTGACAAGTGTGAAGCAAGTTTTTCAGTGGGGAGGAAAACAACAAAATGCATTTGATGCATTAAAGGAAAAGACCAGTTCAACACTTTCACTTGAACTTCATGACTTGAGATAATCATTTGAGATATAAATTGATGCAAGTGACCATGTCATGGGCATAGTGTTGATGCAACATTGTAAGCCCATCTATTTAATTTCTGAAACTTTTAATGATGTAGTGATTAACTATCCTACATATGACAAGGAATGGTGCAAAGTGTGAAAAAGTGGAAAAATTACTTGATGGTTAAGGAAAAAATTATTCACACAGGTCATCAACCATTTCAATACTTACAATCATAAAAAAATCTACAACAAGCGAGGCACTTCAGATGGATGGGTTTTATTCAACAATTCCACTTGGTGATAGGGTATAAGAAAAGTATCTATAACAAGATTGTTGATATGATTTCTAGACTAATTGTTAGTGCATCCATTGTTCTTAAGCATAGTTATGTAATGAATGAGAGCTACATTGAACAATATGCTTTAGATAATTATTTTAAGGATGTATATGCTACTTTGTGTCGAGGTAACCAAGTAGAGGAATTGGATTATCATGTGCATTATAACTTGTTATATCATCTTGGAAAGCTATGCATTCCATAGTGAGAGAGAGTCAACATCATAAGGGAAGTGCATACTTCTCTTATTTCTGGTCATTTCAGTGTATTCTATTATGTTTAGTGACCAAAATATTCGATCAAAAACTTTTCAATATCGAAAAGAGGGCATATAGCCCAAGTCTTGAATACAAGAAATACTCGACTATTGCAAGATTTTATACCCTTTATGAAAAAGGAAGGGAAGGAATCATAGGACAGACTGATAAAGACAGATGACCGGAGACCGAGAGGGTTAAGGAAAATCTTTTTAAAGTAAGGAATCAATATTCTTGGATGGCTTCTAACAAATTGATTTAATAGTCTTTAACTAAATAGAAATGGGCGTATAGAGAAAGTCCTACACTAAAAAATATAGGAAGGGAAGCGGTAAATAAGCAACAAAGGATGAGCTAAAGAAAGAATAAGGGACATGCCCAAGCCTCAAAGGAAAGGGTTGGATGATAGAGATATTTACAAAAATGATTAAGCGAAGTTGACATATGACATAAGAGCATTACTAGAGATATGTAAGACAGTGGCACAATTACAGAGGTATTGTTACTGGCCTCGTGTGCTTGAAAGTGTGTCACGATTTGTAAGAGGATGTTCATTATGTGATGTCAGTAACCCTAGCAATAGAAAGTTGGGATTGTATACACCACTTCCAGTACCTTCCAATCCATGGGGAAGTGTTTCTATTGATTTTGTAGGAGGTCTACCTATGTTTAGGACAGGTCATGATTATCTTTATGTAGTTGTGGATAGGTTCAGAAAAATGTGTATTTTGATGCCTTGTAAAAAGCAAGCTACCATTGAACAGACTGCTCAATTGTTCTTTCAGAATGTATGGGTACATTTTGGGTTGCCCACATCCATTGTTAGTGATCAATATTCTCGCTTTGTTGAGAATTTTTGGTCGAAGCTTGTGGGGACTCATGGACACCAAATTGAAAAATAGCACAAAATTCCATCCACAAATAGATGGAAAAACAGAGGTGGTGAACAGAACAGTGATACATCTTCTTCTTGGTTATTGCAGCAAGCATCCTAATTTGTGGGATGAACTTTTTCACTATATTCAACATGCTTATAACCAGGCCAAGCATTCATCGACTCAAACATTGCCATTTGAGGCATGCTTGGGATACTTTACCAAATCTCCTTTAGATTTTATCTTTGGGAAGGATGTTTCTATTTATGGACTTAGTGACATAGATAATTCCAAAATATTCATTGAACAAGTTCAATTGGTAGATCAAAAAGTTCAAGAACAATTGGAAAAGAGTCAAGCGAAGTATAAGACAAGACACGATAAGCATCGCATGGATCACAGTTTCCAAGTTGCTGATGAAGTTTGGCTTCGCATTAGCAAAGATAGACTCCAAGGAGAACGTAGAAAATTGAAACCAATTTGATATGGTTCGTTCAAGATTCTGGAAAAGATTGGTAATAATTCCTCCAAGTTGGATTTTCCCTCATATATGAAAATTTATGCAGTTTTTAATGTTGATAATTTGAGATTGTATGAGCCTCCTTTGATTGAAGATCAAGGAGAGAATGTTCATATTCCCTCAATTGAAGTTTTCTCTCTTGAATATCTTGAAGAATTACAGAAATACACCATCCTTGACAGGAAAACAAGGAATTCAAATGAGGGAACGTGGAGTACCTTCATGTGGGGCTCAAAGGGGAAAATCCAAGCAAAGACAAATGGATTGAGATTGGAAGGGTGAGGGAACTATATCCTCATCTGTTTTTTGACCGAAAATGATCTTTTGGAGGTCCAAAATCTTCTAGTGGGGAGGAATGATCCAGTGGATCAGTAAAATGCTCAAGATTCAAAGTGATCTAAAGTGCTCGAAAGCTGTGCCAAAATGAAGATCACGTCACCTTGAATCCAACACAACTTGTTTCACTAAAAATTGAAATCGTATGCTCCTGATATCACGTTCTGATTGTTTTCTCAAACAACTAAAAATTAAAAGTTGGGTTGCAGGAACACCCAGCTAGTAGTCCGTACGCTAACTAGGCATGTGACTGGGCAGATTGATTGTGCATTTTGGGCCAGTGGTTGATCAAAAAGTGTCTTCATGAATCATGTGGTTGGTTAAATGTTCTAGGTTTTTTATTGGTTTATGGTTTGTTGAAGTGGTTGAATCAGAAGAGGCCACGTGGGCTAATGGGTGGCCACCACGTGGCCTCCCAGCGTTGGTGTAAAATTTGGTATCGCACGAACAGAACTCCCGGTGAATCAAACATAGGACTTGCAGTGGAGCAGCATGGCACATTACCATCATGCCATCAGTATGACTTAATATTCATAGTGTGTATTTCATATATAAAATTTATTAAGTTGTATGGTGGGGGTTGGGGTCGGGGTTAACCCTTGGCCCCCAGTCCACCCCAACCCATGAGACCATAGGTCAGGGCAACCAGGGGTTCATGGTTAACCCCAACCCCAAACCATATAACACGACACATACCATAGTCGCACAACAGTTGGAACCAGTGGTAAACCACGGTAAAAGTCATCAGAGCAAGTTAAGTTAAAGTTTTGACACGCAGTTTTAAACTTTACCACCAATACAACCACAATCTGAAACCAACCATAGTTTGCAATCAAATTTAATCGATTGGCAGGATTAGTTTAAATGGCCTGAAATAAATGCGCCACTTGGCCCATTTTGGTAAGTTTGGGGGGGGTCACTGAATAATTAGAGCGTTCAACAATTTTCACCCGAACCGATGTGAATCTCACTGGTGCGGGGAAAATTTGTTGCTCCATGTGGATGAAAAGTGCAGAATTTGTATGATGGATTGCAGGTGTGTGTGAAATGTAGGACAATTTGCAGGAAAATTGTTCTAAAGCATAACTGAGTCATTTTCTTAACCTTTTTGAGTGTAGAAAGAGCCCAATTAGGGGTTTTTTACTGTTTTAGAGCCATTGGAGACATTATGTTTTCATTCTGAGCACTACAAATCCATGTAAACTCATTTATTTAGCACAATTAAAGAGGTCCAACATTGGAGTATGGACTAAGAGATGTAGCCTAGGAGGGGTGAACTCCTTCATCATTTACTGTCTTGTGTTTCTATTATAGTATTATTGTCTATGTTATTTGCTGCAAAACTGAGTTTAAAATCATAATTTATGTGTTATGGAAACTTTTGTAATTGCATAAAAAACATAAAATTTCACTTGCAAATTTTCATAAAAACTTTCAAGTTCTTATATACAGATCATAATCCCATTAATGATCTAACTTCATCCACATTTCTAGGAGTTTCCCATTCCATGATAGCCTTTATGTTTTTCAATATATACTGCTATGCATTCCTTGGAAATAACATGTCCCAAGCAATGTACCTTTTTATGAAAGAAAGTACACTTGCTAACCTTGACATACAATTGATGCTCCCTTAGATATCTCAACACTACTGCTAAATGCTCGACATGCTCTTCCTCATTCTTAGAATATATCAAGATGTCATCAATGAATACAATAACAAACTTGTCCAAATAAGGACTCAACTTACTATTATTCAAGCACATAAAAGTAGCTGGAGCATTATTAAAACCAAATGGAACTACAACAAACTCATAATGCCCATACCTGGTCCTCAAAACAGTCTTGTAGATGTCCTCTTCTTTGATGTGTACCTGATGGTATCATGATCTCAAATTAATCTTTGAGAACAATGTTGATCCCTTCAACTGATAAAACAAGTTGTCAATCCTCGACAATGAGTACATGTTATTGATCATCACCTTGTTTAGTCACATGCAATCAATGCACAATCTTAGAGTACCATCCTTCTTCTTCAAGAACAATAATGTTGCACCACAAGGCGATACATTTGGCATAATGTACCCGTTATCAAGCATTTCCTTCAGCAACAACTTCAACTCTACTAACTCTGGAGTAATCATCCTGTAAGGTGTATATGATGTTGGTGCTGCCCTTGGCACCAACTCAATAGAAAATTCCACTTCTCTATGAGGAGGAAACTTTGTAATCTCTATGGAAAATACATTTTGAAACTATTGCAAGATTGGATACCTCTTGAATATTTTTGCATCTTGAACATCCTTACCCTTATCAATGGAAATATGAAATACAAACACTACACATCCCTTCCTACAACTGCGCTTAGCTTGCATTGTTGTGACCATCCTCATTGATGTAGGCTTATTATTTCCCTACAATATTATCTTTTCCCCATTATCGTCCAAGTACTCAATAGCCTTGTCATAGCAATCTACTTTGGTCCTGTGAAGATATTACCAATCCATACCCAAAAGAATTCTATATGATACCAATGGCAATACATTCAAATGTGTTGTTGTAGGCATACCATTAAGCTTGAATGCACAAGCTCTTACCCAATAGTGAACTCTCTTCTTCATACCAGTAGCCAACTGCACCAACCAAGGCTTTGCATGCACTTCTTTTCTCAAGGCACACTTATCCACCAGGTCAAGATTAACATAACTATAATTAGATCTAGGATTAATCAAAATAGAAACAAATTGACCACAAACCTTACCTTCCATCTCAATAATGGATGCCTGATGATTTTCCTGCTTGTTATCCACAACTACATAAATCCAAGGAAGGCTATGACCAACATCTCCAACTGTCTGCGCCTCTTGAGCACTATAGATCTAAGGCCTACCTCCCTAGTACAATGGACAATCCTTCTTGCGATGATATTTCCCACACATCTAGCACTTCAATGGTCCTCTACCATCACCTCTAGTCTGTTGCTCTCCAGGATGCAACCCATGTACCTTCTCAATTGCATTGAACCTCTTGTAAGGAACCACATTTTCTTTCACACATGCATCTTGATTTATTCCCCACTTCGGTGGCCACTTCCCTTTACCTTTCTCATTTCCTTTGAAATCACGCTTAGGCTCAAATTTGCACTTTGAATGCTGATAACAATGCTTCAACTTCTAGATGGCCTCCTCCAATGATATAGGATCATAAAACTCAATTCGATATCTAAATGCTACTGGAAATCCACTAACGAATCTATGAATCTTAGCCTTATCATCCTTGATATAAGGAACATACCTCAACAACTATAAGAATTTCCTAGTATACTCATCATCTGTCATAGAACCCATCTGTAGCTCATAAAACTCCTTAGCTCTGCCATCATAATATATCTCATATAAGTACTTCTTCTTGAAGAGTCTCTTGAACTCATCCCAAATCAAGTCTTCTTCTCGAAATCCCTTAACATTATTTACATCGTCCCACCAGATATTTGTTTTCCCTTTGAGACTGAAGGTGGCTATCTTGGCTTTCATGTTCTTTGAATATCTATGCAATCTAAAGAATTTCTTCATTCCAAGCAATCATGCCTCTGCATCTTCCGAATTCTTCATCTCTCCATTGAATGTAGGGGGATTCACTTTCTTGAACTCCTCAGGAAAATACTCCCTCCTCCTATAAGGATGATTACAGTGATGAGTGTGATGATGTCTCCTAGATGAGGAACTAGAATGATTCCCATAAATACCATTCCTCCTATCATGTGTATATAGTGATCTGCCACCTCTAATTGTGTCCCATCTATCACATTTGTATCTGGATCGGTATCTGCTACGATAAACTCCATTAGTTTTCTCTTCCTAATCTTGACTGATACTCATATGTCCCTGTTTTTGAAACTCTAACAAACCTTGAAGCATCACTACATTAACCTCTACCTGCTTCTCCTGAGACCTTGCAAGTATTTCTTAAGCCTCAACCAACCTTTCATTGTTTGCTTTGCAACTTCTGATCTCTTCCCTCAAGCTCCTCAATGTATCTGCTATACCAGGAGAATATCCTGATCCTTGCTGCCCAATTGATATGTCGGGAGAGTCACAAGAACTATAGTCTACCATTTGTCCTTCATCTTTGATTCTCTTCTTCCTGCAAGTGTAACATGTCATATAAACCAAATAGATACCAAAATCAAATCCATACCTTATTGATGTTCAAGAGAGGCTTCTCTCATCTGCAATATCAGTCCACATTAGAATGTACACATATAATCATAAGCATATCCATATAATAACATAATAATGTCACAACATCATGCATGACCATACCAACTATATACCATGATCCCATGCATGATAACCATAACCATGACAACATCAGATTTTACCCAAAGAGAGCACAACCCGCTCTAGTACCACCCTGTAACCCACTCCTCTCACATTTACCCGCTTCCACCGATTTGGGTAGGGTAGACATGATCTAAGGGTCACTATGATAAGACTAAACCTCCTATATAACCTTAAGGAAATGGAGTCAACAATTTAAGACATTACTAACTTCCCTAAGGTGCTACAAGACCTCCAGGAGCAACCCAACCCCTCCAAGTGCCCAACCCCTAAGATAAATCCCTTTTTCACTGAACTAGAGGCTCAACTGCTCCCTTTCCAAGGCATGCAAGCGACTATATCCCTCTAGGCGCTCCCATAGGCCTGCCTGCCAGCGACTGTGGACATTTCTAGTCAGTTCTATGCCAGCGACCCTGAATTCTAAGCCACTTTTTCAGGGCTAGGACTCATGCCTCTGCACAAAACTCAATGAAACTTCCAGAAATGATGAATTACACAGAAACAAAGGTTATAAGCCAAAACTTGAAATAGGATACGACCCGACCTCTCCTAGTCGGGATTGACATTTCGTCAAACACTTGGTAAACATGCATCCTACATGTCATGAATGCACATTTAAACATAGGGATCTGAAAAATTATCTGAGGTTTGACAAGAAGGATCAATGCCTTTTCACAATAGCAATAATTACACCAATTAGGTCATACATTCATGAACTATACATTCATTAATTAAATTGTGATAAAAACCATACTTAAATTTGTCAATTAACCATGCTTATAACCAACATATAACTAGATAAATAAAATGATAGAACAGCCATTAAAGCCACATAATAAAAAGTACATTTACCCATTAAAAGCAAGAGAAAATTAACTCTTATTAAACATAAGAAAAATCCAACCGGATCCGGGACTTCCACGTACCACCCGACCATAGATTGGGTTGAACCAAATCTTTTTTTCAGCCAATCACCCTCGTGCCATATTCCCAGCATGAATGTGGGATATGATGGGACAAACCAATCCATAAAAAACTAGGGGAATCCAAAGGTTAAAGCACCTCCACCCTTACCATACTGTGATAACACCTAAACCGTTGCCGATATCAGAAAACCAAACTGATCTTGGATGCCTTAGAATTCCTTCACTATCCCTTGAGGAATTTTCCTGTCTCCACCCACCTGTTGAGGGCTTCCCTAAGAAAACCATCTCCACCCCCAACCCTTGGGATTTTCCTGAGACCACCTTACCCGGATCCAAAACCTTTTGGCAATCCAAAGCTCAAACCAAGAAATAATTCCATCACACCATGGCTATCCGAAAATGGAAAGGCAAGGCTAAAATCCACTATCAAAATCCGACAAAATCCATGCCATTGACAACAAAAGAACCAAATACCAATGTGCACATACCATGCATGTCAAAAACAACTGGGAAATCATACATGAAACTTGTTACCTGAAAGTATTCCTGTTGATGCTGCTTGATCCGAATTTTCCTTGTTTGATCCTCACTTTCCTTTGCTTTCCTTGTTCTTCCTTTTCTTGCTTGATTTCCTTCTCCTCTTGGTGCTCTTCTCCTCTCTGAAACCAATCCAAAACTGAACTGATAAAAGGATACCAACTAATTCTTTGATGTCTTTTTATTATTGATGCCTATAATTTCTTCATCTTCCTTAATTTTCCTTCAATTTCTTCCTCACATGTAACCCATGACCTTTTACCTTCCTTTTCTTCTAATTTCCTTTATTTTCATAAATAAAATGCCAATAATACTTTTTTTTCCTTTTCAAAGCCTTTGTTATTGCCTTTGCCATTTTCCCCTTAACCTGGGGCTGTTACAGATAGAATTAGAGTAATCCTTTGTCCCTAATTCCAATCTCATTACTCTATGCTCCCCTTCATATGATGTAATATTTAAATTCTTTAGGTCCTCATTGTCAGAATACCCTGTAACATTGTAGCACTCCATAAAGTCTTGTACTTTCTGCCAATGTTGATGGAAAGGGCACAATGATACTATCCTTTGCTTTAGACACCATTTAGTTGAAAATATATTGTGCTTCAATGCCTTTAATGCGTGGTCCAGTGCCCCATTGTCAGCCATAAAATTAAACATGGCCTTAAAGCTCCTAGTCGTCTCGTCCTAGTGCGTAGTAGCTCTGTGCACCTCTAGCTTGACATAATAGTTTCTCAGAATGGTATCCAATGTGTGCATAAACCTATGGACCCATTCTTCTTTTGGAATTCCTTTCTATTTCCATGTTACGACACAACTCTTCACATGAGTTGTGGGGAAATCCATCCCCGTGTACTTCATCCCCTTAAGTTTTAGCTCAAAACCAAACCGAATGCATAAAAATTGCTTAAATTTTTAATAAGTATCAATCCCATCCTCATGTTCCATCCACCATATTGTGAGAGTGGCTTTCAAAGAAACATATATAGATAGTAATCTCAAGTGCTCAGGCACATTCTACTCAAATTCATAAATAAATTATCCAACATCAGTTAATCCATCGTACCTTAGGGGGTCATGCACTTCTGTTATGATCCAACATACTTCACAGGTGATTTGTGCGTATCTCTGAGTTGAGATCTCATGCAACCTATTCTGCCAGTTCTCCACTCCTTTGGAATCTGAGGTGCACGAATCAATGTTGCGCCAACTCAACACTCCATCTTGATTGGGTTGACATAGTCTTCCTTTCACACAATGAATTTAAAGATCTCCTCCAATGCTTTTCCATCCACTTCTTCCTGAATGGGTTCCACATACTGGTCTTCTTCACTTGGGTCTAATAGTATGGTTACACAAACATCTCCCAATTTGGAGGTCATTTGTATTTTCTTTAAGTTGATACCACCTAGTTATCAAGGGAAAAATTGATCCCTAGAAATTTTTGGTAAGGATATGTATCATTGAATATCTCAATCACCTCAAAATCCACCATGATGGTGACTCCATAAATATTGACCTCCACATTGGATAATATGCCAATTAGAAAGATCTGTAATGATTGGGAAATCTAATCTAGATGGGGGACCAAGTCAGTTTAGGCCTCCCTGTCATCTCTTGTGTCTTTTTTAGAAAAATGTTCACATCATAACCCAAATTCAAAATAATATTATCCTTTTTGTAGGTTCCTACTTGCTGATCAAACCTGAATTCTTAGTTGGTTCTCTTGTTTTTTGCAACCTGATTAACCACACACCTCAATGCATGTGCTAATTCCTTCTCTGTCTCCTTCATGCATTGGTTAATCATATTTTTAAGCTTCTATAGGGAAATGTAGTCCTATATAAAATCTAGGCAACTTTTCAATAATGGAAAAATTTATTTATATCCTCATTTTGGACTACTCTCAATGGTTTTGTCAAAAATTTGAGGCATATCATAAATAGGGCTTCTCAGGAGCAATCAAGACTGTCAGTCAATTCCTTGTGTGCTTCTTTGTATGTATTATTCTCTCTTTGATGATAAAATCTCAGAGGTGGGTCTCCATCCTTGCGTACCCACTGCTGACTAATTCCAACCTAATTTGTGGCATCTGCGCTAGTCTTGGTTAATACGCATATCACCACATTTATTTGTGACTAGTCTTCGCATAGTTCGGTTGTCACCATTTTTAGCTTTTGCCCCTTATCTCCTAGATATTTTCCAATATATGTGGGTAGTACTCCATTGCATGGTTGAGAACTCGACAATATGCACATGTTGGGAAAGGATTAGGACAATATCTTGCGAGATGTCTAGGTTGGTCACAATTGTAACAAATAATTATTCCTCTTCCTCATCTGAAATCTCCTCTTCCTCTTTCGGGTCTCACAAATCCTTCAGTTACTCTCCCCATTTCACCATGACCTCTAACAATATTATTGTAGTTTTGCATCAACATGTATTGACCCTCTTGAACTCTATACACATCCATAGTGTGGTCGCACATCAGCTCCAACTCCTTGCAATCGTGGATATTGTGACTAACCGATTTGCATAAATGATAAGATAATGTTCTCACAGAAGATTCATACTTTTGCATCATAGGGAAAGTTATGGGCGCATGACCCTGCACTCTACAAACCTCACACCACAGGCCTCTTCCTTGCGCCATGGGGTTGTAAAAACCTGTCACCATGTACTCATTTAAAATGAGGCATTTGTGACTGAAGTTGTGTTATCCCATAATTATCTTCCACCACTGCAACTGTTGGAGACACTTCTAACTTCAGCACTCTCTCCAAGGCTTCAAACTAAGTGTGGATGTCCTATTGGTTCAATGGTACCTGAATGTGTGGAAACATTCCTGCAATAAAATATTCTTTGTGTTTATCATCATGGATTTCAAATGCTAGATTCCCCAACAACAATTTAAAATGTTGGTCATAGTCCTAGATAGACACATTTGGTCTCTGCTTAATTTAATTTAGCTCAATCATGCATTGAGAAGTAGACTTAGGTCTCAAAACTCTCTCAACAATGATTACTTAATATCTTGCAGCGTTGTCGACTGTGTTGGTGGTGTATTACTCCTATACTTCATGTACCACACTAGCACATGGTCCTTGAAAGTAGTTCCAAGATGAAAATTTTTATAATTCTCATCCTGCACATTGTTAACATCCCAGACTGTTTCACAAAGAAATGGGTGTTATTTAGGGTCCTCATTCCAAATGCCATGAAACACTAGCTACTTTAAGGTGTCTTCCATTCTCCTCTGTCTACCACCTCCTAATGATGTTCCCCCGAATGTAACTACTATTTGTTGTGAAATACTCCCTCGTATTTAGATTTTTTTATTGGACAGACTCTATCCGCTTCCTTAACTAACTACTGTATGCGATATGCTATGAGGAGAACTTATCACTGTGGAAATAAATGTGCATGGGTGGTGGGTTTGGTGCAGGATGTGCTTTGAGAAGGTTCCTCGAGATGTACGTTCTTCATAGGTCTCAATTTAGGTTGCAAGAACTCCCCTTCTCCTTCTTCTGCTTCTGTGCCTGGTATGCTAGTGCATGCTCGCTTGGGGCTCCTCCAAATCCACCACTCTTCCTTCTTCTGTGTCCTTTTTTTGTATTATTTTCTATCCTTTTATCTACTGTTATCACTGAGGATGAAGTTTCTCCTCTAAAAATACCTCCTCAAAATATCCTACCACTCCACAAAACTCCTTCCTCTAACTCCATCATGTCTCTTTTCTCCTGCGCTAGTCCAATAAATTGAATTTTCATGTCTGCTCTTTCATCTTGTTCAGGGATCTCTCACACCACCTTCATTCTTTGATTTCTTTTCCTCCTTCATCTCGCCCTTGCCTCTTCACATTACACCTGAGCAATCCCCTAACTCACCCTAAGTGCATGAGGGATCTAGTCATTGATGATATCGAGCTCCATCTTCAATATGCCTTTGTCACACAACAAAATTTTCAAAAATGTTGGCAATGTCTGGATAAAGCGTCCTCGTGGGCCTCCCAACAACTTGCGTTCAATATTTGTATAGGAAACGATGGAATTAATAGAAAAAACTATGATATACCCACAATTCATGCTCTCTAGCAAAAAAGTTGACAACCCACATGATCTAGTTATCCACTGACTAGAGTCTCTTGACTCATTTATTAGTCCAAATCTTTTGCTCGTCCACTCTCCACTGTGGGTTCTGGTCGTTAAACATTTGAATCCACTTTGTATGCAATTTAGTAAATTCATAGAAGAAAATATCGTACAAATATTTGGCAAATATATATTTCTCCAGCCAATTTTCAACACTAATCTTACTATTCCCGATTTATCTTGCAACAAATTCATGTAGTTTAGCTTTGAACCATCTATCAATTTCTTCTTTAGTGGTATTCCACATTCCCTTTGCTTCAAAATCCTAGTTCTAGTTATGGAACCATTTTTTGGCACTTGAATGTATGTTTCTAACTTGGGTTTGTTGTGCCCAAGCCAAACAAAGTCCCTAGTGGTACCAACCCTTTCGGAAAAGCCTGTGAAACAAGAAATGTCTCACCCAAGGCACCTAAGCGGGGTTGTGAGAACTAGTTTTCTGCAGTTGAGAGGGGTATGGGGTTCTAATAGACACCATTTTCTCACGGTATTCTGACCCTTAACGTTTAGCTACTTGGCCTACCATTCTCAGACCAAACAAAGTTTGCGGACTACAAGAGGATTTAACAAAAAGAGTACAGTGAAAAATAAAGGGGGATTAGAATCCCCTTATCAAAACCTACATTTTATTCATAGAAAAATCTCAATTAAACAAACAATTCATATTAACATGATAGAAACAAGATTGACACAATAATGCCATCAAACTATAAAATAACAAAAAACAATAAAATTTTCCCAATGCTTTCTTCTATTAATTCATGGTGGCAAATTACATCACAATAACTCAATTATGCATGTTTTCGTGGATCACCAACCAACAGGAATCACAATTACAACACAATACTTCAAAAACCCTAACAGACTTAGAAAACCTAACTAAGGTTCTCTAAAAAAAGCCAAAGACCGAATCCGTAGCAGAATTGACTCCTTATGTTTTATATATCATTACATGATCAAAATTACTTAAGATTTTTTTTTCGATGAAAACTAATTACCTATAGATATTATGTGTTTTACCATTCTCTACTAGTAGATATTTTAAGTTGATATTGGTTTCAAACTGGGTCATTTCCTACCATGTCATTCCTGTGTGATCACACCCTGAATGACTGCACATCTCACCATGCTATTTGTTGTAATGAACGCTTCCCTCATCTCTGCAACACCTCTCTGTGCTGTGCTCCGTTTCTCCATTTACACACGCAATCCCAAAACTTCAAGACTGCCTCCAATAGTGTCTTACATATTAATTTGAAATATATGTATCAAAAAGATTGATTTGGAGGAATAATAGGAAGATATAGAAACAAATTGTATGTCTCAAAAATGTTCCTTTAATGAATTCCCATGGAACGTTTGTGGTAAATGGAATTTACAAAATCATGGTAAATCAAATATTAATAAGCTCGTTGAATTACATAATAAAAGAAAAATTATATATCTGTTGGCACTTTGATTTTGGATTGGGGAAGAAGATTGAAATTATAGATCGAAGGACAAAGGATATAAGTATAAATAGAAAACGAGTAGTCTTTAAGCATGACTTTTTGAAAAAAATTCCTGGTTATTTTCCGATCTTATTTGTCTAGAATATGATAGGGATTCATCGAAATCACAAGTTTAATAGACGAACTCTTCACAATTGAAGTGATAGAGATTCATCGAGATCACAAGTTTGAAAGATAAACACTTCACAATTGAAGTGTCCGAGAGGTTTTTGAGGGTGTTGAATCGATATATGCAATAAATAATACCAACTTAAACAAACACAAATCAAGATTTGAGCACAATTTTTTTAGTCGAATTCTAGCCAAAAATCCACCAAAACCTCCAAAAAATCACACTTAAAGACTAATCCATAAAAAATATATAATCTAATTCTATTACCAAATATGGGTTTAAATCTCAAAAATGTTCTAGACAATACTTGTTATGGGTTTTAATCTTGAAAATATTATAGACAATACTCGTTATCCCAAACACGTGGGAAATTTTAATCTTGAATGTTAAACAATGTATTACATAAATATAATATAAGCACATATTTTTTATTGATAATAAATTATAAAACAATTATGTTATGATTGTTTATTTTTTTCTAAATTTGTATATTCAATATAGAATTATTTACTTTCTAAATTTATATTTGAGAGAACTAACCACTTACTAGCCTATTTTCAAACTTATTACTATGCTACATCATAATAACTCCCTTCCATTACAAAAACATTAAATGCCAATCATTTTGATTTTAAATGTTAATAATGTGTCACAGGTAACTCTATTTATTTGGGTTTGGAGTATGCCATTAAACTATTTTTGTTTTACTAAGAGTTCATCTTCCTTAAAGGTAAGGAAACTAGTTAAGGGCATAAGACTCATAGGTATCTTGTAGGAATGAAAATCGACAGAGTTCATCTTCCTCATAGGTAAGGAAACGGGTTATGGGCCTAAAACTCATATGAAACCTTACCCATGGTTTTCCTTGAACAATAGTTATGAGTCAGCCTACATTTGTAAATAGCAAGAGTGATGGTTATCCTATTATAAGTTTGACAATTAAATTATGATAAATTTTCCCATTACAAAAAAAAGAAAAAAAAGAAAAAGAAAACCTTTTCCATTATAAAAACATTAAATATGAACAATTTTAATTTTGAATGTTAATAATGTGTTTCAAGGATTCCCTTGAAAAAATTTGAACATTCAATATTAAACAAGGTAGTAAAATAATTTTATAATATAATTATCATTTATTATTATTTTTTTAGTCTTTATATTAAATTTAAAAATTATTTATTTTACCAATATTTATATTTAATAAAAATTTATTATTTAACATATTAAAAAAACAACACTACCATGCGGTCCAAAATATTATTTTATAAAATATACCATAAATTTATAAAAGGAATCAAATTACATATTTTTTTTTTCTTATTATTTTAATTTTGAATATAAAAAATTCCACTTTACAATAACTTTTTTATTATAAAATATTTAAAATCTTCAATGAAAATAATTTTAAATTTAAATACCAAGAAGACCACATTACGACAACTTCTTTCCACTATAAAATTTTTAATTAGAGATGATTTTAATCTTAAATATGAAGAATACCGCATTACAGCAACTTCTTTTCATTATAAAAATACTAAATGTACTTGACCTTAATCTTTAAACACTAAAAATAGTACATTGCAGTGACTTCTTTCTATTATAAAAATTTAAATGTAAATGGTTCTCACTTAAATGCCAACCATACACACAAAAAAATCCCTTCCGTTACAAAATTCCTTAAAAAAAATCTTGAATATAAAAAGGCATTCAACAATTGAATCAACATCGTTCACTTGCAAAACAATTGAATCGAACGCTGAATCCAGGATGACGGTCCTTGGGGTTATTCCAGAGTCATTGTTGCGTTATTGTGTGATATTTTTCACACCGTTTTTTTTCTTTCTTCCAAGACACTGTATCTTTTCACAAAGTGGATCTATCACAAGGGGGGCGTTATGGCCTCACCAAAAACAATTTTATTTTGGCTAGCTTTAAAGTGGATTATAAGGTTGCTAAAGGAGTTTATCTGTCATAAATCTAAACAAATTCTCAACTCTCAATTTCAATTCAAAGTCTGTGCTAGGTTCAACTTGTTTAAATACTTTAAAGAATTTTTGCTTATCAAGATTGATAATTGAATCCATTATTAACTAGTTTGCTACATCAATTTAGGAGTTTTCATTGTCAAATCTGGACCACCAAATCCATGATTATCTACTCATGATTCAAGCCAATGTAGAGGCAACCATTTCCACTCAATCTCCTCTTACCCCAAAAGCTCTGCAGGCAACGAATGAGGGTGGCGGTGTCTAAACTAAGTTGTGCACAAAGATAAGATAATGGTGCCACCAAGTCCCATGTTTCAAAGACTTCAGTTCTTGTAACACTACCCAATCACCTTCTACTCATCCAAAGCCTTTCGACACTTTAAACTTTATTAAAATTCGAGTCTAAAATTGTCAAGGTATGGTCATTTGAATATTTTCACCCTTAGCGCTATGTTAGCATTACTGTGCATCTACCACGTGGCAAATGGAGTGGCTCCCCACGTCCACATGTCATCTTGGGGTTTGTGCCAATCAACACTAGGGCCACTTGGCATTACCATGTCATTTTCTAGCCCAAAGCTAATTATATATCGTTTAAGTAAAGTAATCTTAATACATTTAAATAACACACCAATATTAAATTAAAATGAAGCAAGTAAACATTTGAAACTCTTGTCCATTCCAATCACCAACCTTTCCCATCAGTTGGTGAAATTCACCAATTATCCAATTATAAAACCTTTGAGTCAGCCTTTAATGGATGGTTGGTAAATTCCAAAAGTTTGTGGTCGGTGAATTCCAAAGCATTTCCAATGTATGAGTGAAAACCTATGTGCAAATTTCCTAGGTGATGATAGTCTCAAATATCATCCATAAAATTTGATACCTTTACATTTGAAACCCTTAAGCCATTCATCAATTTTCATTACCATCAGTAAATTCCATAAATATTACCATTAGCAGATGGTCAATAAAATCAAGGAGTTTATCTTTGAAAACTTTGGATATTTAGTGGAATTGTTGCAAAGTGAGGGATTTACATGTGACTGCTAAAGTCTATGAAGGTGTGCTCTAAACCCCTTTGGATTTGAACCCTCTAGATTTGAACCTCTTTAGAGGAAACACATTCTCTTAACCATTATTTCCCAACCCTAAAATTTATACAAACCTTGCTTAATACACATATGAACTTATATAGTTCAATATTCATATTCAATTCGAGGGAACATTCTTTATACTTATGTAAATAAACATATTTAGTAAAAGACACTCACCATAATTTATATGCAATTCTTTGCACAAACTTAGGTGGGAGTAAAAATGTAGATATGCATATTTATCAAAAGTTATTCCCACAAACTTATGCAATTCTTTGCACATGATAGGAAAAAGGATTATGTAATTAATTTCTCCACTTCATACATCAAATTACTCCCCAAAAGCTCTTGTAAACTTGAATTAGTATACATTCTTGTTGAGATACATTAAACTCAAACATAAATATATATATTTACATGAATATGTATAAATTCCAAAATCATATAATCAAATTTTCATTATACATTAAGCACTACAAAATTTCATTCTCTCCTCATAATAATAATTTTTTTATGCGAAATGTCATGCCTCCATTAATTATACTAACCTTTATTATATAAGTAGATATTTGAGTCATGCATTAATATATCTTTACTTTATGTTTGTAGTTACACTTATATGGTTTTGTTGATATCTATGAGAAATGAGGCTTACTCATCATATGAGCTTAATAGTTAAAGCTATAAAGACCCAAATCTTACCCATATAACTATGGAAACAAAGGAGGCATTAGGTGATAGATTTGTAACCTTTATATCACTATTCTAGATTGTTGCATGTGAATTTATATTAGGTATAAGGTCACTTTTATTCTCAATTAACACATATAAGTGAGATTCATTACTCTAGTTCAAAACAATAAAATGTCTAAAATGTCTTTTGGATTTTCAGGCTCAAAACTATAGAAATAATTTGCACTTCAAAAATTAAAAGACACTTGTTAGAAGTAAAGAATAATTGAAACAATAACTAAATTTTGTACAAAATAAAACTAATAAGCAAGATAAAAATTTAATGCTATTAAAAATATAGGTAACTCATACAATATGCTCAACATCATAACATCTTCGACCAATCATACGTTCATGGTAAGTTGGTGAAACTAATAGTTGAGGAAAAAAATTAAATGCTATAGAAAATAAAGTCAACTTCTATAATATGCTCAACATCATAATGTGTTCCAACAACCATAGTTTCATGGCATGTTGGTGAAATAATATTTAACAAAACTACATGAACAATATAACTATTAAAATACACATAACATGATTCCTCAACCATCAACAAAACATGAAAGATTGAACTAAGAAATTGTGACACATGTTGATAAGGAATAAATATGGAAATAAAAAATATATACATATAGATGAATTCACCAATAAAACCTCTTCAAGTGGGTCCTTACTTAAAGAGGACCAATGAACTCTAGATAGAATCTCACCCATTCAATATAGGGTAAAAACTCCTAGGTTGCCACTATAACCCCCAATCTTTTCGTGTAAAACCCACCACCATGTGCCAAGGCTATCCGAGGATTCAACACAACATGGGAGGCATTAACACCATGAGTCCCAACCACTCAATATATCCTTGATGTTCCTCTTGAATTAAGATTTACTTCAACTCATAGAACAACAAATTTATTTTTCCAATGAATACGTACTTGCAAACCTTCGGTTCTAACCCTAACTATGAAAGATCTATAATCTACCCTAAGTTAAGTTTTGAATATGAATGTGGTTGTAATGAGGAGTTCTTGGATCCCTTAAGGCTTGTAGGGTTTTCAAAGACAGAACACAACTATACTTACCCCAAAAATCAACAAATTTCTCATGCAAAATATTTATCATTTTGGAAAGATATCGAGGAAATGGGTTCTAGGAACACTATTCTTTTTATTGGTTGAATCAATGGGCTATTATATAGGATTCATGGCCACATCTTCCTCCTTGATTGGTTGAATCAATTAACTATTATAGATTGCAGGTCCATCTCTCCTTGATTGGGTTGAGGTAATGGGTCAAATCTACAACCCCTAAATCTTTTTTACATGACCTTAACCTATTGTATAAGTTATTAACTAATTTTATGTGTTAATGGTTTTCAAATTGAAAATAATTTCTAGTTTATTTACCCCTCTTGGTTTATGGCTTGGAAAAGTGTACATAAGTGTTGGTGAAAGAAAATCTACGATAATGAAATAAATAAATGACTAGTTTTCAATAGATATACATTCCATAGAAACTACAAATATGATTCATAATGATCCGGATCTAGGGGGGAGGCCCCCAATATATAAGAAAATTGAAATGGATCTGAAAAGATCTGCAAAATTAGAATGCCAGAAAAAAAAAAGAGAACACAAACAAAATAAAACCACAAAGAAACTTGTTTTATTAAAACAAAGAATAACTTTAGAAGCTACATTGTGGTGGACAATCTGTCCTTTTACAAACTGAGGCTTGTTATTTATAGCCTTTTTTGAGTTACAATACCATGCGTAGATACCTTAGGTGGATACCATGGGTCAATACCATGGGTAGATACCACGTACAATACCAGGGGTAAATTCCATGTGTGGATGAATACCATGGGTGGATACATACCATAGGTGGATGAATATCATGGATAGATGTCACTTACAATACCATGGGTGAATAAATACAATGGGTGGATGAATACCATGGGTTGATGACATTTACAATACCATGGGCGAATAAATACAATGGGTGGATGAATACCGGTTTAGTATTACAATACCATGGGTAAATTCCACATATGGATAGTATAGGAAGATGAATACCATGGGTGGATGCCATTTCCATTTAGATGTTCCTCCCTCCTTAAGAAGCAATGGTCCCCATTGCGTGAAGTTCCTCCTAAGAAGCCTTTGTTGAATATGAAGAGCCAATGAAGAGAAGGGTTTTGTGGTTAACCCATAACCGTGATGAACGAAGATCCGAGATAGAGATACCCTGTAATGCTTTGTGACCATGATATTGGCCGGTGTGCGGCCTAGCAAATGGACTTCGATGAAGTGCAAGGTCTGTGGATCAACCAAAGCAAACAAATGAAGATCCGAGGATAGAGATACCACATGTGCTTTGTGATCCCCAGTAGTAATTTACTATGATGTGCGGCCCTGTAGCGTGGACGTTGATAGGAAAGAGAATTTTATTGCAATTGACCATACTTAGTGATGTTGATTGTTGATGAAGTAGTAGGTGCCTACATAGCTTGGGGTGGGAGGGCACGTCTCCAAATAACCCAAACTGAATACTGCTATGCTGAAACTAATGAATGTGAAGCAGGTGCCTACTAAAGCGGGGTGGGAGGGCACGTCTCCAAAGGGAACCCGCTCTGAATGCTGCTCCGGATTTAAAATGAGTATAACTCTGTCAATATAACTCAGAATATTTATTATAACCTATTTTTGGAAATGGAATGATCATTATGCATCTTCTTATGTGTTTAAAACTACTATCTGAAGACTCTAGATGCTCAGATTCACGCTAGAACTGTCTCACCGTCATAAAATTTCTGAAAAAATAGTTGATTTTAAATCAACGATAACTCCCACATCCGGACTCTGATTCGACCGATTTTTTTTTGAATTTGGGTGATTTTTCAAGGGGAGCTCAGATATATAGCCATTTCTCTTAAATTTTGCACTAAAAACTGCAAAAAATGACAGGAGAGCCGCCATCCACGAATTGTCGTCAAAACATTTTCTGCAACATTGTTGATTTAGAATCAACGATATCTCCCTCATCCGAACTCCAATTCGGCCGATTTTTTTTTTTGAATTTGGGTATTTTTTTGCAAGGAATCCAGATCTAGTCTTCAATTTTGTAAAATTTTCACCAAAATTTTCAGATCTGATCTTCAAACTAACCGCCCAAGAAATTCATGGAGTTTGCTGAAGATTGCTACCAAAAATTGAAACTAAAATATGCTTCAAACCCTCATTCCCATGGATTCGTAACCTAAACCTGATACCACTGGTCTGGATCTTGGGGGGAGGTCCCCAAGATCTAAGAAAATTGAAATGGATCTAACAAGATCTGCAAAATTAGAATGCCAGAAAAAAAAGAGAACACAAACAAAATAAAACCACAAAGAAAGATACCATAGGTGGATACCATGGGTCAAAACCATTTGTCAATACCATGGGTAGATACCACTTACAATACCATGGGTAGATACCACTTACAATACCATGGGTAAATTCCATGTGTGGATGAATACCATGGGTGGATGAATATCATGGATAGATGTCACTTACAATACCATGGGTGAATAAATACAATGGGTGGATGAATACAATGGGTTGATGACATTTACAATACCATGGGTAAATTCCATGGGTGGATAGATAACATGGGTAGATGAATACCATGGGTGGATGCCATTTTCCATTTGAATCACATAACCCATTATAAGATTTAAGACTAAAAAAAATTCATAAACATACATCAAAACTCAAACATTTCAACACAAAACTTGTAAAATAATGTCAAAATAGCCATTTGCAAGTAATTAACCAATAAAATGTTAATGGATTAAAGACTTGGTTAGTTTAATAGATATTATATTTAATGGTGGCAATGTTAAATGTTTTTAAAGAACAAATGGTCATAAGAGATTAACAAAATAATCCAATTCTGGAGCTCATCTTACTCCCCAACCGAAGGGTCAAATGCCCCTTGTGTAACAAAAAGAAAGATGGGAAAGTGAAAGACTATTGGTTGGTCTTCTTTGACTATCCCCCCTAGTTTTGAACAATTCCTTCTTCAATTATCATAGAAATTGACCAATGTTAATTATTTGTGACCACATTCTTTATTCCACGTTTATCTCTATCTCCTTCTATATTTTTGTTTCTTCTTTTTCTCCATTTCCCTCTATCTATATTTTACTTCTACCTCTATTACTTTTTCCTTTGTCTTTGGCTTGGCTTCATCCTCTCTTTCTTTATTTAGTAATTTCCTATGCTATCAAAAATTCATCTATTAAGTCATATAAAACAAAGTGGGTCATGACCTCTTTTAGGTGATACACTAAAATGCTAACAATTTCTCTCCACCTTCTGTTTTTGGTAATAATGTTATTCTTTTCCTACCCTCTATAATAGGGAATTGGATGTAATAATAACAGAAACCCTAAAAATCAACCATATCTAGTTAAATCCAATGGATAAAGTCTTTCAATGTATAACTCAACCCTAAGGAGATATGTATCGAGTCCCAATAAGGATTGATGATCTATTCTTTGTAGCCTCTCAAGAAGTTCCATCCATCTAGTTTCAACATTATGTAATAACTTGTAGAAAATTATTAATACTAATATATTACCGGATTTTCCTGATCTAACAATATTTATCTTCTTGCTAAATACAGAATCCTTCCACTGTTAAACTTGTAGAAATTTAAAACTCAATTGCAAACACATGTGAATCAATTCAATCGCACATAACACAGTTGTTTAACGGGAAAGCTTAAAGCTAAAAACCCCAACTATCATATATTATGTATATCAATGGAATCATGTAATAATATCATACAAAGCTTAGTACATCAAGCTCTCAGTACAATGTAGATTCATTACACACTGTCATGCAGAAATTTGCATATCTATGCACCAATTTCTTGCCTCCTCACAGACTGCCTCCACTGTGAAATCCATCAATGAAGAAGACCCATGAAGGAATTCGAATTGGCCTTGCCTTGACTACGCAATCCTCATTGGAAACTCCAATGTGCGTCAAATGCATTGAATGCATCACTATAGTCACAACGGATAGTCCATCTCACCCTTTCACCTATCTCTCCACTAGGTCTCCACTGGAACTAACATGCACTGTAGTTAAATATTGTTTCTATTTAGTTAGTGAGTTATTAGTTGTGAATTAATTAACTAATTAACTCACTTAACTCTCACTAGTTTATCTTTAAGTTAGAATAGATACAACTAGCTCAACTAAGTTTAACTCACTTAACTGAGTTAAACTAAATAACAACTCCATAAACCACTCTTCCAACTCTGGAATAAATTTTCCACTTCAGATCTAACTGAGTCCTCCATGCATGAGCCACCAATAAACCCTAGGAATTGCGTAATTCCTTTAGCCCACTAATTTTCCAAATCTGTTCATTGAAATAAAGTGCTCCAAGAGAATAAGTTGATGTTTATTGTTGGATTATTATTAAGAGCTAATAATAACTGACATGCATACATTTTTAGATCGATGATCTATAAATAGAATTTGCCCAATATTCTAAAAACAAAATTTCATATATTTTCCACATTTCGCCAACCATCTACAAATAACATCTTGCAACTTATAGAATATGCTCACCATGTCTAAAAATAGACATACACCTAAAATAGCTTGCGGGCCCCACTTAGTGAAGGTGCTTACTTTTCACTAAGCTCATCATCTTTTTGAATCTCAACACTCCCTCTCAACAAGATAGGGATTTGTCCTTCACCCTGATCATGCCTCTATGGTATTCAAATTTTCTCTGCAGGGTGCCGTCCGGAATATACGCATCTGATCTTAATAGCAGTAAGTGTCACAAGCAACAATATTTTAAATTTTTTTAATCTCGATATGATGATACCAAATATCAATATGTTTAGATCTATCATGAAACACAGGATTAATCAAGAGTTTAATGCAAATCTGATTATCACAATGTATCATTGTAGGATCTAAATGTGAACCGAACAAACCAACCAGGATCTTCCTCATTCAGATAGCCTCACATGCAACTTGAATTGTTACCATGTATTCTGCTTCTGCTGACCTGAGTGCCACGGATCTTTGTTTCCCTCTTTGTACCAAGCTGCTAGGATCGATCTAAAGCCCCTCCACGATGTGCTCTTTACGTTGGTTGGGTTGCATGCCCAATGCGCATGCGTGAAGCCATGCAGCTATAATAGTATGTGTACCATAAGCCATACTCAGATAACCATATAGATGTGCCCACAGAATATCTCAAAACATGTATCTGCCTTCAAAAACTTGGTAAACTTAACCATCGCTTGTGAAAGCGGTTCACCATAGCATATGTCCGGTCTTGTATTAACTAAATACATGACGAGCCTGGCTATCGATGTGAGTGGCATCCACTACCTCTGTAAATGAGTAAATATAGCATCTCTTTCCTCTAATTTCACGGAATAGGAGCCGCCGATAGGCTTGTAGCCTTGCATGTGTTCTCCGATATCTCCTAGGCATACTAGACTTACCTTGGAGACTGTGAGTTCACCTTCTCACTTCCATATTTCAAATCCAAGGAAATAATGAAGGAGGCCCATATCCTTCATCTCGAAATCCTTTGCAAGGTCTTCCTTGCATGAGTGTATCAACTGCTCATCACCAGTCAGTATTAAATCATCAACACAAAGAAAAATTATTAAAATCTTATCCTCCACCACAATTTGGTATAGGTTTGCATCTGCCTCACTCTTGGTGAAGACAAGTCCAGTGAAATAGCTATCGATCTGAGTGTACCAAGCACGAGGTGCTTGCTTCAGCCCACACAATGATATTTTGAGTCTGCACACATGCGACTCGTTGCTGAAGATCTCAAATCATTCAGGCTGCTCAATGTACACTTCTTCCTCAATGATCCCATTAAGGAACGCAGTCTTCACATCCATCTGATGAATGTGCCAACCCATCGTGCTTTAGGAGATCGAGGATGGAAGGAGAGCAAGGATGGTCCTTATGGAAGAATACAGTGCAAGAGGTGCAAAGGTTTATTCATAATCAATCCCCTCGATCTGTGACAAGCCCCGGGTAACAAATCTTGCCTTATACTTCTCAAAGCTCCCATCAGGAGCTTGCTTTACCTTGTAGATCCATTTTGAATCTACCCTTTGGTTTACCAACCATCCTTGGAACAATCTCCCAGCTCTTGTTTCACCAAGAAAGTAGGTCATACTCCTCTGCCATGGAATCTACCCATGTAGGCTCTTAGCTACTTCTTCAAAAGAAGATGGCTCTGTCACGATACACTTGCTCATAAGAGCCATGTATCCAGTAAATCTGTCAGGTGACTGACTCTGTCTGTGTCGTGATGTAGGGACTCGTACATTCTGTGCCGCATCAAGCTTCAGTCTCTCAGCTTCTGTGGTATGCTTTCTGCATGTTCTGATGTTTGGTTTTGCATGAGTGGACTCCTCCACTCCATGAATCTCCTCCTGTGGCTGATCCACATTTAGAGGCTCATCTTTGGGAACAAGAAGTTCCTCCTCTGCATGCAAGTGTAGCTCCCTCTCAAACGACAACTTCATGGCTTTCACCTCATTGAATTTTATATCCCGTCGCACCACAGTCATCCGACTGTCTGGAAAATACACACGATAATTGTAAATTCACATGTGCCCCACAAATATCCCAACCGTGATAAAACACGACATTCACGGCGTCCTTTGTCACATGAATGTAAAAGATGAGATTAATAACTTCAAATGAGAAAGATCGGGCTTCTTAACCAATAAAATCTTATTCGGGTGTGCTGTGCAAGTACTCTATGAGGACAACGATTTTCACATAAAGCTGGGTGTTTGGAAATTTTCTGCCTACAAGTGCATCGGTAGAGCCTGGTCATGTAGCATATAGCTCGTGCGGCCACCACGATCATTTTTTTCTTCCTCTCCACGACCCCATTTTTCTCTGGGTTATGAGGCGTTATGAATTCTATTCGAATTCCTTCTTTGCTAGAGAATTCTTTGAATTCGTTCGAGATGTATTCACCACAATTATCGCTTCGTAGAGCCTTCACTTGCTTCCCCAACTTTTTCTCCACCAATGCTTTAAACTCACAAAACTTGGAGAATGTTTGATCCTTCTTCTGCATGAAGAAGATCCAACATATACGAGAATAGTCATCAACAAAAATAACATAATATGTGTTTAATATTGAAGCAGCGAGAAGGTCCACACATGCAGTAGATTCTCTCGAAGGACCACGGCTTGGTTCTCCTTCTCATGAAAGGTGGTCTTCACAAAATTACCCATAGTACATCCCTTGCACTGATCTGAATTTGCAAGAGTACCCTTGAGAAGTCTAGTAGAAATTTTCTGCAAAAACTTCAGGGCACCATGGTGAAGATGGCCCAATCTCCTATGCCATAATTCGCCCTCATCCTGACTCACCACTTCTTCTGCTTTTCCCATAATTATAGTGCAACCATATACCTCTAGCTTGTAGATATTCTTAACTCGAATCCCTATCCTCTTGGTTTTACCCGTTGTTTTATGTTGCATGAAAGCTTTTCCCTCGTTGAAAACAACGTCAAAACCTTTGTCTTCCAACATTGTGACCGAGACCAAGTTCTTCTTCAGACCTGGAACATGCATAACATATTTCAACAGAAATGGATTACCTAAATCCCTCTCAAAGGTAATGGTCCCAATGTCAGTTTCACTGTATTGAATGACGTTTCCCATCTCTATATGCATTTGGAGATCCTTCTCCTCCAAGTCACTAAACAACTCTTTGTCTCCCGTCATATGGAAAGACGCACCACTATCAAGATACCACACCGATCCCATTGAGCTTGAAACCAGGCATGCAATCAATGAGAAATAAAGTTTAAATTGCGAGGCTAAGGCCTCTCCAGCTGTAGCTCCATCAACCTTCTTGTTATTCTTTTTCTGTGGGCAATTAGTGGCGAGATGCCCATGTTTGTGACAGTGAAAAATCACCTTAGACAAATCCTGCTTCTTGCCTTTAGCGTCAGATTTTGAATGGGATTTCTTCCTCTTTCCCTTCCTTGCTTTGGCAACCAAAGCGAAATTCTCTTCATCATCATTCTTTGAGGAAGAGCCATCCCTCGTACTTTGCCTTATCTCCTCCTACACAAGATCCAACCAAATTTTCTCCCAACCCGACAGTTTCTCCTGTCCATTGACCGAGTATTTGTAGCTATGAAAACTCTTCAGAAGCCTAAGGAGAGCCAAGCTCACCAATTCATCATCATCAAAAGTAATCCCCACACTTCCCATTTCATCCCTACAGTGGACAAACTTCGTGAGATATTTTGGAATACTATCACCCTTCTCCATTTTTATTTTTCTGAGCTTATCTTTCAGCGCCAACTTCCTTTGGTCGTTGTTTCTTTGGAAAAAATCTGTCAAAGACTTCCACATTGCAAATGGAGTGGCTTTCCCATGAAGGTTGGATGCAATATGGTCGTTCATACCTTCCAACAGAATTCTTCTTGTCTTTTCTACCTTCTTTTTCCATGCGTCAAGTAATGCAGCATCGCTAGAACCTGGCTTAGGAACATCGCTATCGATGAAATCCTTCACTCCATTATCTTCTAGCACCACCTCCATCCTATCCTTCTAGGCTATGTAATTCGAGCTACCCTTAAGGGAATACTCCAATCGCAACCCATTGAAATACATTTCAATGAATACTCAACTGTCACACCAAGAATTTTCTACAGCAAATTCAAATTGTCCACCAGCCCAAACTCGGTAATTCTTCACAATTGCAATCTTCAAGAATTAACCCTGCTCTGATACCATGTAGAAATTATATAACATATGCATGTAAATATCCATATTCTCCTGATCTAACAATATTTATCTTCTTTCTAAATACATAATCATTACACTGTTAATATTTTGCAGAAATTTAAAAACTCAATTGCAAACACATGAAGCAATAAAAACAATCACACATAACACAATTGTTTAACGGGAAAGCCTGAAGCTAAAAACCCCAACTATCATATTATGTATATCATGGAGATCATGTAACAATCTCATACAAATCTTAGTACATAAAGCTCTCAGTACAAGAAATCATTACACACTAACATGAAGAAATCTGCAACTCCATGCACTGATTTCTTGCCACCTGATAGCCTACCTCCACTGCGCAATCCCTTGCTGAAGAAGACCCCTAAATGAATTCGAATCTACCTTGCCTTGACTGCGCAATCCTCACTGGCAACTCCAATGTGTGTGTGGTGCAATCTATGCATCAATATAGTCAAAACGGATAGTCCATCTCACCCTTTCACCTATCTCTCCACTGGGTCTCCACTGGAATTGACATGCACTGTAGTTAACCGTTTTTTTTGTTCATTTGTTAGTGAGTTATTAGTTGTGAATTAATTAACTAATTAATTCACTTAACTCTCACTAGTGCCTTTCAGTTATACTAGATACAACTAGCTCAATTGAGTTTAACTCCATTAACTGAGTTAAACTGAATAACAACTCCTATAACTACTCTTCCAACTCTGTCATAACTTTCCACTTCAGTTCTAACTGAGTCCTCATGGATGAGCCACCAATAAACCCTAGGAATTGCGAAATTCCTTCAGCCCACTAATTTTCCAAATCTATTCACTGAAATAAAGTGCTCCAAGAGAATAAGTTGATGTTTATTGTCGGATTATTATTAAGAGCTAATAATAATCGACATGCATCTATTTTTAGATTGATGATCTATAAATAGACTTCACCCAACATTCTAAAAATAGAATTTCATCTATTTTTCCAACTTTACCAACCATCCACAAATAGCATCCCGCAACTTCTAAAATATGATCGTCATGTCTAAAAATAGACAGTCTAAAAATATACTTGCACCTAAAAATAGCCCGCGGGCCCACTTAGTGAAGGTGACAGATTTTCACTAAGCTTCATCATCTTTTTGAATCTCAATAGCTTCACATGGAATATTCTCCAGAAAAAGTCAATGATACTGTGCTAAGTGGCACAATCGGATTCACCAATGTTGACTAGGAAGGGAATTTTTTGGTGCAATGTTATTATTTTTGGTGCAGTTATGGGCCAATGGGGAAGGGCCATGTGCCATGCCACGTACCCCCCCCCAATGGCATGGCATGTTGGCATATTGGAACTATGGGCACATATCGTATGTTATTACAAGGCTGAACTATGGAGGAAAATGGCGCAATATATATTCTAACCTACGTTTTAAACCTTAGGTCTGAGCAGATGCTCTCTATATATGGAGGAGCTCTACATCTGACTAGTGGGAGGCTATTATGGTGGAGAAACTAACTATGTTGGCGGAATTGAAAAGTATGGAGTGGAACAAAATTATATGGTGTGGGTCGGGGTTGAGCCCAAACCTATTGCCCGCCAACCATACACCTTACCATCTTCGCTATTATAGTGGGTCTTAACCATCTAGATCTTCGCATTCATTTTAATTAATGTGTGCCAGTCAATGGGGGTCTTGAGGTGGCTAGCCCTGCGGGCCAGCCCCCTCCCATGTAGTCATGCGCCTGAAACCAAGGGCTTCCAATAGCAAAATCGGCGGAGATTTATAATCAGGGTTAATTACGTTTAAACGTAATTAAATTACGTTAAACCGCGTTTTATGCCAATTAGCATTAACATGCTTAAAAAATTAAAATGTGCTTATATTTTTTTTTAAAGAGCGCTTAACTCTTAATTAAGCGTAATTAAAGTAGTGGAGAAACTGGTGGAGTGCGCCAAATGCGGAGACATTGCTAAATTTGGAATTTTAACTAGCAGAATCCCAGTTTTAGAGGAGAAATTGTAGGAAATCTTGTTTTTTCCATAATTGAGGCAATTTTCACGAAAATGAGCTCAAGAAGAGTCATTTCTGGCATATTTTGATGTTTTGGAGCCATTGGAGCAGGTTGCAGAGGCAACAGGAGATTGTAAACAAGAATTTTTCACATTTGAAGCTAATACAAAGGCCCACACTATGAAGCTGGACCAAGGAGATGTAGCCCAGGAGGGGTGAAATCCTTCATCAAAAAATTGTGTACTGAGCTCTGTTATTTGTGCTTTATGTGTTCTTATTTGTTGTTGTTCAAAAATTAGTTTCTATTATTTTGAGTTAATGAAAAACACTAAATTTCACCAAGTTTAATGAATTGACAATGACATTCTCATGGATAAAATATTATTGGATAAGAAAACCAAATAAATGTTTATTTAAACCTAAAAATAATATTAGCACATCAATAAATAGCAATCAATTTCAGATCAAGTTGGTATCAGAGCACAAGGTTGCTTTCTTGATTTTATTGAAGGGTTTTACTAGTTGCAATTTTTGTGATGCTTACAAGGTTGAGGTTGTAGAGAGGAGAAGGGAAGATATTGGTACCTAGTCTTGAGATTAGGAAAAGAAGGAAGAGAACTAAGAAAGAATAATATTCAGCCAAAGGACCACTCAAAGCAGCACCTGAAGCACCTCAAATTCCATCTCCATTAGTTCAGATTGAAGAGGTACAAGCTACAGAGGTTGAGCTTGAATCCAAAGCCAGAATGCCAGGCTATGAAGAGACTCATGAACATTATGAAGAAGACGATGTTAAGAGAGACTTCAAAAATATGCAAATAATGGTTAAAGTCGTGTATGAAACATTAATTGCAGAAAAAGCTGGAGAAGGTCCAAAGCCTCCACATGGAAAAGGATATTCAAAAAATAAGAAGGAAGAAGAGAAGATATAAAAAGGTAGTGAAGGAAAGCCACCTCCATCTCCACTATCCTCATCTTCATCGTCTTCATCAACATCTTCATCTTCCACATCCACCAAAAAAACTCATATCCACACTCATTCCAAGATCCCAAAATGGAAGACTACATTACTCAAGTTGGACATCAAGTTTAAACTTCCCATATAAAATAGAGAGGTTAGTGTAGATAAGTTAGACAATTGGATTTTTTAATTGGAATTATACTGCAGAATTCAGAATTGACAAGAAGACAACATAAAGACCCAATTGGCTTCATTACGGATAGAAGGAGCAACACTAGTTGGGTGGGAGGCAAAGACATGAGAGGAAATGTGAATCCATGGTAATATTTCCATTTCTTAGGTTGAATTCATTTATTCCATTAAAATAAAATTTTATCCATTAGTCTATATGAAAAAAGCGATTATGAGTTGCCAAATCTTTAGGCAGTTCAAAGGCCAAATTGTTCAAGAGTACACTTAGGAGTTTAGAAAGAGGGTTTTCTTGCTAGGAGTAAACTTGAATTCACAAGATACACTCTTGAAATATATAGGAGGTTTACATTCCTACTTGAAACATACTATACTTATGTTTAACCCAAACAACTTAGATGAAGTATGTGTGCAATCCACACACCTTGAAGCAAGGGGAAAATACATTCCTGAAGAGGGTAGTAAGAAGAAGCCATTCAAGGGTAAGGGAAAAGAGAAGGGAGGAAAATTGAAGGGAAATAATAATGCAAGTATCAAGAAAGAAGGGGAGAAAACTACATGCAAACATTGTTCCAAATAGGGGCATGATGTAGCCCATTTTTGGAAACTACATCCTGTACTAAGGCCAAAGAAACCAAGTAACAAAGGGAAACAAAAGACGACTGCTACTACACAACAAGATCTTGGATCTGATTCAGGAGATGAGACCAAGATAATCGCCATGGTTAACAATGGAAAAGAAGCCATAGCAAGTTCTAGTTCCTCAAATAGTCACAACAACACTCCAAATGAAGACACAAGGATAGAATTGTTCCATGTTAGATTGATTTCTAATCATACAAATATTGATGCATTATTTGATATGGGGTCACAAGCAAACTTGATTTCAGAAGATAGTCAAAAAGCTTAACCTTGAAAATGTACCACATCATAAACCATACACTTTGGGTTGGAAAGTTAAGAATGCCAATTTACAGGTTACAAGAAAATGCATATTTAGATTTTCTATTAGTGTAAACTTTGTTGATGAAGTCGAGTTAGATGTGGTTCCACTTGACATTTCCGGGATTATCTTGGGAAGTCCATATTTGTATAACAGGAAAGAGGTTTTTTATCACCATGAGAAAAAATATAATTTTCTCAAGGATGGGGTGGAGTATATTGTGAGAGCTCATCGTAAGAAACTTAACATTTCTTTAGTTAATGCAGGACAAATGAAGAGGCTAGTTAATGCAAGTAAAATTTTTGTGCTTCTCATGATCAAGAAAAATGATGATGTTGACTAGGAATATTTTGATGGATGTGATGAAAAATTGAAATTTGATTTTTTTGATGTGGTAAGTTAGCATGGCGAGATGTTTCAAGAACCAAAGGGGTTACCACCCAAGAGGGGAATTCAACATGAGATTCAACTGCAATAGGATGTTCCACTTCCAAAAATTGGTATGTATTACATGTAAATTATGGAGAGTTTGGAAATCAAGAAGAAAATCCAAGAATCGCTGAACAAAGGTATCATACGCCCATCTACTTCACCATGTGGTTCACCAATTGTTTTGGTTCCAAAGAAGGACGGGACTTGGCACATGTGTATCGATTCCTATGCACTGAATAAAATCACGGTAAATAATCGCTACCCACTCCCATGCATTGATGATTTGCTAGATCAGTTAAAGCATGCAAATTATTTCACTAAGTTAGACTTACGAAGTGGTTATCATCAAGTTAGAATAGTTGAAGAGGACATTTGGAAAACTGCTTTCAAAACTAGACGAGGATTGTATGAGTGGTTAGTTATGCCATTTGGCTTAAAAAATGCTCCAGCTACTTTCATAAGAGTCATGAATGATGTAATTAGACCATTTCTAGATGACTTTGTCTTTTTTTACTTAGATGACATACTCATATTCATCAAATTAAGAGAAGAACATGTCATGCATATGAACAAGGTACTTGATGTCTTGAGAAAAAAGTAATTTTTTTTAAAGATGTCAAAGTGCGAGTTTGGTAAGACTTCATTGGTGTATTTGGGACACATTGTTGGAGGAGGTGAGTTGAAGATCGATCCTTCCAAAGTAGAGGTCATTATGAATTGGCCCAAGCCCAATACAGTTACATAGGTAAGAAGCTTCTTAGGGGCAACATAGCATTGGAGGAAATTTATTGCTAATTTTTCTTCCACTGTAGCTCCGTTACATGCATTGACAAGTGTGAAGAAATTCTTCCATTGGGGATATGTACAACAAAAATCATTTGATGGTTTGAAGCAAAGGATAAGTTCAGCACCGGTTTTAGCACTTCCAGATCATTAGGGGAATTTTGAGGTCTAAAATGGGCCTCCTAAGAAAAATGTGCATCCAAAATAAAATTTATAAGAACCAATAGGATTCAACATGATGATGTCAACCATGGGGGATTATTCACCATTTTTTAAGTAAAAGGGTGTAAATATTAAAAAATAATAAAATAATAAAACTACTTTTTCAACTCGTATTTTCAACTTATCTCCCAAATATTTTACTCAAATTTCGAGCGAGAGTACTTGTTGGATGAAAAATTAAATTCCTCATCCAAGGAGTACCCATGTTGTGTACTTTTGATGGGCCTTGCTACACGAAAAATTAGAAATACATGAAAAACGTGATTTCAATTACGTTTTTCATGTATTTCTCATTTTTCGTGTAGCGAGATCCATAGAAATTTTGCAACATGGGTACTCCTTGGATGAGGAATTAAAATTTTCATCCAACGAGTACCTTCGCTCGAAATTTGAGTAAAAACTATGGGAGATAAGTTGAAATTGTAGTTTTTTCTTTTTTTCCCTCTAAAATTTGATGATGTAATCAAATCTTATTTTATTATTTCTACTATTATTTTATAATTTCCTTAGACCTCAAAATTCCCCTGATGCTTAGACAACTATTTGAGATCCAAACATATGCAAGTGATTATGCTATGGGAGAAGTGCTCATGCAGCATGGTAAGTTTACTTCATTTCATTATGAAATTTTTAATGGAGCTCTGACTAAATATGCCACCTATGATAAAGAGTTATATGCATTGGTACAAAGTTTAAAGAAATGGAAGCATTACTTTATGGCGAAAGAGACCATTATCCATACCGACCATCAGCCATTGCAGTACTTACAATCACTGTCAAAGTTGCTGCAATCAAGACATTTCAGATGGATGGGTTTTCTACAACAATTTCATTTTTTTATCAAGTACAAAAATGGAATCTACAATAAGGTAGCTGATATTCTCTCTAGGCCTATTGTAAATTCAACTATTATTCTCAAGCACAATTCCATTATGCATGAAAGTTACATTGAACAATATGCAAATGATAGTGATTTTCAAGATGTGTATGACAACGTGAGTCAAGGAAACCAAAATGAAGAGTTAGATTATCATGTGAATAATAGTTTGTTGTATCACTTGGGAAATTTATGTATTCTAGAGGGAGAAAGAAACAATATCATAAGGGAGGCGCACACATCGTTGATTGCAAGACATTTCGGTGTAGGCAAGACAATAGCGAATCTCCAAAGGTATTTTTATTGGCCACACATGATTGATAGCGTATCTCATTTTATTAGTGGATGTTCTTTATGTGAAGCAAGTAAGCCTAGCAATAGGAAGCTTGGATTGTACACTCCACTTCTGGTTCCTTCACATCCTTGGGAGAGTATCTCAATGGATTTTGTAGGTGTTCTTTCCTATGTCAAGGAAAAGTCATGATTATTTGTATGTTTTGGTACATAGGTTCAACAAAATGTGTATTTTGATGTCATGCAAGAAAACCATTACAAATGAATGAACCACTAATATTTTCTTTCAAAATTTTTGGGTTTATTTTAGTCTTCTTACTTCTATTGTAAGTGATCAAGGTTCTCGATTTGTTGGGAATTTTTGGTCAAAATTATGGGACATGATGGATACAAAACATTTCATCCAGAAACAAATGGTCAAACCGAGGTGGTGAACATACCTTTATTCATATTCTTAGAGGTTATTGCAGCAAGCATCCCAAGTTGTGGGATGAACAGTTGCATTACATTCAACATGCATACAACAAGGCAAAACATTCTTCCACAAACACATCACCATTTGAGGCATGTTATGGTTGTTTTCCAAGATCTCCATTGGACTACATCTTTGAGAAAGACATTGCTATAGATGGTCATAGTGATGTAGACAAGGAAAGGAAGTTCATTAAGCAAATTCAGTTGATACATCACACCATGCAAGAGCAACTTGAAAAGAGCCAAATCAGCTACAAAGCAAGGCATGCCAAAAACCGGGTTGATCACAAATTCCAAGTTGATGATGAAGTTTGGTTGTACATAAGCAAAGAAGGAATGTAAGGGGAAGGTAAAAATCTCAAACCAATCCATTATGATCCATTTAAAATTTTGGAAAAGAATGGTAAAAATGCATTCAAGCTAGATTTTCCTCCTTATGTGCAAATTTATTTTGTCGTTAATGTTGAGAATTTGAGATTGTTTGAGCCTCTTTTGACTGGTGATCAAGGAGAATATGTTTAGCTTCCATCAATAGATGATTTCTTTCTAGAATATCTTGATGAACTTTAGAAAGATCTCATACTTGATAGAAGAATCAAAACTTCAAGAAGATGGAATGTTGAATACCTTAGAGTGGGTCTCAAGGGTAAAAATCCTTCCAAGGCCAAATGGTTGGATATTGGAAGAGTGAGGGAGTTGTACCCTCACTTGTTGAACAATTGATAGTATCTTTTGGGGTCAAAAAGGCTTCTAGTGGGGAGGAATGATCTAAGGCTCAATATTTAGCTCAAAAATTGAAATTTCTCATAAATGCTTCAAACCTGAACACCTGGATAGAGCTCGTCTCCAGGATTCCAACGCAACTCATTTCATCAAATTCTGAGTTCATATGAGGGAATTATGGCCTACTATTCATTTTCCCAAACAGGAAAAAAAATGAGCAGAACAAGTACATGGATGATGTGGTAGTGTAGTCGGCTTCACAGGAATATTCTCTAGAAACAATCAATGATGTTGTGCCAAGCGGCACAGCCGGATTGAATAATGTTGACTAGTAAGGGAAAATTTTTTTATCGTAAGTCTAAGGGTGAAATTTTATTATTATTGGTGCAATGTTATTATTTTTGGTGTAGTTATGGGCCAATGGGGAAGGGCCACGTGGCATGCCATGTACCCCCACAAATGGAATGGCATGTTGGCGCATATCGTATGTTATTACAAGGCTGAACTATTGAGGACAATGGTGCAATACATATTTTAACCTAAGTTTTAAAACTTAGGTCTCTATGGATGATATCTATATGGAGGAGATCTACATCTGACTAGCGGGAGGATATTATGGTGGAGCGGCTAGCTATGTTGGCAGAATTGACAAGTATGGAGTGGACCAAATTATATGGTGGGGTTCGGGGTCGAACCCTAGACGTACCGCCTATCAACCATATGTCTTACCATCTCCTCTCTTATAGTGGGTCTTACCCATACAGATCTCCGCATTCATTTGAATTAATGTGCACCAGTCAACGGGGGTCCGGAGGGGGCCAACCCCATGGGCGAGCCCCCTCCCATGTGGTCATGCACCCAGAACCAAGGGCTTCCAACAAAAAAATCGGCGGAGATTTATAATCAGGGTTAATTACGTTTAAACATAATTAAATTACGTTAAATCATCTTTTATGCCAATCAGCGCTAAACACACTTAAAAAATTAAATTGCGCTTATCTTCTTGTTAAAGAGCGCTTATCTCTTAATTAAGTGTAATTAAAGTAGCGAAGAAACTAGTGGAGCATGCCAAATGTGGAGACATTGCTAAATTTAGAATTTTAACTGGCATAATCCCAGTTTTAGAGGAAAAATTGTAGGAAATCTTGTTTTTTCCATAACTGAGGAAATGTTCGACCAAAATGAGCTCAGGAAGAATTATTTCTAGTAGATTTTGATGTTTTGGATGTTGGGAAAAATACTGAGAGGGGGGAGTGAATCAGTATTTACTGCATACTCAAAACTTTTCACTTTTTCATTCCTTAAAACCCATACGCTACTTTCCTTTAGTAAACTCGCGTATACACGCAGATATCTTTCATGCAACTCGCGTATACACAGAGATCTAATTATGTCATTAGTTCTTTGCTTATATCATTCCATTATTCATTCATCAGATGTTCAATAAAAAGTAAACATGTGCAGTAAGAACAGAATAAACCATCACACAAAGCATCACACATGAACACCAGGATTTTTAGGTGGAAACCCAAGTCGGGAGAAAACCACCGCCGCAGTTGCTCAGCCTTCAATATTTTATTATAGAGAAAACATCTTACAACATATGTGCTGGTGCAGACTCCTACCAGCACGCAGGCACCCACCTGCGCTCGTTTACCAGCCTCTCCTCGAAGGGAGCTACGACCCCCTGCTCTCGTTTACCAGCCTCTCCTGGAAGGGAGCTACGACCCCCTGCTCTCGTTTACCAGCCTCACCTGGAAGGGAGCTACGACCCCCTGACTGAAGGCTACAACCCTCAGAACCAATATGGACCACGTTTCATCAATTTTCACACTGGATCCAACAACTTCAATAGAACTCAACTTGCAGGCCACATTTCATCATATTTTCAGACTGGACTCTCTCCATACATTTAAGTACAGTCAAACATCAACAACAGATAGCTAAAACAGAGCAGATCAGATCAGAGATTTCATACCCCATGCTTCAGCAAACCCTAGTTTGCATACGCGCTTTCCTTTCACTGATGTCGCGTATATACGCGCTTCCGTTCACATAAACCAGCGTATACTTCTGTACATATTACAGATCCAATTTCATTGCGCATACGTGCTTTCTCTTCATCGAAGCCGCGTATATACGCGCTTCCTCTTCGGCGAACTAGCGTATGGATCTTCAACCATTACAGAGCTGCATACTTCTTCAGATCAGATATTCAGTTCAGATTCAACCCTTTACTTCAGACAGATGTTCGCCTCATCACAGATCTAATCACTCCATAAACAGATCTAGTAGAGATAACATATTCCGCATCTAGATATTTGTCCCCATCATTTCTTCATAGGTGCATCATAAATTCGTAGATCTATTGAACACTACTTTACCCTTTCCATACGTATATACTTCACAGAGGTATTCATTCAAGCTCGACATCTTGCACCCACACTTCTCCTTTGCACAATGAATTTCTTCTCCTTATATAGGTTTATCCTTTTTCAATACCACGGGCCCCTTTTTCAATACCATGAGCCAAACAATACCATGAGCCTTCAATACCCCGGGCCCCTTTTTCAATACCATGAGCCAAAACAATACCATGGTGGTTACCCCTGGTTTCCCACTTTATGAGCGCTTTTGCCCATACGCGACTTGGAATGTTCTTTTCCGCGTGCATACGCGACTTCTCCTAGACATATCCGCGTATGCCTTGAGACATACTCTTTTCATCAAATATTTAGCACATGCTGAATTTCTTTCTTCATTGTCTTCTGAACTCACTGTAGATACATCAGATTTCCTTCACCAAGAACATATTCTATCAAGCACACCATCATCTTTATCAAGTGGGTTGCCTTTCAGGGACAACACTCAACATCATAATATCAACAAGCATCATATCATATCAGATTTACATCATTCATCACGTCAAGAATAACGTCATCAGGTGGATTGCCATCAAGGACAACACATGTCAATAGTCGCATGTCTTCATCTTCATTCAGTGGGTTGCCATCAAGGACAACACTTTGCATCATATTTCCAACAATCTCCCCCTTTGGACTTGATGGCAACCACGATGGTGTTTGGTTACCACAACAGATAGGTACATTAAGAATACAATGACACCATGTCACTCTCTCCATTTTGACACCATTCTTTTCCTTCATTCAAACACCATGTCACTCTCCCCCTTTGACATCAAGGGCAAAGGGCGGATCAAAACCAACATACTCTCCCCCTTTTCTCCTCATGTGGAAGAAGTGTTCTGCAGATCTGATATGTACTGAAGTGACCAAGCTCCCCCTGAGTTCATGCTGAATCTTCAAACATATTTTTCAATAAAGTACATGACTCTATGAACTTCCTATCACCAAAGACTCATACTTACATCAAATATCCAACCAAGTGGATTTACATATGAGACTCAACTACCCATTCAAGTGGGTTTATAAATTTGACTCAGCTACCCAACCAAGTGGGTTTACAAAATTGACTAGTCCTTACATGACTGAATATTACAATTTTACATCATGGGTCTCAACAAGACCTTTTCATCAAATTACAAATATGACCATTTATGACCAACACCAGAAAGTCCTCAAGAAAGAGAACATATTTTAGAACCATCATAATGCCAACAATGCATTATACTCAGCAAAGCTAATGCTCCCCCTGAAACTGTGCATCCAAGCATCCTTTTCATATGACTAAGGCTCCCCCTTAGTTTGTGCATCCTGAACACTTTCACCAACAAACCATCAAGGCATCTTTATCAAAACATTAGAAATAGAATTATGAGAACTGGAACACCACCAGAGATACCAAACAGTATCAGAGATACCAAACAGCACTGCAGCTATGCTGAAGAGAGCTGACTCCAGACAAAAAAATTGTCAGCAATCAGACATACGCAGTTTTCTGTGCAGAAACTCGCGTATATACGCGACTGTGTTTCAGGAAACCCGCGTATCCAATGCCATCTTCTAAATTTTAACCAGATCTGATCCTCTGTGAGAAAAAGACAGTGTTCAGCTTCTTTCTGAGATATTTGAATGCTTCCCTGGACTACAGATAGATAGAACAATGTAGTTGTGTCTTCAAGCGTCATCCAATGGTTGTAGCATAAGCACATTAGTAACCAAGCCTTCAGATTCTTTGCAGCATCAATACAATCTTTTCAAGAGAGATTATCATACCAGAACAACATCTTCAAATAAGTGTCAAGCAATCATCCATGTGGTCCATCATCACCAAGATCTTCAAGATTTAACATGAAGTAACATATGTAGGAAAAAGATCTCAACCATAGTAACAAACTCTGCATGATCCATTCTTATTTCTGAATCAAACGACATCCAACTCATCCATGTGTGAGCATAAAAGATACTTATCAGCAACCAGGGCTCAAAATATCATCATAATAAACCATGTACCAAGTTATCATCATTTGAGCATGAGTATCACAAAGACCAAAGAAAAAGCAGTCATATTGCCAACAATGCAATCATTAGTATTCAACCTGCTGCTCCCCCTGAACCAGTGCTCCTTCTTAACTTGTGAAACCTGAATATGTTCATCGGCAAGTCATCAGCAACAATCTCTGCATGATCTGTCCTTATCTTCGAATTATAAGACTTCCAATCTCATCATCAAAAAGTAAACAGGACTCATCCATAATCTTCAACACAAGGCATCAAGTATCATATCATCATTATTTAGAACTGAGGAATTAAGCTGATACAGAGTCAATAATACAGTTATTAACAGTCAGACTGATGCTCCCCCTGAACCTCTGCACCAGATCTTCAGCTATCATACCAATTCTCTTATCATAAATGCATACGCGACTGTGTCTGCTGAAACTCGCATGTATACGCGACTTTTGTGAATAGAACCCGCGTATGTAAAGTGAAACATAGAAAATTTCACACCTTCATCTCCTCCTGCAAATTTACCTTCTGTTCCTGTCTTTTCTTCACACCAGATGCTCTGTCAGAAATACATATAACCAGAATAATCAAATCAACCATGAGAGACATCATACATTTCTCCCCTTGTGACGATACATTACTAGATCTCATAATGTATCTCACATCATTCCTGCAGTCAATCAGAGAAGTAAGCTTCAGAAGCGGATGACTGCAGTAGGGTCAGAATTCCCTACGTTTCTAATCGGTCCTCCTTCTTTTTCCAAATTTGCTTGAGCTTTCCAACTGTGTGCTGAAAATTGTCCACTTTCCCAGATCTGTTCATCCTGCATTCTTTTTCTACATGTCCATACTTGTTACAAGCATAACATCTCATGTGGCCAGAGAAATAAACATAAGAATCATAATGAGTATTTCTATTCTTTCTCCTTTTACAATCAACTGCTTTATGTCCATACATGTTACATGAGAAACAATATCCCCTGAAGAAACTAGAGTACCTTTCTGAGTAGAACCTGTTTGTTTGTGGCTGAAATGATCTGCTCCTGCAATTTGCTGCAACATGCCCATAATTATGACATTTGAAACATTCAACATTATTGAATGATTTCCTTTGAGATTTCATCATTGTTGATTGACCTTTTGTTTCTTTCAACTCTTCGGGTTTTGTATTGACTTCCTTTGAATCTTTAGCACTTCCTTGTGAACTAGATTCTCCATTAACAGTTTCATGAAAACCAAGACCAAGTTTGATAGAAGGAGACCTTTGACTACTAAGAATATTATCCAGAATCTTAGTACTATCTTGAAACCTCAAAAGTCTAACCTTTTCTTCTAATTTACCTTTGAGAATGTTTACCTCAACCTCTAGGGCTTGACATTGCTTTGTCATGCTTTCTTCTTTCCTTCTTCCATCTTCTACTTGATCCTTCAGATTTAGAATCTCTTCTTTCAACCAATTTTCATTTACTTCACATGTTTGTTGCAGCTCTTCATTCTTCTTCTTCGATGCTTTGAGATCTTCTTTCAGAGATATGTTTTCTGCTTCAAGTCCTGCATTCTTCTTATTTGATTTATCCAGGTCTTCTTTGAGGGAAATGATTTTTGCTTCAAGTCCTTCCTTTTCAAATGATTGTAGAGGTTCCTCACTCTTCTTACTTGATGCTTCAAGTTTTGCTTGTAGAGAGATGATTCCAGCTTCAAGACTTTCATTCTTCCTTTTTGATTTTTCCAGATCTGTTTTTAGAGAAACGTTTTCTGCTTTAAGTCCTTCATTCTTCTTATTTGATTCTTCAAGATCTGCTTGCAGAGAGATGATTCTAGCTTCATATCCTTTACTTCGACTGTATACATCATCGAACATCCTTTTCAGTCTAAATATCAAAGCTTTGTTAGCAGATTTCTTCTCATTAAATTTTCTTTGTTGATCTTTGATAACTTCTTCTAGATCCACAACTTTTCTCTCACTATCTTCATCATTGTTTGCACCAATAAGAAAATTAGGACCCCAATCACTATCAGATTCATTTTTGTCAAATTCAGCTATCTCCTTACTTTGAGTAGCCTTCTTCTTTTGCTTCTTTGCCATGAGCACTTGTAGAGCTTGGTCTGAATCTTCTTCATCTTCACTTTCACTATCATATCCTTTGTATATACAGTTAAGTAAAATACAAGAGCAACGATCAATACCTATTTCATCTCCTTCAATTTCTGCTATACATTATTTCTGAGGCTTCTTCTTTCCTGGAGTAACCTTCTTCTTTTGCTTCTTTCCCATTGCGACGGATCTCCTTCAAGCGATCACGCTTCTGCAGAAGGACCTGCTCTGAAACCAATTGTTGGGAAAAATAATGAGAGGGGGGGGGTGAATCAGTATTTACTGCATACTCAAAACTTTTCACTTTTTCATTCCTTAAAACCCATACGCTACTTTCCTTTAGTAAACTCGCGTATACACGTGGATATCTTTCATGCAACTCGCGTATACACAGAGATCTAATTATGTCATTAGTTCTTTGCTTATATCATTCCATTAGTTATTCATCAGATGTTCAATAAACAGTAAACATGTGCAGTAAGAACAGAATAAACCATCACACAAAGCATCACACATGAACACCAGGATTTTTAGGTGGAAACCCAAGTCGGGAGAAAACCACCGCTGCAGTTGCTCAGCCTTCAATATTTTATTATAGAGAAAACATATTACAACATATGTGCTGGTGCAGACTCCTACCAGCATGCAGGCACCCACTTGCACTCGTTTACCAGCCTCTCCTGGAAGGGAGCTCCAACCCCCTGACTCGTTTACCAGCCTCTCCTGGAAGGGAGCTACGACCCCCTGATCTCGTTTACCAGCATCTCCTGGAAGGGAGCTACAACCCCCTGACTGAAGGCTACAACCCTCAACACCTCTATGGACCACGTTTCATCAATTTTCACACTGGATCCAAAGCTTCCTTTAGGACACCACTTGTAGGCCACGTTTCATCAAATTTTCAGACTGGACCCACTCCATACTTTTAAGCACAGTCAACCATGAAACAGATACATATAACTCACTGACAGATATCAGTAAACCAGCAGAACAGATCAGACATTTCTTACCACAGACTTCAGCAAACCCTAGTTTGCATACGCGCTTTCCTTTCTTTGATGTCGCGTATATACGCGCTTCCGTTCACACAAACCCGCATATACTTCAGTACAAATTATAGAGTTAATTTTATTGCGCATACGCGCTTTCTCTTTAGCGAAGCCGCGTATATACGCGCTTCCTCTGCGGTGAACTAGCGTATAGATCTTCAACTATTATAGAGCAGCATACTTCTTCAGATCAGATATTCAGTTCAGATTTACCCTTTTACTTCAGACAGATGTTCGCCTCATCTCAGATCTAAGCCTTCCATAAACAGATCTAGCAAATACAAATACATTCCAGATCTAGATATTTCGCTTCATCATTTCTTCATAGGTGCATCATAGATTCAGATCTATTATCAAACCTTTACCCTTTCCATACAGATATACTTCATAGAGAAGTATTCATTCAAGCTCAGACATCTTGCTCCCACACTTCTGATTTTCACAATGAATTTCTTCTCCTTATATAGGTTTATCCTTTTTCAATACCACGGGCCCCTTTTTCAATACCATGAGCCAAAACAATACCATGAGCCTTCAATACCACGGGCCCCTTTTTCAATACCATGAGCCAAAACAATACCATGGTGGTTACCCCTGGTTTCCCACTTTATGAGCGCTTTTGCCCATACGCGACTTGGAATGTTCTTTTCCGCGTGCATACGCGACTTCTCCTAGACATATCCGTGTATGCCTTGAGACATACTCTTTTCATCAAATATTTAGCACATGCTGAATTTCTTTCTTCATTGTCTTCTGAACTCACTGTAGATACATCAGATTTCCTTCATCAAGAACATATTCTATCAAGCACACCATCATCTTTATCAAGTGGGTTGCCTTTCAAGGACAACACTCAGCATCATATTGTCAACAAACATCATATCATATCAGATTTACATCATTTACCAAATTCATCAAGTCAAGGATAACTTCATCGGGTGGATTGCCATCAAGGACAACACATGTCAACAGTTGCATGTCTTCTTCTTCATTCAGTGGGTTGCCATCAAGGACAACACTCTGCATCATATTTCCAACAT
>CM076579.1:273500496-273651275 GCA_034641835.2 Pinus albicaulis
ATGTGGGATTCTGCATTGCTTCCTAAAAGGAATATGGTTCAGTCACAATACATTTTCTCATGAGAGCCATGTATCTAGTAAATTGGTTAGGAGAATGTCTTTGTCTTCGCTTTGAAGTAAGGGCTCCTACATTATGTGAAACATCAAGTCTCAACCTATCAGCTTTTGTGGTACGCCTTCTACCATTTATGATGGATGGCTCTGTGTGAGTGGACTCCTCCACTCCATGAACCTCCTCATGTGGATGATCCACATCTTGAGACTCATCTTTGGGAATGAGTAGTTCCTCCTCCACATGCAAGTCCAGATCCTTCTCAAGCGACAACAACATGGCTTTCCCCTCATCGAATTTTATATCCCCGTCACATAATAGTAATTCTATTTTTTGGAAAATACACACGATAATTATGGGGTGTTGATGTGTACCCCACAAAAATCCCAACTTCAGCAGTCGGCTCCAGCTTCTTCTTGGCGTCCTTGGTCACATGCACGTAAACAGATGAGCCAAAAATCTTAAAGTGTGAAACATTCAGTTTCTTACCAGTGAAAGCTTCTTCAGGTGTACTCATGCCAAGTACTCAATGAGGACAACTGTTTTTCACATAAACCACAGTGTTGCATGCTTCCGCCCATAGATGCATTGGTAGGCCATGATCATGCAACATTTCTCGTGCTTCACCCATGATCATTTTTTTCTTCCTCTCCGCGACCCCATTTTGCTGTGGGTTATGAGGCGTTATGAGTTCTCTTCGAATTCCTTCTTTGCTGTAGAAGTTCTTGAATTTGTTAGAGATTTATTCTCCACCATTATCACCCCTAAGAGCCTTCACTTGATTTCTCGACTCTTTCTCCACCAATGCCTTAAACTCACAGAACTTTGAGAATGTTTGATCCTTCTTTTGCATGAAGAAGATCCAACATTTACGAGAAAACTCATCAACAAATATTACATAGTACTTATGTTTTGTTGTTGAAGCAACCGAGAATGGCCCACACACATTTGTGTGAACTCTCTCAAGGATCCCCGAAGCACGGTTCTCCTTCTCATGAAAGGTGGACTTTCCATACTTCCCCATGATGCAACCATTGCACTAATCCAACCAAGCAAGTGTTCCCATTGTAATTCTAGTAAAGATTTGTTTCATGAATTTCAAGGCTCCATGATGAAGATGACCCAATTACATGTGCCATAATTCACCCTCATCCCGGCTCACCACTTTTTTTGCCTTGCCCATCATGGCAGCGTAGCCATCTACCTCTAGATTATAGAGATTCTTAACTCGAATACCTATCCTCTTGGTTTGACCCATTGTTTTATGTCGTCGGAAATATTTTCCATCACTAAAAACAACGTCATAGCCTCTATCCTCCTACATTCTGACTGAGACCAAATTTTTCTTCAGACCTATAATATGCATAACATATTTCAATTGAAATGGTTTACCTGACTCCCTCTGAAAGGTAATGGTACCAATCCTGGTAGAATTGTACCATCTGTCGTCGCCCATCTCTATATGCATCTCGAGATCTTTCTCCTCCAAGTCACCGAAAATTTCCTTATCTCCCGTCATGTGAAAGGAAGTGCCACTATTAAAATACCACACCAATCCCAATGCACTTCACACCATGCATGTGATCAAGGAGAATTCAAGCTCAAATTGTGATGCAAGGGCTTCACTAGTGGCAGCTCTAGCAACCTTCTTATTTTGCTTCTTTTGTGGATAGTTAGTAGCAAGATGCCCATGTTTGTGACATTGAAAACACTTCACCTTGGACATATCCAACTTCTTGCCTTTAAAATAGGACTTAGAATGGAATTTCTTCCGCTTCCCCTTCTTTGCCTTGGCAGCCAAAGCATAATCCTCTTCGTCATCATGCTTTGATGAAGAGCCATCTCTGGTGTTCCCCCTGAACTCATCCTATACCAGATCCGACCACAGTCGTTCCTAATCCGAAAATGTTTCCCATTCATTGACAGAGTCTTCATAACTATGCCAACTCTTAGGAAGTCCCAAGAGAGCCAAAATCATGAGATCATCATCAGCAACAGTTATTCCCACACTCTCCAGTTCATCCCGACATTGGACAAACTTTGTGAGATACTTTGGAATGGTGTCGCCCTTTTCCATCTTGTTCTTTCTGAATTTATCTTTGAGCGCCAATTTCTTATGTTCGCTACTGCTTTGGAATAGATCCATCAAAGCATTCCACATAGCATATGGTGTGGCTTTCCCATTGAGGCTTGAGACAATGTGGTCTTGTACTTCCTCCAACAGGATCCTCCTCACCTTTGCCACTTTCTTTTGCCATGCATCAAGATCGGCAGCATTTGACGAAGCAGGCTTAGGAACATCATTGTCAATGAATTCCTTCAAGCCATTATCTTCGAGTAATACCTCCATCTAGTCCTTCCAAGAAATGTAGTTTGAGATGCCCTCGAGTGCATACTATAACCTTACGCCATTGAAAACCCTTTCAATCTTGAATCACTTGTAGCACCAACAAAGTATTTCTACAAATTAGAATTATTTCCACCAACAAACTCAACTCCTGCTTCACTACTGCAATTTCCTATTCTCTCATACCATGTAGAAATTATAAAAAATACATGTATATCCTGGATTCTCTTGATCTAACAATATTCTACTGTTAAATACATAATCACTTCTACAAATATTTGTGGAATTTAAAACACAATCGCAAATTACAATATCATGAAGAAAGATCAATCACACACAACATAGATAATTTACCGGGGAAAAATTATAGCTAAAAACCCCACTATCTTCTATTGTATATTATATCATGGATCATGAAAAAATTATATACAAAGCTCTAATCCAAGAGCTCTCAGTACATGAGCTAATTTTCTCACACTGTCATACAAAAATTGGCAAGTTCCTTAGCCAATTTACTGTCTCTAGACAACCTTCCTCCACTACGCAATCCCTGCTGATAGCAATCCTTGAATGACTGCAATATTTCTTGCCTTGACTGCGCAATCCTCATGGTAACATCCAATGTGTGTGTGGTTGAATGTGTGTAGCCGGATAATGTCACAACTGATAGTTTACTTCCCTTTCACCTAGAACTCAATTGGGCCTCCAATGGATCTGACATGCATGCAGTTAATAATAGTAAATATTTAGTTGCATGTGAGACCACTGATTGTGAATTAATTAATAATTAATTCACTTGATCTCTCACTAGTGTGTTTTCAGTTACAACTAGCACAACTAATTTTAACTCACTTAACTGAGTTAAACTACTTTACAACTTGCATAACTGCACTTCCAACTCTGTTACAACTTTGAATCACACAGTTACAACTAAGTCAACCTGCATGTCCCACCAACCAACCACTTAACTCAAAATTACTTTAGCTACTTGATTTTCCACTTTAGTTAACTATTTCCAAGTGCTCATTGAGAATAGAATATTTTTTATTGTCCAACTAATATTAAGGGATAATAATAGTAGACATGCATCTATAAATAGACATACACCTACAAATAGCCCGAGGCTCCATCCTAGTGTAGGTGCTTCATTTTCACTAGGATCTTCTTGTTGCATCTCAACAAGCGGTGCCTTATTCCATATGACAAGGAATAGATATCTCTTCAGTGACTTGGAGGAGAAGGACCTCCAATAGAACATAGAGTTTTGAGATGACAGGAGGCATAACGCGAACGAAATAGGTACAGTTACCTTTCAGAGGGAGTCTGGCTCCCCTCTTAGACTGACAAATGTTTTGTATGTTCCAATACTAAAGAATAATCTTGTCTTTGTATCGGTATTGCAAGACTATGGTTATGATGTCATATTTAGAAAAGGAAAGGTGTTCCTTAGACACATCACCATAGGAAGGATGAAACATATTGGTGCAAGATTCAAGAACCTATATGCTCTTAAGGTCAAAGATGCATGAAAATATTTGAGGATAAAAGTAGAGGTTAGTGACTTGGAGGTTGAGAGGGAGAATAAATTACCTTAGCTTGCAGCCTTAGGAGCAATATCAGAAGGTTGTGGAGCAACCACAAATGGTGAAGCAGAGAGGAGACCGAGTGGAGGTATCCACTAAAGCAAAGACCTCCAGCAGGGGGAATTTCAAGCTAGATGGGTAGAGGGAGAACATGCAGCCATACCTCCAGGTGAGAGGTGGGGAGATGTGAAGACATAATACCAAGAGAAGAAATTTGGGCAGGATCCATTAACATGGCTTGTATCATGGATTGGACTTGGCTATGAGGAGCCCACAGTACATAGTATTAGGAAGGAGCAGTAGGATTGATGCAGTTAGATGTCAGGAAGATAGAAATTAGAGTGATAGATGTCATATACTGGAGTGCAAATCAGAGTTGGCAGCAGTATAGAGGGCGTAGATGGAGATTTAGGAGCAGTGCAGAGTTTCCAGTAGACAATGAAGTAGCTAGTAGCAATCAAAGACTCTGATGACATATGCATCATACTGATTCACTTTTTTTTTTGGAGGCTATTTAGTTTCAGGCGTTACAAGAACAAACAACACTAGAGAAGTGTTGCATGCAAAACATTCCAAAGGTACCAGATCAAGATAGATTGAATTCCTTTCTTGTTGAGAGGGAGTGTTGAAATTGGAAACAAGAAACATTGAAAATGGTAAGCAAAAATGGAATCTAGAAAATGGCACCTAGAAATGGTACCATATGAGGCTTCTGATTTAATTTTTCCTTAATTACATTGGAAGAGAAATTGTAATTTAATCACATGACAACTTGTATTAGTAAACTAAGTCAGAATGAATGAGTTAGCTTAGGAAATTTGAGTTAGAGGTCAAAGAGGAGGCATGTAGAGGACTTTCCATGTTTTTAGGGGGTCTAGTTACATTTACTGGTGAGTTGTAATTAGTTAACTCAATTATTTGAGTTAAAATCAGTTTAACTAGTTCTAACTAAGATATGAGCTAGTGAGAGGTCTAGTAAATTAAATCTTATTTAATTCACAAGTAGTGATCAATAATTTAACTGATAATTCACTATAAATAATTGTTGCATGTCAGTTCTAAGGAAGACCATGTTGAGATTGAGGTAAAAGGGAAGAGATCTATCAGTTGTACTATTAGAAAATTGTACAAGTCATGCATGAGGTGATCAGGACGCCTTAGATGAATTGCGCAATCATTTATTGGTATTTTCCTAATTAATAGGGGCTCAATTAGCCCAAGAATGCGTAATAAATTCAGGCCAGGCAGAGGCAAGCAAAAGGTTAAATAATTGACTGATTTTTCTTAGATCACAAGCCAGATCTAAGCTAGATCAAAGTGAGATAGTCATGAGAGTGAAGAGGTTTCTCAGTGGAGGAATAAAATTGTATTATTTCTTGGTCTTGAATTTATGCAATATACAGATAGAGGGGTTTTGAGCAGTTTCTTTCCCTAGATACATCTTGTGTTGTGCGATTTATTTACTTTTTTCTCTTACTTGTTATGTGATTATGCGATCGTGTTTTGTTTTGTAAATTGTAGACAGATTCAATATCTTGTTTTAGTACATTACAAGATCATTTTTAATCTCGCTGGTATATTTTATACATGGTATCCAATCGTTGGGAATCAAAATAGAAGAGAAGAACAGAGTTTGTTTTTGAAAAGGTTCAAATTTTTAGATTTAATCTTCAAGATCCAGCAACAGATCAAGATGTCTTTCAATGGCTTGAGATGCTCAAACAGAGTTGAAAAAAGATACAATTTTGAAGAAGAGGTCCAAAACTACAATATAGGGGCGTCATGGCCTTTGGATAGACTAGGTTGAAGGGACAACTTCCAAGCAAAGCTAAATGGTACACCAGAGAGAATGTGAAGGAATTTTTTTTCCTCACCTCATTTAGCAAAATATTTTGGGGACCAAAATCCTCCCAAAATGGGTAGGTGTGATTTATATTAGATAATTATATTATTTGGAATCCATATCGATGCATTTTGAGTGGAAAAAGTGGAGGAATCATCTCACGGGTCCATTTTTATTGGTGGGACCGAGTTTGGTGAAAAAGGGTCTGAAACCTTCTAGACACATTTTGAGGCATCAAAGAAGGGAAATTTTTGAGGCATAAAATGACATTTTTCTGGGTTAAAATTTTTTCTCTTTGGCTCTACACCTTTACATGATATTCTACACATAGATATATTTCCAACAATGTAAGAAGTGCATCAATCAAGATCTGTATGCAAAAGTTATGCCACTCATAAGTTGACCTTCCTGTTTTCACACCTATAGTTCAAGAGGATGTCGCATCAACCCGCATTATTCATGGAAAAGGGAATAGCCATGTGTGTTTGATGTAAAATACTCTAGAAGAGTCTATTTTGTAACTTTGGTTAATAGTTTATGTAGTCAAAATTAACCATTAGTAGGCTATCAAGTTGTGTTATAACCAAGCCACTAGGAGGAAGAGGCATTCCATTCTTTCAAGTGCATTTTGTTCCATAGCTGAGAAAATATAGCTAGGAGATATAGGAGGTAGAGCACATGCAGATGATCTTTGCACTATAGCAGCCCATGGGCCACAGGCATTACTTCTTTGTACCTGCAGCCATATTTCCAGACAAAGAAAGAGAGCAAAGCAACCTCCCCTTCCAACTATGTTTTCTCCTGAAAGGGCTTCCCAGAGAGCATATCTTGTGTCTTATGTGTGTGTGAGCTTATTTTTTCATTCTCTAATTTTCTGTATAATTTATATTCACATGCATGCACTAATTACGGTTAAATCTATAGATATCAAAGTTTAATAAAATTTTAATAGTGTAGCATCTTAGATATTTAATATCATATTATCAGATCTGTTGTGACAAGCTGTCCAATGGAATATCCATGAAAGTTTATGTATCATCATATTCATACATGTTTACGATTATCCCTATTCCATATGCACACAATCGACCTCTATAATTACCACCAATTAACATATGTAAGCACAATAAACCTTTCACCAACACCCTTTGAAACATAACAAACATATGAAAGCAAGCTTTAACATTTTTTTCTCCAAGACATAACAATACTTGCATCAACACAACCATACCATCAACAATACATGTTCAACTATGCATAAATTAATTTTTCATATTCCATCATAATTTATTTCTCCTTTACCCTACTCACAAGCATACCAAGTATCAACATCATACATTAATCAAACTTACATCATACATTAGCCTTCAAATCAACCTGCAAAACATATCTCTATTTCCATATGAAATCACACATTAGCCTTCAAATAAGCATCACATGTAGAACATATGCAATCTTAAAATATCACTCTCCAATGCCTTGTTGCTCACGAGGGTAGACCACATTTCTATTAAACTTCTACTTTGTTGTTCCTTTTCCATCACCTTATCCTATTGTTTCTTTACCATTAATGAAAAAAATTCCATCAATATCCCCCTTTGTCATTGATGGAACTTACAATGTTCTTGAAAAAAAAGTTCCTCCATTCCAAACCTCTCCTTACGTCCCCCTTTGACATCAATGGAAAGGATTTTTGAGAGTTAATAATTTTTTTTTGAATTTTCATTGTGTCCTGCTCAACCTTAGGAATCCACAACAAAATTTCGTGTTAAGAAGGGTTGAGTATAGCTTCTTCAAATAGATTGTAAATTTTAGATATGTTGTTACTAAGCTCTGTATAAAAATTTGTGGCGTTGTTCGATGTATAAAAATCATTATTTGGCGTCTTGGAACATATTTTACAACAAATTCTTGGTGTCCAATCTACTTAGGTCAACTCCGCATGGGTGAATAAGTTTAGTACATTTATGGAAAACTTTTTATTTTATTCTTAATGTTTATCTGAAATATTTAGTGAACAATTTAACACCATATCAAATATAGATTTAATGTATGAATAGTATGTAATATGTGAACCATAACATAACAATTTTCATGGTAATATAAAATCAACACATAAAATTATCAAATATGGACACCAGATATAAGTGGAAACCCATAAAGGGAGAAAACCATGACTTTGTTATTGTTTTTATCCAAAGGAAAGCTCCTACTCCCTTATTACATCTGATTTTTTGTAGGCTTCAATCTACAGGACACTACTACCTCAATTTTTTTGCAATCTACAACATGCAAGGAAGATCCAACTCCCATAAATTTTATGCAGGCTACAACTCATAGGAGGCTTCTATCTTAACAACATCAAACCTATTACTTATCAAGTTACAACTTGAAAGGAGACGACAATCCCCTGATACAAACAAGAAACAATAATGTTCTGGTTACCTAGTCTGTAAAACTACATACCTCCATCTATGTTCCTGCTTCTTCTTCTCCTCAAATATGCTCCACATAAACTTTATATATGTGTCAGGTAATTAATGAAAAACAACTCAATCATCTCTCACATTGCTATGAAACCAGCTCCAAAAATAGAAGAAAAAATATATCAATGCCATAGAAATCAACCACTTCGAGGGGTGTTGAAATGGGGTCTCCTAACAAGCTGTGAAACTAGTCCATTTTGAGTATTTTTTATTATATTTAGTCTAGTAGAGGGGTTTTGGGGTGGGTCAAAGCCCCGAAAGCATTGTATTGGGTAAAAGGGAAAACTAGGGGTCCGGAAACCATGGGTTGTGGACCATAGGAAAGTCGAGGTTAGATTGTTATAAATAGAGATGCATTTTGTATTGTAAAGGATAAGAAATGATGAGCTATTGATGCGAATTGTGATTTAAGCTATCTGTTTGGGTTTTGGGGAACAAACTCCTGCTGACTGTGTGCGGGGAGAACCAAGTCCAGTTGTGTGTGGACCCTGCTGCTGTGTGCATAGGTTGGGAAGAGAATTGTAAGGTAGAATTGATGAATGAATGAATGTGAAAGATTGTTAGAGAACTAAATCTGTGAGTACTATTATATGAATTACTAATAATTGCTGTATTGTGCGTTTTCTATCCTTAAGCTACGAAAGATCTGTATACTGTGTTCTTGGATCTAGATCTGTTATGTTCTATTTATGCACTGCTGTGGTGATGTTATAACAAGCATATAACTATAGATCTAGTGCACGTGGATGCGAATAGAGACTTAATTAACCCTGCGCAAAACAAGGTAATCGGGGATTACAAGACCTAGCACAGCTCTGCTTGATTTATCCATCCTTTCTCAGGGTGTGGAAACCTGGTTCCAACACCCACCCATACTACTTCGGGTGAGACTTTGACCTACAAAAGCAGGTCACTTCCGAAAGGGCCAGTAGTATAGGAGTTTGTTGGAAAAACTTGCACATCAAACCTGGGTCAGGGCCCCTCGAGCCAAAAAGGGGGCAACCTCCAATACATTACATAAATGAAAAATTATTGGATGATACAAATGGAAAAACCTCCTTTCTATATATAGGAGTCCATGGTGCCACAATATAATCCTAGCCGACCTAACAATAATAATGTAAGGGCACAATAATAACAATATGGGGCTTACACGGGTACAACAATAACAATAAGGGGGCTACACTAACAAAAATAAGGGGATACACTAGTATTATAGGGACCTAACATGCCCCTCTCCTTCAAACAAGTGTTTCCCTCAATGCTTGATTATTTTTGGATGCTTCTGTATAAAATTATCATCCTCACATTTGCAATATTCAATGGGTAAGTTCTTCCACTCGCTGAGATACTCTGAAATTGATCAATTTGGTAGTTATCGAGTTCTTGTTTCTATGACTGCTTTAGAACTTCTTTCGCTGTGATGCTGATCTTCTTATTTTTTCATTCGATTATGCACTAAATTTAGGTTATCCTTTGAGAGTTGGAGAACTTGTTGTTGATGCTCGATGTGATCTTCCACTATTTTATCATCCATATTAGCTTTCATTTGGTCCTTCAAATTGTCCAACTATCCTGCGAAAATAGCGAGGAAAGGACGGTTGCGCAGATCTCTGGTTCATACAGTGCCAGGTGTCTGGCCATACGAAGGATCAATGCCCTCTACTGACAGACTACATGCAAGCAGGAGGACCTAGTTCAGTACACCCAAGGGCAAGTAGGGAACTCGTCCTATTACGACCAAGTTCAAGCAGACTTGTGCTATGGTGTGATGATTTTCGGGTAGTAGGACTACATGCTACAAACCATTGCCGTCGGCTAGGTGCTTATGTCCCAGAACTAAAGCGATAATGGTGCCGATTCTGTCGACCAGTGGGACATGATGAGCAGAACTGTCGTACTTATGACTTAATGATGGATTGTGGGAACTTATATAGGGTACAATCAAACCCTGCGTCGCCAAGACTTTCTGTGCACTTTGGAGGATCACCGGCTCGAGGCAGAGGAGGTTGGGGAGGAAGTGCAGGACGAGGATGTGTTCAGCTAATTTGTTATAACTATGGGGAATTAGGGCACTTTGCCAGAGAATTCCCAAATCCCACCAGGCCATCATGCAAATATTGTAGGCAGCTGAACCATGAGGTAGAGGATTGCCCAATTTTAATAGCCAAGATGCAGGAAAAGAATCCCACCCCTACGTAGAACATCTAGAGAGTTAAAATCGAGCTAAGAAAGGTGGATCCCTATGTAAAATTCATGACACGTAGTGGGCTGTTCACCCAGGGAGCAAAAGAGGAGCCGCCTTCCCAGGAAGGAGTGCCTTTCAAAGAACAAACATCACTAGAAGACCCTGCGCAGCTGCCGACGCAACATTAGATAGAGGACAAAGTTCAGCCCTTTTTAAAAGCATGTCTAAAGCTGCTACAAAATCCATAGGCTATAGGAAATCTCCAAGCACTACTGAATACCTGCGCAACTCAGACCAATTCGATCCCTGAAACCAAGGATGTACACAATCTATACAGCTATAAGAAGCGCACCGGGAGAGAGATGCGATTGACTGTGCAGATTGGTGACTATGAGATGGATCAGGTTATCTTAGATCTAGGGTCAGATGCGAATGTATTACCAAAACAGACATGGAAGCGAATGGGAGCACCTAAATTAGAATGGTCCACCATCCAACTGCGAATGGCCAATCAACAAAAAATCATCCCTTTAGGGAGGTTACCAAAAGTCATGGTTGATATCATAGGGGTAAGGGTCCTAGCTGACTTTGAAGTCATAGAAATTGTGGAAGATGTGGATCCCTACCTTGCGCTCCTTGGATTGGACTGATAAATTGACATGGGGGGTGTCATCAATCTCAAGAAGTGCAACATGGTGTTTGAAAGCAAAGGTACGCATGTCATAGTACCACTAGATCTAGCAGAAGGTGCGCGGTATACAGAGCTAGCCTATGAGGAGGAGGAATTAGATCACATTTATAAATTAACTGCGCAGGACGAGGATCAGGTTAACCCCACGGATGAAGGAATGCTCTGCTGGGAAAAGGACAGTGAATGTTTTTTTGACTCTGATGAGGAGCTGGAAAATTGGTAAGGCCAATTGCATGAGGTTTCGACGCTTCGATGTCTTTAGATCATCAGGAATTTCATCGCATCTCTACCACGGAAAGGAACCTACCCTTCTAGGAAGACATAGATGATAGTCAGAAGACAGTTGAACCTACAATTCCCATGGAACGTAGGCTAGGGGCACTATCACTAACAATGCGCAGAGCACCTACGCAAGGCCCGGTATTCTTCACTCAGGAGAAGTATTGGAGAAGGGTGATCCTGTGCATAGGGACCCCAGTTTTCGGATGGAATCTGAGGTCAGTCGACCTACATAGATACTTGCTGACATACAACACTCAAGGGTGCGATCAAACCTTGCACGGACAGGCTTGCCGAGGTACCGCTGACCTAGGCATGCATTGGGTTACGGACTTGCCTAGACCCACGTTGTTGAAGAGGTAAATCCCCTCTGCGGACAGAGGCGATCCTACTAGCCCAGATCAGGTCTAGCAACAATCAAGTCACGCAATGATGTTTTTTCCTAGTTACAAAAAGACAGAGATCGCGATGAGTATCCTACCTCAAATCCCATGCAGTTGTCGTTGACGAAAAGATTACGTTTCTCGTCCCTCGCTCGATAGATCACAATCCTTCCGTTCGACATGTTCGAACACCTGTACACATGCAAGGAAACAACAACATACAATGTAAAATATTAAGCATGTAACCATATATCAGTCAAAGAGGATATAATTCATTGCATTACATAAAGAAATGAACACATGAATGGAACCAAATCAGAGTCGCTTATATTATAAATGACAAAAGGGAGATTACAACCAAACACTCTGACACTATGATCTTCCTTCTGTGGGGCTGTCAGCGGAGCGTGTCCCAAAAAATCCTATTGGGAATCTAGACAAAGCTCTCTCTCTTCGGCTTGGCTCTCAATAGTTGCCCAGCTATAGTTTCCTTCCTACAAGTTCAGCTAGAACATGTTCAAACATTCAGCTATTCAGCTAGTTCAACCAGCACATCAATGGAAGATGGCTATATTTATAGAGGAGAGGAGGAGGTTGGGATCCCTACAATAGTGGAAGGGAGGCCTTATCCCTTGGGAGGTTTCCCCATAAGGTGGAAAAAAGAGGCCAAAGGAGGAAGGCCGTGGTTATTCATTCGAACCACTTCCTATGACTCATCCACGAAGTTGTTGTGATCGAAACTTCGCCTCTTTTTTTTAAAAAAATTCCATAAACAGATTGGCACAGGTGCTTAACTAGGATAGAGCACCAATTGGCATGGGCTCAGTGTTAATTTTCCTCATTGGCATGAGGACATAATGGGCTACCAGCGCCAAGAAAAAAATAGGTGTTTTTAGTGGTCTGCTCAGGAAATGGTCAACAGAAGGAATGTTGTCCTCATGGAAAGGGATGCAATGATGGTATTTGTAAGGCATGAAACTGCTTATTGGTCACAGAAATGACCCTCCAATGGGAGATATGGAGATTGTAGGGACAGTGAAAAATTACTGTGTAACACACGTATAATTTGGAGAATTTGTGGACACCTCAAGTAATAAATGGCACGAGGACGTGTGACGCAGCCCTATCGTGTAGGGACGTCCTGACCAAGGGCGAAGCGCATGGCTTGAAAAGACTGATGGCCAACTTGCAGACACACCTCGCGTCAACCTTCATTCAGGGTATGCAAACGACATGCAAGCGTCATCAGTGGTCTGACATTCCGTGGAAACGACCTCCGGCACGAAGGACGACTGTCAGCACATCCCATTTTAATAAAAAAGGGATCTTACAAGTACACACAATAGGCGAAAGATCATCAATGCAACCATTTATGGTAATATTGATCCACCTGATCGATGGTCAGTCTTACGCATGGGCTACTCCACCATTAAATAGCTCCGGACGGTGTGTGGTTGGCTGGATAATTGCACACCAGGCTATTTATTCACCCTACAACATGCTCCTGCTATCTGTGTACTAGTTTTTTGCAGTCATTAACATTCTTTGGGTTGCTCATTTTCTTGTTGCTAAGATGGACCCAACCAAAGAGCCTGGGAATTCTAAGTGCAATCACAGGGGTGAGCACTAGCTCCCGGCAGAAAGGATTGTCTGCGAACCACACACAAATGGAACGCTACGATACAGGGACATGTTGCGACTTCTCCGCAACTCAAAATTACTTCCCAGTAGAAGCAATGTGTGTTCACTCCCTCACATTTCCCTAGCCAACACCCCTGATCCAACTACTGGGGACATACAAATAGATTTAGCGTAGTTATCTCACACAAATCTATAAGGATTGCACACCAGAGTGTTGTGCGAAGTTCACCACCATGACTAGGCCACACAACAGTAGTATGACATACCCCCAGAAGTACGAGACCAACAGGTTGCAGTGGTCACAGATGCAACGTGTATTATCTAGGAGCAGCTGACGCAGGGTGCACAATTGGTCAAAATAGCTACACAACTATGGACGGCAGTGCAGCACTATTCCATGCTTCAGCATATCTAGATGGAATTACAGCAGGCGAAAGCTGCTCTGGACCAAGTCAGAGCCTTCTCACCCTCCACCGTCTCCTCGCAGTGTATAGCCATATTGGACATGATTGAGAAACTTCGCGACAATAAGCATTTCATTCAAAAACAGTTGAAACCATGGGCCGACACCGCACTCCATCTCATTGAAGACGCCCAGTCTACCATTGCGCGCCTCCACCAGCTGTTAGAACGGGTCACCGCGGCTCCAGATGGCCCTGCCTCCCTGACACTGGTCAACATTACGCAACGAGCTATCGCCCAGAGTAAGGAAGTTCTCCCACTGCTCCTCCGCACTCTGGCTACCTTGCACATGCAAATCGAAGTCGCACCACTGCAGTGACTTGGGACGAGTCACAAGATTGTGTTGGGGGATTGTTGAAATGGGGTCTCCTAAAAAGCTACGAAACTGGTCCATTTTGAGTATTTTTGATTATATTTAGTCTAGTGAAGGGGTTTTGGGGTGGGTCAAATCCCCAAAAGCGTTGTAATGGGTAAAAGGGAAAACTAGGGGTCCAAAAACCATGGGTTGCAGACCATAGGAAAGTCGAGGCTAGATTTTTATAAATAGAGATGAATTTTGTATTGTAAAGGATAAGAAATGATGAGCTATTGATGTGAATTGTGATTTAAGCTATTTTTTTCGGTTTTGAGGAATGGACTCTTACTGGCTGTGTGTGTGGAGATCCAAGTCCAGCTGTGTGCGGACCCTACTGCTGTGTGCGCAGGTTGGGAAGGGAATTGTAAGGAATAATTGATGAATGAATGAATGCAAAATATTCTTAGAGAACTGAATCTGTGAGTACTGTTACGTGAATTACTGATAATTGATGTATTATGCGTTTTCTGTCCTTTAGCTGCAAAAGATCTGTATACTGTGTTCTTGGATCTAGATCTATTATGTTCTATTTATGTACTGCTGTGGTGATGTTATAACAAGCATATAACTATAGATCTAGTTCATGTGGATGCGAATAGAGATTTAATTAACCTTATGTAGAACAAGGCAATAGGGGATTACAAGACCTAGCATAGCTCTGCTTGCTTTAACCATCCTTTCTCAGGGTGTGGCAACCTGGTTCCAGCACCCACCCATACTACTTCGGGTGAGACTTTGACTTGCGCAAGCAAGTCACTACCGAAAGGGCCAGTAGTATAGTGGTTTATTGGAAAACCTTGCACACCGAACCTGGGTTAGGACCCCTTAAGCCAACAAGGGTGCAACCTCCAATACATTACATAAATGAACAATTCTTGGATGATACAAATGAAAAAACCTACTTTCTATATATCGAAGTCCATGGGGCCACAATATAATCCTAGCCGACCTAACAATAATAATGTAAGGGCACAATAATAACAATATGGGGGTTACACAGGTACAAGAATAACAATAAGGGGGCTAAACTAACAAAAATAAGGTGGTACATTAGTATTATAGGGACCTAACATGCCCCTCTCCTTCAAACAAGTGTTTCCCTCGACGCTTGATTATTTCTGGATGCTTCTTTATAAAATTATCATCCTTACATTTGCAATCTTCAATGGGTAAGTTCTTCCACTTGCTGAGATAATTTGAAATTGATCAATTTGTTAGTTATCGAGTTCTTGTTTCTGTGACTACTTTAGAACTTCTTTTGCCGTGATGTTGATCTTCTTGTTGTTTCATTCGATTCTGCACTAAAGTTAGGTTATCCTTTGAGAGTTGGAGAACTTTTTGTTGATGCTCGATGTGATATTCCACTATTTTATCATCCATATTAGCTTTCATTTGGTCCTTCAAACTGTCCAACTTAGCCTCCATTTTTGCTTTTAAACCATCTATGTCATGTTTGATTTCTCTTTGTAAGATTGAAATTTTTTGCACTTGGTACCGTAATTTTGATATCTCATACTGCAATTATTCCTCTTCATGCGTCACAATATAACCTTCTAAGGGCTTAATGGGTATGGAATTATTTTTGGGAGGCATTATATAACTCAATAATAATATCTATGCTCCAAAGTCCTGAAGATGGATCCCCGTTGGGATTCGAAACGTCGACAAGTGTTTCATAAGATTGTGGATAATCCGGCAAGCTCTCCAGTAAACAATAACCACAGGAACTTGAAAACCAAAATTTTTAAACAAATGTTATGCAAACTTGTTTAAAAAATACACACCTTTTTCTTGCTTTTGAGGAGCTCGATATTGAAACTGAATTATATTTGTTATTTAGAATTTTCAATATCTAAAATTTGGCGTTATATTAGCCCTCTGAATATTATTTCGAATTCCACAGGTCTAACCTGATTTCGATTTTTCAAGGAAAATTTATGTCCAATCTCCCACAATGACCTAATTATGGACTGGTTCAGTAGAGCGAACTTGTACAGCGTGCCACATGTCACTATTTCCTCTTTCGGCTCTCAAATTGATATATAGGAAACTACAATATATTTACTTGCATCCACTTTTAGCATAATTCCAATCCGATGCTTAGAGAGAGGGAGAGAGTTATGATGATTTTCCCATAGTCACCTCTTTGATATGAAATTCAAGAACCTGAAAAATCCCTAACTTCCATAGATCATATCTCCGAAAATATTGCGAACCAGGATCTGAAATTTTTACATGCCATTCCTCATGATTTCGGCTTTTCCTTATAACAATTTTATCTTCTGAAACTTAATAGAACAAAATTTATAGCAAAAATTCCACGATGACCTATTTAGGTTAAATTTGGGAGCCTGAAAAAACCCTAACTTCCACAGATCTTATCTCTGAAAATATTGTGAACCAAGATCTGAAATTTTTACATGACTTTCCTCCAGATTGCGGCTTCACTTTGTAAAAATTGAAGCTTCTAAAAATTCATAAAAAACAAGTTATAGTGAAAATTCCACAATGGTCTATTTAGGTTAAATTCAGGAGTTTGAAAAAACCCTAACTTCCACATATCATATCTTCGAAAATATGGCGAACCAAGATCTCAAATTTTTACACAATGTTCCTCAGGATTTCGGCTTCGCTCTTTAAAACGTTCAGCTTCTGAAACATCATAGAAAAAAATTTATAGTGAAAATTCCATGATGACTTGTTTGGAGCAGTGAAACCCTAGAATCCAAGGCTCTGATACCACTTGAAGTAGATAAAGATCGAAATTTGTTGCACTTGGTATCGTAATTTTGATATCTCATATTACAATTCTTCCTATTCATGCATCATAGTATAGATTTCTAAGGGCTTAATGGATGTGGAATTATTTTTGGGAGGCATTATATAACTCAATACAGACATCAATGCAAAATATGCCCAAGAAATAACACCATAGAAGATAAAACTTGAGATCTTCATTAATATCAAAACCCTTGAGGTAGGGCAACACCATACATTCACTCCTTAAGGAAGGAAATCACTCCACAAGCCATATGCTTGCCAATACAATAATCCTTGACATCTCTCAATGGAGAGTCTCTAGCCTCTATATAAGTTTCATACATGCAATACCATGGGTCTCTTAATACCATACATCCAATACAATGGGATTATCACTTTATTCCCTAGCTACATGTGTTCTCTTACATAATGTGGGTTAACCAATTTATTTATTAAATATGACCCATTTATTTATCATTCTTATATTATTAGATCATATTATTCCCTTGGGTACCTCCCTTTGTACCCTATATTATCCCCCTAGGTATACTGCATTACACCCCCCTTAAACATGTTTCATCCCCAAAACATGAGAAGAACACAAATAAAAAGATCCAATTAAAATATTATTCCACCGATACCATTCACGTGCATCTAGCCATCCCAGAGAAAGGTGAACACTTGATTTAGTCAATGGAAGGGGGTTCTGGTGGTTCCTTTGTGTTGATGTGTTGTGGGTGGATTGTCGCACCTCTCTATGTGTCATCCAGGGGTTGTTGTCCTTGTTGCTAATTCATTGCCACCTTGTTGGTTGATGTATTGTTGGGTGATGCGGGTGGTGATATGTTGAAGCTTTAACTGATGGAATATATTTCACTAATTCATCCACTATTGGTGATGGAGTGGTGTCTTGTGCTTTTGTCGATACCTGCTTTGGTGTCTGTGTTTGGTTGTATAATCTAATGTGTCTGTGTCGTTAGATATTTGTGCTTCTTCCTCCCTAGTCTTGACATGGTTCATAATGAAAATATCTTGCAATGTAATTTTCTTCTTTTTATACTAGAGCTTCATGAATTTCTATTGCACATTAAAATTGACAGTACCAACGGATTCCATCCAAGGGTGTCCCAAAACAACATCCACAACATCCATATCAGAAGCATAAAATTTAGAATGCAACACATACTTATCCATATGAATCTTCAAATCTTTATAAATGTGAACATATTCATTATCAACTCGTGTGTTTTCAATATGTCTTGCTGGAATTTGCAATTTTTTAGCCAAATTAACATTGATACAATTATGCTTAAAACTAGGAATGATAGACACAATGATATTCTCTTTCTGAATACTTCCATGAACTTGTAATATGGAAATATTAGTAGAAAATAAGTCTTCATGGCTCTTAGTGTCCTTTCCAGCTTGAGACCACTTGTCCAAAAGGACCTTTTCAAGTTTTTTCTCGAGAATTTTCCTCACTAAGCTGTCAAGTGAGGTCCACCATTTATTTTCCTCATCCTTCATATGAAGCCCTACGAAGCATATCCAAAAATATGGGGATTGATCCTTGTGATATTGTAAAAATTATTCAATAGTAGGGCCATGATCTTTTCCTGTAAACTTCATCTTGCAAGAACCCCTAAAATAGAGTAAGGGTTTTGAAGAAATTCACTTACTTTGGAAACAAAATTAAAATGGGCATAACTCGGTCAATATAATTCAGAATCCTTATTATAACCCGTTTTTGAAAATGGAACAGTCATTCTGCATCTACATGTGGGACTGAAATCTCGATCTAGGTACTTTGGAAACTCAGATCTGTGTTGCAACTCTCCCGCTGTCACAAAATTTCTGGAAAAAAAATGGCTGGTTTAAATCAGTGATAACTCCCTCACCCGGACTCCGATTTGATCATTTTTTTTTTTTTAAATTTTAAATCAGGCGTGTTTTAAAGGAGATTTCATATCTATAATTATTTTTCTAAAATTCTACACAAAACACTGCAAAAAATGTGAGGAGAGTCGTCGTCCATGAATTTCCGTCAAAAATTTCTGCAACACCATTGAATTTAAATCAACAATATCTCCCTCATACGAACTCCGATTTGACTGATTTTTTTTTTGAAATTGGGTATTTTTGGGCAAGGAATCCAGATTTTCTATTTATTTATGAAAATTCCATACCATAATTTTTAGATATGCTCTGCAGACTTTTTTCCCACAAAATTCTTGCAAAAGATGAAAAAACAAATCTCCCCAACTCCGCCCAAGAAAGTGTTCTGATTCCAAATGTTATGAAACCAGCTCGAAAAATAGAAGAAAAGAGAGATCAACACCTTAGAAATCACCCACTTTAAGGGTGCAACCTCCAATACATTACATAAATGAACACTTCTTGGATGATAGAAATGACAAAACCTTCTTTCTATATATAGGAGTCCATAGGGCCACAATATAATCCTACTAGACCTAACAATAATAATGTAAGGGCACAATAATAACAATATGGGGGTTACAGGGGTACAAAAATAATAATAATGGGGCTACACTAACAACAATAAGGAGATACACTGGTATTATAGGGACCTAACATGTACATAGAAGTCCATGGGGCCACAATATAATCCTAGCCAACCTAACAATAATAATGTAAGGGCACAATAATAACAATATGGGGGTTACAAGGGTACAACAATAACAATAAGGGGGCTACACTAACAACAATAAGGGGATACAGTAGTATTATATGGACCTAACACACATTCTCTAACTCTCTAAAAATTTAGCTCTCCAACCTCACATAATTTTATAGGCTAGTTTTGATGGTTGTTGATACTCCAAACTTGAATATGAAGTGAATAATTTTTCATCTTTTCATTCCAAAAATTCATTTCACACCTCTTTAGATTTTGAATTTTAAAAACAAAAATAAATGCTCCACACAATATTATTTTCAGCCGCTTGTAATGATTAAATACACCAACATAATGCTAACATATGTAAGCAAGTAACATATTATAACATCATAACAAATGTAAAACATTCACTCCTGAATGCAAGCAATTTGCATGCAACATATGAAATCAAGGAATCACTCTCTAAATCCAGGTCTGCAACATCTTGTATCACTACTTCTTCATGTCATTGCCCTAGTAGCTTTGAGTGTTGCCTTGTTTATCATAGAGTCTTGATTTTTCTTTCATGGAGTCTTACCTTTTCCTGCATCACAATGTCTCACTCATCATATGCATACATGTTTACCATTAGCCACTATTCCATATGCACACAATCAACCTCACTAATCAATGCCAATTGAGAGGGGGGGGCGGGGAGGGAATCAATTTAGTAAATTCATGGGCAATTTTTTTTTTTTTTTCTTAATCTTTATCTGAACTATTCAGTGAGAAATTTAACACCATATAAAACTCATATTTAATATATGAATGGTATGTAATATGTGAACCATAACATAAAAACTTTCATGGAAACATAAAATCAAGACACAAAATCATCACAACGTTTTTTTTCTTCTTAATATTTATCTGAACTATTCAGTGAAAAATTTAACACCATATAAAATGCAGATTTGATATATGAATGGTATGTAATATGTGAACCATAACATAAGAAATTTCATGGAAACATAAAATCAAGACACAAAATCATCACATATAGACACCAGATATAAGTGGAAATCCATAAAGGGAGAAAATCATGACTTTTTTTATTGTTTTGATGCAAAGGCAAGCTCCTAGCCCCTTATTACATCTGATTTTATGTAGGCTCCAACGTATAGGATGCTACTACCTCAATTGTTTTACAAGCTACAACATGCAAGGAAGCTCCAACTCCCATAAGTTTTATGAAAACTACAAACCACAAGAGGTGCCTACCTTAATAGTATCCAACCTATTATTTATCAAGCTACAACTTGAAATGAGACTACAATCCCTTGATACAAACAAGAAACAACAATGTGTTGGTTACCTGGTCTATAAATCTACATACCTCCATCTAGGTTCCTACTTCTTCTTCTCCTCAAATCTACTTCACATCAGCTCTATGTATGTGTCAAGTGATTAATGAAGAACAACTCAATCATCTTTGATATTCTCTAACCCTCTAACAATTTATCTCTTCATCCTCACACAATTTTATAAGCTTATTTTGATGGTTTTTGGTATTCCAAACTTGAATATGAAGTGAACAATTTTTCCTCTTTTCATTACACCAATTCATTTCACACCTCTTCAAATTTTGAACTTTAAAAACAAAAATAAATTATCCACCTAATATTATTTTTAGTCACTTTTAATGATTAAATACACCAACATAATGCCAACATATGCAAGTAAGTAACACATTATAACATCATAACACGTAAAACATTCACTCTCCAATGCAAGCAAAATGCACGTAACATATGAAGGAAATGCATCCCTCTCCAAAGCCATATATATGTTCTGCAACATCTTGTATCACTACTTCTTCATGCCATTTCCTCAGATGCCTTGAGTCTTTCCTTGTCTATCATGGATTCTTGCCTGTTCTTTCATGGAGTCTTGCCTTTACCTTGCATCAAAACATATCACTCGTCATATTCATAAATTTTTACCATTATCCACTATTTCATATGCACACAATCAACCTCACTAATTAGCACCAATCAACATATGTAAGCACAAGAAACCTTTCACCAACACCCTTTGAAACATAATAAACATATGAAATCAAGATTTGACATTTTTTTCTCGAAGGAATAACAATAGTTGCATCAACATAAGCATGCCATCAACAATACATGTTCAATTGTGCATACATTAATTTTGTGTATGCCATCATAATTTATTGCTCCTTTACCTTGCTCACAAGCATACCAAGCATCAACATCATATATTAATCAACCTTACATTATACATCAGCCTTCAAATCAACCTCTAAAGCATATCTCTAATTCCATATGAAAATACTTATTAGCCTTCAAATCAACCTCACACATAGAACATATGCAAGCTTAAAACCTCACTCTACAATTCCTTGTTGCTCACAAGGGTAGACCATATTTCTATTAAGCTTTTATTTTTTTGTTCTTTTGCCATCACCATCTCTTGTTGTTCCTTTACCATTAATGACATCAATTCCAACAATCTCCCCTTTTGGCATTAATGGATACATGATATTCTTGAAAAAAAATTATCCTCCATTCCATACCTCTTCTTACCTCCCCCTTTGATGCCTTTGACATCAATGGAAAATAGTTTTGAGAGTTAATAAAATTTTTTTGACTTTTCATTGTGTTCTGCTCAACGTCAGCGAAAGTATGTATTAATAAGGGATGAGTATAGGTTTTTCAAATAGCTTGCAAAATTTATATATGTTGTTATTCGGCTCTGCATAAAATTTTGTGGCTTTGTTAGATGTATAAAAATCATTATTTCGTGTGTTGGGACATTTTACAACAAGTTCTTGGTGTCCAATCCACCTGGGTCAAAGCCACGTGGGTACATCTCCATTTCAAATATAACCCATATACAAAATTCCATTCAATATGTATTGTTATATAATAATTATAGACGCACGATAAATAACCATACCAAGTCACAAAGAAAACAAAAAAAAAATAAGACTCAACACAGGACTTGAAACTGAGACTATTTCCAAGCAATTAAACTCGATTGTGTCATTTTGACATAGTGCTTCAATACTCGTTTTATTGTTTATGCCCCATCTCATACAATAATATAAATTGGTGTAGAAAATGAAAACAGGAGCGTACCACAATCGATCAACAATGAAAACAGGAGCGTACCACAATCGATCAACAAATATGAATGCAGTACATATGGTGCAAACAATATATTGACTTGCATACATGTTAGTCTGTTAACAGAGCCAAGCTATAGGGGATATCAGTTGCATTCTCAACGGAATTGGTCTTTAAGTATTCTTCAAAACATGGAGATGTCATATGCAACACAATATCAGTTGATTTTGGTTGTGTAGTGGTTGTTAACCTACTATATGGGGAACAACTATAATTGTTGTTGTTGTCCTCCTGAAGAGTGTCAAGAATTTATTTTATTTTTATTTTTATCCACGGTCTATGGAACGACAATAGAATCTACTATGACCATATTCCATTTAATTCTCTTCAAATGGTTTGTCTAACAACATCTATGAACCGAGAATGGCATAGTCACATTTGCAGCAAAGTTCTCGTAATGAGTTTTTCTTAAATATTGTTTCCTTATAGGATGCCATAATGCTTTGTTGACTGCACCAAGGCCTAAAAAATGCAGCAAAAATTGCTCATCATGTTGTGTCACATAAATTTAAATCACATTTTCACCTATAGAACTTTCATCAGAATTGTATGAATTTACTAAAGTGTACTACGTCAAAGGAGAAACACTTTATTATTGTTGTCAGGAAGGTTTCCCCTCCTAGCCATGGATAAGATCATTTGTAGCATCATTAGCTATCTTGGAATGAATGAGTTGTCTTGCATAGATTATATATTAAATCGGGGTTGATGCATCCAATGTGCCCAGTCTTAGGTCCTCAATGTAATACACCAAGATTCCTTGCAAGGCGTCGATCAGTCACTCATTTTAAGTAGATCAAATGTAACATACTTCCAGAATTATTTTGTGAAACTTATATATGTAACAAATGCATTTGTCATGTTTAATGTGTAGGTTTAGTTTCCTCATATTTATTACTTCTTCCAAGGAAATCTTGGCGTTGTTTTCCCCTGAGATGGTGTTGTTGTAACATTGTCATTAATCATATTCTTCATTTCTTTCATGAGCAACTCCCCTTGAGTCATTAAAGTCACAGGTTTCTCTGCTTTCTTCCTTTTCCATACTTCAGTATATTTCTTTCTTTTATGTGGATTCCCTTCAAGGATTTGGTCTTATTTGGGTTTCTTCCATCTTTTGTATAGAGATCTTTAGGATATTTGGCAGGCTACAATTTTTGGCTTTGTGGATAAGGTTATCACACACATAACATCTTGCGTGGCCAAGAAATGAAGGAAACGATGTGTTTCTTCTTGAGTTCATGATTTTCTTTGTATACATTTTTAATTCAATAGCTTTATGTTTAAATCCATTGCATAAATAAGAATAACCATAGAAATAATTTGTGTACCTAGTGGATGATTGTCTTCTCTGTTTACATCTTTGAGGGAGCCTTCTTGTTTTTTGCATATTATGTTGATTAGTTTTGATTTTCCTTTTCTTACATTCTGCTGCAACATGTTCAAGCTCATGATAAGAAAAACACTTGATATCTTTCAAGGGAGCAAAGAATATCCTTTGTTATCTTCCAAATTTTCTCAACCATTTCTAGGAGAAAATTATCTTCTTGTAGAGAACCCTTTCTTCATCTCATTCTTTGGCTTTTGATATTGTTGATTGTTTTTGTTTTTTTATTTACTAAATATGTCACGTGTTCCTTCTCCTAAAGGTCTTTTTAGGGTTTCTTCAATATCCTCTATGGCTACATTTTCTCATTTTTTCATGGAAATAACATCCTCTTCTAGCTATTTACACAATTTGTTATTTTCATGTAACTCATTCTTAGCTAAATCAATCTTGGCCTCGAATCTTTCACACCATATGTCTCTTTAATTCAATCGATTGCTCATTACCTCTTCTATTTTTCTTGCCTCTTCAAGCAATGTCCTTAGGTTAATAATTACCTCCTCGAATTCATGTTCTCTTTCATCACATATTTGCAACAGTTTCTTATAGTCTCTGCTCTCATTCCTCAGTGTTTCTATTTCAGCCAAGGCTATGTCAAGCTTGTCTTATTTTTCAACTAACTTTTCTTCATGAGAATCAAGTGCATTTACATTAGCATAACAAGTCTCATTTGATTAAACACTTTCCTTTTGACATGAATTTTTCTTTTCCTTTTTTGCATTGTTGCTACTAATATCTCTTTCATGCATGAGTTGCAGCCTATCCCATATTTCTTTTGTAGTTTTAAGTTCTATAATACTCTTAAGATCCATATTATATCATGAAGGTTATTATACATTGCACATTTTTCCTTAGCATTCCACTATTTTTCTTGAGTAGAAGGAGAACCATCTTTACTGTATCCATCAATACAAGCTTCTATACAATAGGTCCATAAGCTATCAATTTTGTTTTTACCTTATGTATCCAATCATGAAAGTTTGTTGCACTTAGCACATGTACACTTTGATAGTCCATGACTTCACCAGGTTTACCTGCTAGCTATTAGGCTTACATAGAAGGAGCCTTCTTTGATACCAATTAATGGGAACTTAACTAAAATAAGAGTGGGGAGGGGGGAGGCGGCGGTGGGGTAAGCAGTTTAGTACATTTATGGAAAAAAAATTCTTTTCTTCTTAATGCTTATCTGAAGTATTCAATGAGTAGTTTAACACCATATAAAATGCAGATTTAATATATGAACAATATGTAATATGTGAACCATAACATAACAACTTTCATGGAAACATAAAATTAACACACAAAATTATCACATATGGACACTATATATAAGTGGAAACCCATAAAGGGAGAAAACCATGACTTTTTTATTGTTGTGAAAGCTCGTATGCCCTTATTAAATATAGTTTTTTGTAGGATCCAACCTATAGGAGGCTACTACCTCAATTTGTTTGAAGGCCACAACATGCAATGAAGCTCCAAATCCCATAATTTTTATGCAGACTACAATCCACGGGAGGCTCCTACCTCAATAGGATTCAACCTATTATTTATCAAGCTATAAATTGAAAGGATACTACAATCCCATTATACAAAAAAAAAAAAAAAACAACAGTGTGTTGGTTACCTGGTTTATAAATTTGCATAACTCCATCTTTGTTCCTGCTTCTTCTTCTCCTCAAATCTACTTTACATCTGCCCTATATATGTGCCAGGTAATTAATGAATAACACCTCAATCAACTCTCACATTCTCTAACTCTCTAACCATTTAGCTCTCTAACCTCACACAAATTTTACAAGAAATCTTTGGTGGCTATTGGTATTACAAACTTGAATATGAAGTGAACAAATTTTCATCTATGCATTCCACCAATTAGTTTCACACCTCTTCATATTTTGAATTAAAAAAAAAATGCTCCACCCCATATTATTTTCATCCACCTGTAATGATTAAATACACCAACATAATTCCAACATATGAAAGAAATTAACACATTATAACATCATAATACATGTAAAACTTTCACTCTCCATTGCAAGCAATATGCAGGCGACATATGAAAGCAATGCATCACTATCCAAAGACATATATTTGTTATGCGAGATCTTGTATCAATACTTCACCATTCCATTGCCTTAGAAGCCTTTATTCTTGCCTTGTCTATCATGGAGTTTTTCCTTTGTTTTCATGGAGAATTTCCACATTTCATTGCATCACAACATCTCTCTCATCATATGTATGCATGCTTACTATTAGCCACTATTCCATATGCACACAATCATCCTCACTAATCAGCACCAATCAAAATATGTAAGCATAAGCAACCTTTTACCAACTCCCTTTGCAATAGAACAAACATATGAAATCAAGCTTTAACAATGTTTTCTCAAAGGTATAATAATACTTGCATCAACACAAGCATGTCATCAACAATACTTCTTCAATTGTGCATATGCCATTATACTTTATTGCTCCTTTGCCCTGCTCACAAGCATACAAGTTATCAAGCATACCAAGTATCAACATCATATATTAATAAACCTTACATCATACATCAACCTTCAAATCAACCCACAAAACATATCTCTAATGCCATATGAAAAGACACATTAGCCTTCAAATCAACCTCACACATAGAACATATGCAAGCATAAAACATCACTCTCCAATGCCTTGTTTCTCATAAGGGTAGAACACATTTATGTTAAGCTACTACTTTGTTGTTCCTTTTCCATCACCTTCTCCTATTGTTCCTTTTCCATCAATGACAACAATTCCACAAAGTACTTCTGTAGTAGTACCTGCAAATTTTTCTCCAAACCAAAGTGTCCTGCGACCCGAGTGTAATGTGCCTCCCAAATCAGCTTGGCACGCTCACTTGAAGGAACACAAAGATGCCACATGTAGCATAAAAACATGTCCTATATGTGGAATTATGGTACTTTCTTTCCATCCATCAACATCTGGTATGCAGTGGAAAATTCTAGCTCATTTCTATAAAGTTGTGTTCATCCAAAAGTCTGATGCCCAAAAGAGCAAAGAATAGTGGTTACTGCCACAACTAGGGGTCAAATGAGGCAATTTGAAATGGTATTGGTGCTTCCCTTCTTGTATTGAATGTTAAAATTGAATTTTTGTAGATATGTATACCATTTCTGATGGTTATCATTCTGTAACTTCCTTTATGTCTACATAAACTAAAGAAGTCAGTCATTGGTGTGGATGATCGCCTCCTTCCTAGAATGTAATGTTTTCACTACGGATAATCCATCACAATGGATCACATCTCCTTATCATAGGTGAGGTATTTTTGAATAGCATCAAAGAGTGTCTCAATATGATAGGCCACAAAATTCCCTTCTTGGGTGAGAATTGCACCAATAGCATAGTCAGAGACATTTGTCTCAATTCCAAATAGTTATTGTAGGTCTGGTAATCTGAGTACTAGCGTAGAGAAAAGGTGATGTTTTAGTTAAAAAATTTCCTTATGTTATGCCTTAGACCAAAAAAAAAAATTCTTTCTCTCTACCATTCATAACTTGAATCAAAGGCCAGGTGATATAAGAGAATCCCAACACGAACCTTTGATGGAAATTTCCAAGGCCCAAAAAAGTTGCGAAGCTCTGTGAGAGTTTTTGGAGCTAGCCAATCCTAAATGACTTGGATCTTAGTTGGATTCAGATACACACCTTGCTCATTAATTAAGTAGCCCAGATATTTGACCCAGTTCATGCTAAAGGAACATTTCTCCAAGTTGGCACATAGTTTGTGTTGCCGCAGGGTTTGAAGGACTAGTCGAATATGTTGTAAGTTCTCTGCCCAAATCTTGTTGAATATGAGGATATTTTCCATATATACAACCATGATAGAGTTGGTGAAAGGTCACAAGATGTCATCCATTAGCCACATAAAAGTTGCAGGGGAATTTTTCAACCCAAAGGGCATGACCAACCACTCAAAGAGGCCTTCCTTGGATTTGAAGGTGATATTCCACACAGATGTGGTATATATTGGAACTTGATTATAGCCAAACTTCATATAAATCTTGTTGAATTACTTGACCTCCTTGATCTGGTCCAAAATTTCAGCAATTAGTGGTATCAAGTATTTTTTCTTGACATTGATCTTATTTAGTGCCTGATAATCAATGCAGAGTATCCAGGTACGTCCCTCTTTTGTTGGAGTATAATTGGGCTCCCACAAGGTGAGGGACTTGGTCAGATGTTCCCTTTTTGTAGAAACTCTTGGATTTGTAGATTTATTTCCTCATTTTTCATAAGATATCAGCGGTATACTGGCCCATTTGGTAGAGGTGCTCCGAGAGTTAGATAGATCAAATGCTTGACCTAACAGTGCAAGGGGTAACCCTCGTGGGTGAGGAGAAGATGTATGTGTAATCCTCCACGACGTTATAAAATTGCTTCTGCTGCATGGAGGAAACCTTTATGGGGGCCATGGACGTGGCCATAATCTTCCCCTTAATTTGAGATTGAAATAGAAATAAAACAAATTTCCTAGTCTGGGAGATGATCTTACTGCATTACTTAGCAAAGATCAAAGAAATGGTGGTAGGTGGGGCTACCTCTGGTATATTGTGCAGTTTTCTGGCTAAAGTAATAATAAAAATGCAAGCTCTGGATTCATACTCAACATAGCACTTCAATAATTATGGTTGGCCTAATAAAAATCACAAACTTCAAGAGGAGCAACATCACACAGTACCTCGTCCATGAAGGGCTTGATGTTTTAGGGTAGGTGACACTGTTGGCTGACATGGAGATCTCATCCTTGATGGAGCCACTCAATGGTGTATGGTTACAAGTGTGGTGTGGTTTCCAAGCCCAACTACTTAAAAATCTTGACTAAGATGAGGTTCTTTCAAATCCTACTGTCAATAATGAATTGCAATGGAGAACCCTTCACCCACATATGTGAGTGGAAGAGACACTACCCCTCCTTTGGATCTTCAGGCTCAATATTTTGGACCTTGGTGGTGGAAATGGTCGCACTAGGTTCTGCATCAATAATCTCCTTCCCATTCTTGTTCCCATTGTTAAGTGTTGGCTCAAATTCAGAACATGCATCTAAGTTTGAAGCTTTTATCTCAACCATCAATAACTGCTTGTTATGACACTTATTTGTGTTGTGGGTGGAGCTCTTGTGGAACTGACACCATTTTTCGACATACTTATTCATCTTCATGGTGTTATTATTTGCCTATGGCTTTGATGGTTTGTCCTTGGTTGCTCCACCTTGGCTCTATCCTTTGTTCTTTGGTTTGGAGGTGCTTTTTCCCGACTTCATATTTGCATATCCAAAATCTCACTTATTCTTTTTTATTTTTTTCTCGATCGTCACATCATATTGGTACGTTGTGCCAAGCAAGGAGATGTCCAAGAACTCCATTTCTTCCTAGATGTATTTTGCAGACAACCATGATACTCGAGTCTCATATGTCGCTCAGAATCCTTCATACCCAACTTTTTGTGTGGGGTATGGAAAATGTTTGGGAACTCTGGCAAGACTTGATCCCTTTCTTGTTGTAGTGTTTTCCATGTTATGTACTTATCTTCATAGCTCTCGACAATGTAATATTATTCCTTTGTGGCATCTTAGAAATAATTCCAAGAGGTTACGACTAAGAATAGTGAGGGTTCCTCCTCGTCGCTATGCTCACAATAATTTTCCCACCAATCCTTGACATGGGGGGGCATTTTGAGGAGTGTGAAAATAATACTTTCTCTATTGGAAAAATTATGGACTGAAAAATATACTTCCATCAAGTTTAAACATCTATATAGGGCATTTATGTCTATACGACCTTCAAATATGGGAATTTCAAAGTTAACTTGTACCTTAAAGGTGGCAGTGCCTCTGATGTGATTGATGGATGAAGATGCTTTTCCTATTGATACCTGCTGAAGGATCTGGTAAAAATTGTCCATCGTTTCGTTCCTTTGTCACTCGAGTGCCTCTTTGAGTAACATTTTGAAATGATTTCCTAATCCCTCATCTTTATTTTCTTCCGCCATGGGAGGTTTTTGGGGTTGGTGAGGTCAGTCTTGCAAAGGTTCAACCAATTCAAGTCCCAACTCCTTATACCCCAACCTCATTGGGGACATGCACAAAAAACAAAGAATGAGAAAACCAATCTGATATGACTAATCCATATTTATGAAGGAATGAAATAAAATATAGATTTAAACAAAAACACAAATATAAAATGAAACAAAACTTCAATTAATAAATAACAACTATTGAAAATTGTTTACGTGGAGAAAAGAAAAAAACTAGCTCAGACAATGGTAGCTTATCTTTGAGAAGAAATGTGATGGTTGTATGCTTTCTGAACATGGTTACAATGAGGCTTAAAGTCCTTTTTATCATCAAGAAATAATGGAAACCCCTAAATATTAAAAAAAAATAACCCTAGGAGATGAAGTGCCAAAAGCTTGTGGTTTTTGTTGGGGTTAGTTGGAACGTCAGCTTCCCAAGGTCGTAATTTTGGCATATGATCTCCCTTTGGCATGCATGATACCTCGTTATAAATATATATCCATGGAATACAACTTTCAATTGCAAACAACAAGGTTTTCAGCTTCTCATTTCCCTGTTTCTTAACAAAAACATTATTTAGGGCCTAAAAATGACTCTAGACATTCAAGATCTAAAAAAGCTACCAAAAATAGGAAATTGTACTAGAAATTAGGAAACTGAAAGAAAATAGTGTTGGGGTCCAAGAGGAATAAGCGTTTGGCCACCAATATCCACATGGATCAATGAGCCATGGTATTGTAACAAAACCTTTTTACAAGTTAATAATATCTATGGTAAAGTGGGTGTGAATATCCATGGTTAAAAATATTTTTATATTGTAGCTTTATTTTAGATAATAAAGTTTCATGTGCTTATTAATAAAAAATTAATATGGTTATAGAATCACTATTGTAATTTATAAGGTAAAATAGTTGATAATAAAGTTTCATGTGCTTATTAATAAAATCTAATATGGTTACAGAATCACTATTTTAATTTATAAGGTAAAATAGCTTATAGCTACTACTTACATGTCATGTATTTTAATTTGATATGTATATTACATTTTTCTTTTATCTAAAAGGTTATTCGTAATTTTACTAATAAAAACAAAATTACAATATAACAAATTGAATTTTATAACTTTTAACAGACAACATTTGCCCCATATTGGGCTCTATATTACTTTTAACCTTTTCTTATTATTTAATTGAGTTGGCATGTAAATGTTTACATAATTTAACATATTAAGCTAATATGTAAAAATGTTTACACACTTTCTTACATTACACTTACAGATACACTTACACATATACCTCATACTGGGATGAAGAGTGTCTCTCAAGGTACAAACCCCTTTTTTAAGCACAAAACTTGAGGAAAGGTTTACACCAGAGATTTGATCCCTCTAAGAGTTTTATTTGGAGTTAAGATGGGTCTAAGCTAATTTAATAATTAATAATTAATAGTTATAATTATTAATTTTATTAATTTTTCTTTTGAAAATTCAATTTTTTATTAAATTTCACTAAGTAAAAATGATTTAATTAATTATTTATTTTATTTTGTTTTATTTTTATTTTTATGTAATTTGTCCAAGTTAAAATGTTTAAATAACATAACATAACTAGACGTTACCACATCTCTATTATACTCCATTTGAGAGTGCATCTCGGTGCAAAAATGTAATAAAATTAAACCAACCTAGATCCATCTTAACTACGGATCTACCAAGCACCTAGAGGGATAAGATCTCTTTTCACTCTAAAATATGTTTGCACTTCGAGAGATTTGATCCCTTTAGACGCTTGTAGATTCAGAGTTAAAATGGATCTAGGCTAGTTTAATTATTAATAATTGATCATTATAATTATTAATTTATTTTTTCCATGGGGTCTTGGATACACAGTGAGGGTGGTTGGTTAAGGCACTCCTTGCACTCCTTTATGTGAAGTCACCAGTTCAATTCCCCACCCCGATCGGGGTGATATATTGGACATGTTGAAGATGTAGTCGTGCCAAGATTACAAATATATATATATATATATATATATATATATATATATATATATATATATATATATTTTAATTGAATTGAAGTTGTTTTATTTTTATGTAATTTGACATAGTCAAAATGTTTTAATTAATAGTTTTAATTATTATTATTATTATTTTATTTTATTTGTATATATTTTGAACCAATCAAAATGTTTACATAACATAACCTAACATAACCTTACAACATATGTGCAATTAAAAAAGGATTTGTCTATCGATGCAACAAAATATCTCGGACCACAGTTTTTTGCTGGAATCCAGTAAAAAAAAATTCAAAAAATCAGGTAGTTGGAGCGTTGGAATTGAATTTTTTATGGTGGAAATGGATTCAGCATCATCAAAAACTCTTAGGGCACCCAAAATACTGAAGTTTAAGTTTAACTAGTGTAACCTAGATTTTCAAAAATATTTGCTAGACTACATCATTAAAAAAATAATTTATAAAATATTTTGATTGTTAAATGAGAGATGGTTTTCGAGCATCGGTATTGAAGAGCCATGGTATTGCAACAAAGAATATTTACAAGTTAATAATATCAATGGTAAAGTGGAGTTGAATATTCATGGGTAAAAATTTTGTTCTATTATAATTATTAAGATTTTATATGCTTATTAATGAAATTTAAATATGGTTACAAAATTATTATTTAATTTATATGGTAAAATGAATCTTAATTTATACCTATTATTTATTTCTTATATATTTTAATGTGATAGAGGGTTTAGATATATAAAAGATTATAAAATATTTTGATTGTGAAATGAGAGCTGGTTTTTAGGCATGTGATATTGATGAGCCATGGTATTGTAACAAAACCTATTTACAATTTAACAATACATATGGTAAAGTGAGTGTGAATATCCATGGTTAAAATATTGTTATATTGTAAGTTTATTGTAAGTAACCAACTTAGATCCATCTTAACTGCAAATCTATCAAGCCAGGAGATCGATAACCAACCTAGATCTAGATCCATCTTAACTCTGGATCTATCAAGCCCTAGGAGCGATCAAATTTCTCGAGGTGAAAATATCTTTTTTGAGTGCAAAACTTGAGGAAATGTTTGCACCTCAAGAGATTTGACCCCTCTGTACTAAGTTAAGATGGTTCTAGGTTGGTTTAATTATTGATGATTAATAATTATAATTATTAAAATTAATGGGTATTGGCCCAATGTATATTTACAAGTTAATTATACCCATGGTAAAGTGGGGCTAAATATTTGTGGTTAAAAATCTTATTATATTGTAAGTATTCAATTTTTATGTGCTTATTAATAAAAATTAAATATAGTTACAAAATTGTTATTTTAATTTACACGGTAGAATGGATCTTAATTTATAACTACTATTTATATCTTATATATTTTAATGTGATATTGGATTTGGATGTATACAATTAATTATAAAATATTTTGATTGACATTAATCATATTCTTCATTCTTGCTCTAACATTGTCATTAATCATATTCTTCATTGCTTTCATGAGCAACTCCCCCTAAGACCACGATCACTTCATTTTTTCATTAAAGTTAGAGGTTGGTCCTTTTTCTTCCTTTTCCATACTTTAGTATATTTCTTTCTTTTGTGTGCATTCCCTTCATTGTTTGGTCTGCTTGGAGTTTCTTCCATTTTTTGTCTAGAGCTCTTTAGGGTATTTGGTAGCTTACAATTTTTGGTTTTGTGGCCAAGGTTATCACTCACATAACATCTTGTGTGCCCAAGAAATGTAGTAAATGGCATGTTTCTTCTCGAGTTCATGTGAGTTCATTGTGTCATTAAAGTCACAAGTTGCTCATTTTTCTTCCTTTTCCATAATTTAGTATATTGGTTTATTTTGTGTGCATTCCCTTCGTTGTTTGGTTTGCTTGGATTTGCTTCCATTTTCTATCTAGAACTCTTTAGGGTATTTGGAAACTTACATTTCTTAGCTTTGTGGCCAAGGTTATCACACACATAACATATTGTGTGGCCAAGAAATGAAGGAAATGGTGTGTTTCTTCTTGAGTTCATGATTTTATTTGTATACATTTTTCATTCAATATCTTTATGTCAAAATTCATTGCATAAATAGCAATAACCATAGAAATCATTTATGTACCTAGTGGATGATTGCCTTATCTGTTTGTGTGTTTGAGGGAGCCTTCTTGTTTGTTGCATCTTCTACTGATTAGTTTTGATTATTTTTTTCGTACGCTCTTCTGCAATATGTCCAAGTTCATGACAAGAAAAACACTTGATACCTTTCAAGGGAGAAAAGAATCTCCTTTGTGATATTCTAAATTTTCTCAACTCATTTCTAGGAGTAAATTATATTATTGTAGATAACCCTTTATTCATTTCATTCTTTCTCTTTTGATATTGTTTCTTGGTTTTGTTTTATTCTTTACTAATTATGCTACTTGTTCCTTCTCCTATGGGTATTTTTAGGGTTGCTTCATTACCCTCTATGGCTACCTTTTCTCATTTTTTCATAGAAACAACCTCTTATTGTAGTTGTCTACACAATTTTTTATTTTCATGTAACTCACTTCTAGTAGAATCAATTTCAATCTCTAATATTTCACATTGTATGTCTCTTTCCTTCAATTGATTGTTCACCACATCTTCTATTATGCTTTCCTCTTCAAGCAATGTCCTTAGGTTAATAATTTCCTCTTTGAATTCGTGTCCTCTTTCATCTCATATTTGCAACAATTTATTATAGTGTCTACTCCCATTCCTTAATATTTCTATTTCAGTAAAGGCTATGTCAAGCTTGTATTATTCTTTAGTTAAATTTTCTTCATGAGAATTGGGTGCATTTACATTAGCAGAAAAGGTCTCATTTGATTGAACACTTTCCTTTTGACATGAATATTTCTTCTTCCTCTTTTTCTTTTCCTTTTGTGCATTATTGCTATGAGTATCTCTCTAATGCATGAGCTGCAACCTATCCCATATTTATTTTTCATATTTAAGGTCTATAATAGTATCAAGATCCATATTATGAAGGTTATTATACATTTCACATTTTTCCCCAACATTCCACTATTGTTATTGAGTAGAAGGAGAATCATCTTTATTGTATCCATCACATACAAGCTTCTATACAATAGGTCCACAACCTATCAATTTTTTTTTTACTTTATCTCTCCATTCATGAAATTTTGTTGCACTTAACACATGTGCACTTTGATAGTCCATGACTTTGCCAGGTTTACCCTCTAGCTATTAGGCTTACATAGAAGGAACCTGTTCTTATACCAATTGATGGAAACTTAACTTAACTTTGGGGGGGGGGGGTGGGGTTGGTATTAGTTTAGTACATTCATGGAAAACTTTATCTTTTCTTATTAATGTTTATATGAAAAATTTGTGAGAATTTTAACACCATATAAAATGCATATTTAATATATAAAAAATATGTAATATGTGAATTGTTATCACAAAATTGTACTTGATTGACTGCTAATTAGACAACTCAGTGTAATTGTTTCAAACCAGATTTTGACTGAAGCTTAGCCTCTTCAGTCTAAGAGGGCTCTCTCAAAGGGATTTTATGATATTGGTTAATGATAATGCTAGATGGATAACTCTATAGAATTTGAATCTTGTTTTTTATGATTGTAGGTTGAAAGAATATAGGCTTGCTACCATTGGGTTTATGGAGTCAACAATCAGTATTTTCAGTGGTAAGGTTTCTTAACATGGAAGCTGACACAGATAGGGGTGTTTAACAAAGGCAATTCACTCATAAGACATAGGAAAACACAGTCATTTCATTACTAAAGGAAGTCAGAGCATAGAGTTATGAATTTTGAGTAATAGAAATGAAATCTACTGCAAGTGGTAAAACATAAGATATAGATCAATAAGACATTAAAAACCCCATGAGAATCTCAGGTCTATTAAGAAGAAAGTCCCTCTGTATTACTGATATAAGTAAAAATACATAAAGCAGCAGTTTGGTGCAAAAAATCTCCAACCACCTATGACTACTTCGATGTTTTGTCTTTAAATAGACATTATTACAACAAGGATGATCTGCCTAGTGGCTAGATTCATCGAATTCTCCTATGACACATCAAATAACTGAAAAACATGACTTCTAACAAGAAACTGACAACTACACCTTAAAGAAGACATCTCCTAATAGGATTCTAACTCCTATTTATTACATACTCTACCTTATCTTGTGAAATAGTTACATAACAGTTACAAAATAAGCATCACATGCTCAAAAGATACATGATAGATTCATTTCCACTTTACATATTTTAGATTCTCCTAGACATGTGGAAAAAAACCCTATTTTTCAAGAATATATAACCCTTATCTTCAATGGGAGCTTTAGTTGATGACCTGTCTCCACAACACTTCCTTCAGGTCATAAATATTTGATGTTAAGGTCCCTTGACATGTTGGAGGAGTTCGGTTGTCCAAAATTGCCATTAAGATGCTCCAAAACCTTCAAAAATAACTCGGTGTGAAAACATGACAGTTTCGTAGCGAGCTTTGGTAGCATTGAAAAAGTAGATTCTGTACCCAATAAATTTGCTCCTTTGTTGTTCTATGGTGTCAACCAAGTCATGACACATCACCACCATCAAAATCCCTCCTTGAAAACTGTAAAAAGTGATTTTAGAGGAAAAAATTCTACTACAGGTTTTTTTTCATAGTGTTTTCTTGGCTTTAAGCCTAGGAAACACTACAAAACTGTGTAAAAGTGCAGAAATTTCAAATTTCAAAACTGTCTGCAAAAAGTGACCTCCAACTGTAAAAAATTGATCTTATGCATGTAATGAACTTCAATAAAGCATATTTAACCTCAACTTATGGTCCCTATGTTTTTTCTTCCTCATTTATAATCAGTTGAGCAATGGGCTCCTCAACCATGATCATCTTCAAACCTTTCTTCTCCAGCTCTTCATCAATCAGTTATAATTTCTCTTGAAGGTCTTTGACTTGCTCTTTTAGTGTCCTATTCTTATATTGTAAGTGCAGATTTACCTTTTTGATATGCTTGACCTTTTTTCTTAGTGCCTGAGTCCACTTTATCAGTTTTTCTATGTTGTCCAAGGTCTTAGATACACTTGTGACTTGATCCTCCCAAATATTTCTCATATGTTCAAATTGCACTCTTTCAGCTCTATGTTTCTTGGCCTCTTTCCTCAAGACTAATATCTCTTCACTTGCATCTCTCAAATGCTCCTTAAGGGCTTCAAATTTTGTCTTTTCAGTGATTTTCTCTTTGCCCTTCTTTTGCTTGATGACCAGATCTTGTTTTGCAGGTGAGGAGAGGTCTATGATGCTTGGTGGTGGCTGAGAACTTTCACTGACCTTCTGAGTTTCTTTTTTTCTTTCCAAAACTTTTCTGGCGTGTCTTGTCATTGGTTTTCTAGCTTGAAACATAAATCCAGCATTATCACCTGAAAATTCTAACTTCTTAGCTATTTTTCATTTCTTAAGCATCCTTCCTCCCTCATCTATGTCTTCATCTTGGACTATGGGAGTCTCTTCAATATTAATGGCATGCAAAAATGTCCTCTAAGTTACCATTAGTCACTGTTTGACTCCTTGCAACCCTCTTTCTTCCATGTTTACTAACTGTTGACCTTTTTTTTGCAGGTGTAACTTTAGGTGTATCATCCTTCTGTAATGGCTCTGTCTCCATGATTATTGGCTCAACTTGCTCTGCTACTATAGGTGATGAAATATTTCTAGGTTTGGGAGTTCTTTTAGGAGCAACAACATCTATTTCAAAACCACTTATTAACATAAAATATGACCAATCTCTGCCTAATATTTTAAACTCCTCTAACACTAGCAACTTGATCAAACCATGATGAAAAAGAGAGGTTTCATTTCCTTTTGCTTTAACTTGAACCTTGTCTGACATTTTAGCTAAGCTTCTATATAAGTAAAAAGGTAAATCAAGAGACCTCTTACCCACAAAATTTAGTAGAAGCCTAAGGTGATAGGAATAAACCATGTGGTACCTCCCTTTACACGTGAAGTACTTTTGAATGATCAACATCAGCTTTGAGTAGTTTTCCTTCATATAGCTCCTTGGGATAGAATTTTTGAGATCAATTTCACTATGGTTTGTCTTGATGAATTCTTTACGGTCCTGCATGGTGAACTTGATACCTTTGAACCATTGCTCTCCTCCTCTAGGGATTCTTGTTGCTGCTGCAATGGTTTCTGGTGTTACTGCGAGATTTAACATTCCCACCTTTGAAGCTGATCTAGTAAAACTCTTAGAAAACTCCTTTGAAACCTGCAAATGACACCCTTGCATCCTTTGGCGGAATTGTAAACACCTTGTTCTTCTAAACACTTCCAATGCAGTGGGGTCTTCATTTAATAAATTCATGTCCATTGGCTCATATCTGAGGCAGTGACCACCTTTCTTGGTCTTCTTCTTTGTAGCCATGGTGATTTTATACCTTCTCTGCCTTGCTTGATTAGTGACACCTGCAAATTTTGAAAATGCCAACAACCAACATCGCTTCATGAAACCGCTCTCCAAAACTCAATAGCATGCAAAGATGAAGCGAAGAATGAAAAAGACTCAATTGGGTAATGTTTTAAAGTTTTGATGACAACTCATGCTTTAAGCATGCCTCATACATGCTAAAAACAGTAATGATGATCTCAAACATGACCTTTGTACCTTGATTTACCCCTAACTGACTCGAATGACATCCACCCTAACTTTTCTAATCATGGACTGACACCTTGCAATGGATCTAACAAGACAGATAGAAAAACCATTTTTCGTAGCGTAGCTAGTTCATTTTATTATAGTTTTGCTAGAAAACTATTAGGCAATTTCGTAGCGAAAACTGCCTTTTCACAGTGTAAAACGCTACAAAAAGAGGAAAAAATGGCTAAGGTGACCTTTTTTATTTCAAAAACTTGTGAAATGAAATATGTCAGAAAATGATGACTGATGGGACATGATATGACTTGAATGAGGGTGGGTTTGAACCTTAAGATATGTTAATATGAAAAAATTTAAATTTTCTTAATGGACTCTATGACCATACCTTTGACAAATGAAATCTATAACCATGTCAAATAATGTTTCACTTTTTATGAGTGATAACATGAACCATAACATAACAAAATTCATGGAAACATAAAATCAATACACAAAATCATCACATATGGACACCAGATATAAGTGGAAACCCATAAAGGGAGAAAAAAATGAATTTGTTATTGTTGTGATGCAAAGGAAAGCTGCTACTCCCTTATTACATCTAATTTTTTGTAGGCTCCAACCTACAGGAAGCTACTACCTCAATTTTTTTGCAAGCTACAACATGCAAAGAAGCTCCAATTCCCATAAGTTTTCTATAGGATACAACCCACAGGAGGCTCCTACCTCAATAGGTTCCAACTTTTTATTTATCAAGCTACAACTTGAAAGGAGACTATAATACCCTGATACAAAAAATAAACAACTATGTGTTGGTTACCTGGTTTATAAATTTTCATACCCTCCATATTTGTTCATGCTTCTTCTTCTCCTCCTCAAATATGCTTTCCATCAGATTTAGATATGTGTTACGTAATAAATTAAGAACACCTCAATCATATTTCACATTCTCTAACTCTTTAACCATTTAGATCTCTAACCTCACACAATTTTTACAAGCAAGCTTTAATGGCTATTAGTGTTCCAAACTTGAATATGAAGTGAACAATTTTTCCTCTTTGCTTTCCACCAATTCGTTTCACACCTCTTCAGATTTTGAATATTAAAAAAAATGCTCCACCCAATATTATTTTCAGCCACCTATAATGATTAAATACACCAAAATAATTCCAACATATGCAAGAAAGTAACACATTATAACATCATAACACATGTAAAACTTTCACTCTCCAATGCAAGCAATATGCATTCAACATATGAAAGCAATGTGTCACTCTCCAAAGCGATATATTTTCTCTACAACATCTTGTATCACTACTTCGTCATGCCATTTCCTTAGTAGCCTTGATTATTGCCTTGTTTGTCATAGATTTTTTCATTTTTCGTCATGGATTCTTGTATTTTCCTTGCATCACAACATCCCACTCATCATATGCATACATGTTTACTATTATCCATTATTCCATATGCACACAATCAACCTCACTAATCAACACCAATCAACATATGTAAGCATGAGCAACCTTTAACCAACACCTTTGCAACATAACAAAAATATGAAAGCAAGCATTAGCAATCTATTCTCCAAGGCATAATAATACTCGCATCAACACAAGCATGTCGTCAATAATACTTGTTCAATTGTGCATATATTAATTGTGCATATGTCATCATACTTTATTTCTCCTTTACTTTGTTCAGAAGCATACCAAGTATCAACATCATACATTAATAAACCTTACATCATACATCAACCTTCAAATAAACCTGTAAAACATATCTTCAATGCCATGTGAAAAGACACATTAGCCTTAAAAATAACCTCACACATAGAACATATGCAAGCATAAACCATCACTATAAAATGGATTGTTGCTCACAAGGGTACACCACATTTATGTTAAGTTGTTACTTTTTTGTTCCTTTTCCATCACCTTCTCCTATTTTTCCTTTACCATCAATGAAAACAATGCCAACAAGTACTTTTGTAGTACCTCCACATTTTTCCCCAAACCAAAGTGTCCAGTGACCTGAGTGTAATGTGACTCCCAAATCAATATTTTCATGCTCGCTTGAAGGAACACAAAGGTTTCATAGGTAGCATAAAAATGTGTCCTAGAGGTGGAATTATAGTAATTTATTTCCATCCCTTAGCATCTGGTATGTGGTGGAAAATTATGGATCATTTATGTGAAGCTAGGACCATCCAAAAGTATCATTCCCACAAGAGTTGAGAACAATGGTTAGTTTCACAAATAGGGGTCGACTAAGGAAATTTGCAATGGTATTGGTGTTTAACTTTATTGAATTTAATGTTCAAATGAAATTTTTGCAAATATAAGGACTATTTTTTATGGCGATCACTATGTAACTTCCCTTGTGTTTACGTAAACTGAAGAGGTCAATGATCTGTGTGGATGATCGTCTCCTTCCCCATAATGTAATGTTTGCACTACTGACAAGCCTACACAATGGAGAACATCTCCTTATCATAGGTGGGTTATTTCAAAATAGTATCAAAGAGTGCCTCCCTATGATAGGCCAATAGTGCCCTTGTTGGGTAAGAGCTGCACCAATAGCCTAGTTAGAGACATTTGTCTCAATTCCAAATGGTTATTGTAGGTTTGGAAATATGAGTACTGGTGTAGAGAAAAGTTGATGTTTCAACTCAAAAAATTCCTTTTCTTATGCCTCAAACCAAAAAAAATTACTTTCTCTCTGCCTTTTGTAACTTGAATCAAAGGCTAAGTGATATCGGAGAATACTAACATGAACTTTCAATGGAAATTGGCGAGGCCCAAAAAAATTGTGAAGATCTGTGAGTTTTTGGGGGTAGCCAATCCTAAATGACTTGGATCTTAGTTTCATTCACAAACACAACTTTCTCATCAATTATGTAGCCCAGTTCATGCCAAAGGATCACTTCTCCAAGTTGGCACATAGTTTGTGTTGTCGGAGGGTTTGAGGGACTTGTCTAATATGTTGTAAGTGCTCTTCCCAACTCTTTATAACAACCCCACGTTAAAATTTCACGTAATAAAGTTAATAAAATAAAAATTAGACCGCGGTCAAGGGACACTTATTCCAAGTTGAACGTTGGGAAAAATATCCTAGTGGGAATCACTTGATGTGCTTATGGCTAAGGGGAAATTGGAAAAGGCAATGGCAAAGGCTTTGAAAAGGAAAAAAAGGCATTTTGGCATTTATTTATGAAAATAATGGAAATTAGGAGAAAATGAAGGTGAAAGGTCATAGGTTTCATGTGAGGAGGAAATTGAAGGAAAATTAAGGGAAAATGGAGAAATTAGAGGCATCAAGAATAAAAAAAAAGATCATAGCATCAGTTCACAACCTTTTGTCAGTTCAGTTTTGGAATTAGTCTCAGAGAGGAGAAGAGCACCAAAAGGATAAGGAAAGAAAGCAAGCAAAGGAAGGACAAGGAAAGAAAAGGAAAGCAAGGATCAAGTAAGTAAAATTTGGATCAAACAGCTTCAGAAGGAATACTTGTAGGTAACAAATTGCATGTATGATTTCCTAGTTGGTTTTGGCATGCATGATATATGCATGTGTATATTCAGTTTTTTTTTTTTTGGTGGCATGGATTTTGTTGGATTTGATAGTGGGATTTTTATCTATATATTTTACTTCATGGATGCATACAGAATTTCATATACAAGAGTATATAACCAAGTAACTTAAGAACATGAAAAGAAGCAGAAATCATAAGAAAACATGAGATCAAATACACAGACAATTTGATTACAGAGTTCACCCAATGTGGGTTATGTCTCTAGGCCCTGCTCAATGTGGGGAGGCCTTTTTCATTAAATGGAAGAAAAAATGAATTACAAACAACTTTACATAAATGAAAATTTATACCTTCAATTTTGTTGATGGCCTAAAAATGGATACCCCGGCTGGAGAAACAGGCTGCACGGTTAGATTCGTGGTGAGAAATCATGCAAAAATTATTATAACTTGTTTCATTCTGACACTGGCACTTCTAGACCCCAAAGGAATATTTTCAGCATCCCAAAGATTCCCCTCGTCAAGTTTCTGCCCCCTTTAGCCACTACTAGTTCCGCCACTCCACTCCTCCTCCATTTACCGAATGGAATTTGATTGAAGTTTAAATAAAAAAATGTGGGCAGACCAACCAACATTGGGCCAATGTCTCGTTGGTTGGTGGTACTATGTTAAGTCGTGGTATGACTAGAGATCTTGGGATCCAATCCCCATAGGAACCCACATATGGTTTGGTCGTTTGATTTTTGCATGGCATATGGTTCACATTTTTTGTGATAATGTAATATTTTGGGTCACTCATTAGCAGGCCGGCCCACGTGGGTTTTGCGGGTTCAGCCCTTGTCGGCTTCCTCTACATGTTGCCATAGTAATGGTAGGGTCTCCTGACCCATTTATATATAACATCATTTTCGTTTGGTTGGTACGTCCCAGGTCTCCCGGTGGCCCAGGCCATATTCTGTAATGTTCCCAAATTAGCATGCAGCTAGTTGGAACATTAAATTTTGTTTTTATCACCTAGGAGTTGAATAATTGGGTAAAGAGGCCCATAAATAATAACAACAGGAATAAAATCCCTCATATTATGAAAGGGGATCATCATTGGAGCTGGATTTCACACCCTCATGTGCGAACAGGGTCATTTGCATGAGGACAAGGTCAAGTTTGACCAAGTCAACAACGCTGGGATAGGAGGTGGAGAACACTTAGAGAAATAGCGCATTATGAATGGGAGGAGGTTTCTTTTGTGAAGGAAACCCTAATGAGTGGGACCCATGGTGAGAGGGCTTTCATTTGTTTAAAAGGAGGGCAAGGCAACCATTGTGATTTATGTTGATGATTATTGATTTCATTGTTTGTTTATACTTTGTGCATTCTCCTATTATTTAGCTGAGGTGGAAGTGCTACTTAGCACAAGGATCTCCTGTTTACGAATTCCTTCTCCTTTCAAGAGAGGCCTCTTGAAGGATCTTGCTCTTCATTTCTCCACATTCAGGCTTGAGGCCAAGCATCCTCCTTTAGCTACAGCGTTATTCCTATAGCAGGAAACATTGTGTTGCAGGGTGTTGCAGTGGAGGTTACTGAACACCACTTCCTGTGCTTATTTTTAAGATCTCTTAGCATATTTCACCATCTTTGGCACCAGGCCAACCATTTCCATGATCTACAATGCAGTCCCTCTCTTAGACTATGTTATTTTCAGTGTGTATCTGCAATGAGGGTTTGCAGTATTGTTTGGAGGGTTAGATCTTCAGTGTTAGGATCAGCCTTTCACTTGGAAGATCCATTGGACGAGGACTATTCAGCTTGTTCATCATCTACAGCCATATCCATCCAGTTCTTGAGTTGCAACTGCTACTCAACCCTGATACTCTGGCATTTTTTCCATTTTGTATATTTCAGGAAATCCTTCAAGGATTGTCTTGAGATTGTTTCCATGGGTTTAGAGATTTTCTCCCCCACTTATTTGAGCTATACATTTCCATATCTATGTATTGAAATTATTTCTATAGCAGTGCCTCCTATAAACTACGCAGTCATAGCCTTGGGATTTCTATATGTAGCAGTGTTCTTCATTTTCTTGTACATGTTCTGTTGAGGCTTGCATTGCCTAGCTTGAGTGATCATTACCTCAAGGATTTTTACACATTGGCTACTATAAGATCAATTTCATGGCTATTTGGATAGTCTCATCAATTATGTATTGATATAATGCTGCTACTCTAATATGTGTTTTTACATTGTTGCATCTCCAACTTTGGAACATCTTAAGATGTCCTTATTGTTGTAGAATTTCCCTATTTTGGGATATTATAGTGGTATCAAAGAATCATCTTGGCTTAGCCTATGAGTTTTAGCCAAAGAATATAGAAGAAGATCAGAATGTTGGAGAGGATGAGTTTTGTCTCATCATTCTTCAGATCTATGAAGAACCTTCCCAAGGGGGATAAGAAAAAATAAGAGGAAGGACCATGCACTTCCTATTCTCACCGAGAAGAAGACAATAAGCATGAGAGATACTTGGATCATTTGATTCTAAGTAAGTACCATGTTGAGTACAAATCTCAACCTACAGCGTTCAAAGAGACTCTAGCTCTTCCACAATTCATTCAGTTAAAGGAAGAGAGGGGGTCCGACAACAAAATAGGAATCAAAGGTAATAGGTTTCTTTTTCCTACATATGATGGATCATCTACAACAAGAGCTTGGGAAAATAATATTGAGGAATTATTCCTATTACATGTAGTGGTAGAGAGGGAGGCAGTAGAATTTGCATCGCCACACTTGGAGGGTGAAGCTAATGTTTGGTGGTTCAGCCACTTAAGCCATGCAAGGGTGAATAATTTTGCAGAGTTCACTCAAAGGTTGATTAGAACCTTTGATAGAGAAATATTAGAGGAGAAAAATCCTACACCACCATGGGAGGAGACTTTTACCAATGTTGTCACAACCTTGGAAGAGCAGCCTTCTACATCTGCAAATGGGGCAACCACTTCATTGGAGGAAAGAACTATTTCAGCCACACAAGGAGATCCAAAGTTCCATCAAGGTATGAATGAAGTTCCACTTTATACTATTACAAAAAATGTTTTAGAGGATTGTGGAAACTCATATTTAAATGACCAAGAATCAACATACATTGCTAATATAGAGCAGCAATATTGCACTGCGCTGTGCAACATTGAAACATTCAAGGAAGAAATAAACCATCAGCCTCATGAGCCATTTTTGGATTGCATATCACACTGGAGGTTGGGGTTTGAAGACTTGAAGGAAAGGATGATAGATAGTAGACATCTTGAGATGAGAAAAAATTTCTCTTTTCCAGATGACACTTTCTCAATGAGCACCTCTCAGCTCAAAGAGAGACTTCTACTTTCAGCAGATCCAAGACCTCATTGGTTTTGGAGGACTATTGATGAGAGGGAGATCTCATGGAGATATTTCATTGGAGGTGCACTTCAACACATCATGGAGTGCAAGTTTCTTCAATAGTTTGAGGAGGTTCTTCCCTCCTCACACTTGGATCTTTATGGATTCAAGGGGGAACAGATAGATGATGGAGGACATCTTAGGATGGATAACATCTCTCATGTTTGTGTTGGACACTTCATGAGCCCTACACATCATGATGGGAGGTTTTTTCCTACCACCTCTTTGGGCCCTTATGGGATCAACTTGATCATTAAGAAGATTACATTTCAATATCCCATGAAATGCAAAGACAGAAATATGATTTGGGAGGATGGTAGTCTTCATGGGAAGGGTACCAAGATTGAGAATGAAGGGAGACATCCAAAAATGGTTGAGTGGATGTGGATGAAGAGCAAGAGGCTAGTTAGCCACTTGCAGGTCTATGACACTGGGTAGCAGGAGGCTTGGCTACGCTGGTTACTCTTGAAGGAGTTCGGCCATCACATGGTATATAATCTTACTAAGGGTATGGGGATGGAGAAGATGTGGCAGGATGCTTGCATCATTGAGTAGCAAAGAATATGGATGCATGGTGTTGATGTGATCTTCATATCATTCATTATGTTTTCATCACATGATTTTTATGATGAAAGTATGAGGAGGTAGCAAAAACTTTTTTTGCTGGGGTTGTTCTTGGGAGAGCAAGGGCATAATTTCTCTCGCACTTGGCATGATGTTGCCGGAGTAGGAGATGGCACTATATTGGTGCAAAGGGCTACACCTTGGCCTTAGATGACCGAGAGGTACTTCCACTTTGCGAGGAACTCCTTATGTATAGCAGCATTGTGGGAGATATCTTTTACAATGAGCATGTTAAAGGAGGGAGCTATGGGTTGGCAGGATCCTATTTGCATAGGCCAACAGTACTGTCACTTCAGAGTATGGGTTTATTGAGGGAGTATCCCTAGGATCACTTTTTCATTTGATGAAATTGGTGGACAAGGAGGAGGTGATAATGATGGAGTAGTGGATGGAAACATCTATTACATTGGTATGATCTTCTTGACTTGGATTTCCAAGAACAAGAAGGGTGATCTTCATGCAGTATATGGTTCATTCCTCTTCATGGGAGTGTGTCATACCACTATGGAGGAATTATTCATATACATATGCATCATCTTACTGTCAACACATATTAAGAATATTGTTTGTGCATCCATTAATTGTCTAACACAATATTTGCATATTCTTACCATTCTTATTCAGTGCATTGCTCCACAAGAGGGAAAGCTCTTCATTGAGCTCCATGATCAACATTAGGCCAAATTGTATGATGGAGACAACCATCTCTTATATGGCCTTGGGCAAGTGTTTTGTTTCATGTATGTTCAGTTGATGTACCTAGCCATTTTCTATGTATCAGTAGACGTCATGACATACATAATTAACCACGTAACAAAAAACAACTTGCCATGTAATTTTTTGAAGCAGCAGTTTGGAAAACTGTGTTGTCACTATTGGGAAAAATGTTGGTACCTTCTTGCACCACATGAAACCTTCAACATTTCCTAATTTTATTGCTGATCATGATTCCATTTGCTGATATTGATCTTATTTGTATTGGAGGCATGATGGGGAGAGAGACACATGAGTTGGATGTGTCCTTTGGGGAAGAAGATTCCCACACTTTTTTTGCATTGCATGTTCTAATGGGAGCATGAGAGGAGATATGGCCACTATTAGCCACCTATAATAATTTTTCAAAGAAAATAGGTGGCTAAATATGTTTCTGAGCCTTCAAGAGAAACATTTCCTTTGTAAATTTATCATTCTTGAAGCCTTCATGTGTCTTTCTATCCTTTAGAGAATCTTCACTGCTATTCCCATTGATGAACCCTGCTGTTTACCAAAGAAAAAGAACTGTTCATAAGGCCCCATTTTCCACCATTTCACTTCTCTTTTCACTCACAAAGAATTCCATTTTTCACCCTTATCCCCTCCACAAAGGTTTCTCTATAAAATTCATTTTAACATCTAAACCATCCTAAACCCCTTTTTAAACCTTATGTGTCCCTTTATTTGGTTTAAAAATCCTCCCTTTTACCTATCGGAACCCTTCATTTGGCCTTAAAATCCCTATTTTTGGGCCTTAAAATTAGCATTTTTCACTATGAAGGAGTTAAGCCCCCAAGGGCTTATAGCTTTAGCCCCTTTCCTCATATAACCTTAGCCCCGCAATCGGGAACTAAAGGGCCAAGAAACCCCCATTTAAACCCTTTTCCTCTCTTTATTTTACCATTTCTGACGTTGGTCCTGAATGAATCTGGACCATCGATTTGCAAAGATCAACGGTCATCAAAACCACCATTTCGCCGCTCATTCACTTACCCCGCGTTCCTCTTTCTTAAAAACTCTGCTTTCTTTTTTAATCTCCAGCCATTCATTCATGCAAGATTTGATGGTTCACACTTAAACCACCGTTCACCTCGTGGCAAGCCACCTTACGTCACTACCGGGCCCCACCATATGTTTCGCCAGCACACATCACTGCCTATCGCGTGCAACCTGCGCCATCTGGTCTGACACTCTAGATCCGACGGTCACTATCCAATATCGTGAAATTTTTGCACCCAAAGTTTAACGTTTCAAAATTGTGCGATATGGGCAGTTTTCATTTTCCACGTGTCAGTTAGTGTATGGAATCGTGCTCCAAAAGGCAATACCACCTCCCCCGCATTTCGCCGCGTGAAAACCATTCCTGTTTTTCCACCATACCACTGCCCTCCGCAACATTGCCTTTCACGTTTAATCCTAGCCGTCAATCTCTGAGATTGAACGGTCCACATTACATCGTGTTTTCATTCATCTAACATTCATATAATCTCCCAAATGACTTCATCAACAAATATTCATCATTGATTGTCCTAATCGAACGGTCCATGTCTCTCATCACACCCAAACCTCCATTTGCACCTAGTTAGCTGCTCTGCCAGGGTTTTTCAGCCCATTTTTCCACTACATTCACCTTTTTCCTTAATGATTCTCCACCCTCACAAGCCTCTGTTGCATTTATACCCCATGCGCAGGTTTTGTTTAATTGGTTTATCTTATGTTTGCAGGTTTAATGGCGTTAGATCCATAATGCCTTCCCACAGTCATGAAGGTGACACCTCGATTCAGAGTGACAACTCTGTAACCTATCAATACAAATGGGAAGCCATGCAGGGTGAATTCTAAGGTGGATTGATGTGTCATGAACATCAATCGTACCTGTAAACCCTCTAGATCAGCAAAAACCCCAGAGACCTGTACAGAAGAAGCAGCAAAGTGTATCAGAAAGAGATTAAAGGATTAATGCATAATATTGAAGACCTAATTCTTATATCCAACGTTTAGGAGGATAAAATATACGAGCCGAAGACAAAGATGGTTAAAGAGGCTTAATGAAGCCTAAAGCCCACATCATAGAAAAATCAGCAGAGAAGCCTCTACACGCCAAATCAGAGAGGCTAGTTACTTTCCATCGACCCATACTATCACCTGCAGTCCTATTTTCATCAACACAAGGCATAGTTAAGGCAGCCAAAGATATTATTGACATATATGCAGCTTAGAAGTAATTTCCAGCCTACCAGAGCTTCCAAAGTCAACAAAAACAGCTAGAGTACTTCAAAGAACATACCTGAAGTTATTGTCAATTTGACAAAGGCTTCTAGACCAGCCTAAAGGGTACCAAACAGTTAATGCAGAGCCATTAAGAAGAGTGGGCATTCGAATACTTCCTCCCCTTTGTCTTAATGAATCATTTAAGTTCATATCTACCACAACTCTCGATTCTCACCTATAAGTGCTCATTGAAGATTCATTGTAAAGGGTTGGGATCTTATTGACTGTTTAAACTGTAAAAAGCCACTGGACTCAAAGTATGTGACTAGTTTTTCACATCAATTAAGCAAGCAGATTCACAGGATCCTGGTCTATATTATTGGTGATGTTTTCCTTACTGTAATTGTCTCCTTTCATGTTTTTTATACTGTCCATTATTCTCTGATAAAGAACAACGGGTATAGATTAGGACATACTGTTGGAAGTACCCTAAATCTCACTGATAAGCTTTATCTTTATGTTTTCCTCTGATTGTGTATTTTAAGGATAATTCTATATAGTATAACTAGTCAAGAAATTTTGGTGAGCCCATGTCTTGCAAATTACAACTAGAAACATTTTTCTTGAAAGATATTTTCATTTCATGCTAAGTAAAGGATTGAACTAGGGAAGTCTATGGTTAGCCTTGTCCTCTAGTTTCTTCTCCAACAGTTTGTCTTGAAAATTTCCCTGGGAGTTAGTGTCAAAAGTAGAGAAGGTTAAAAGTCTTTCTCTGATCTTAGGCCTTACTCTGTGTTTAATCTTAAATGTTTTCTACTTTCTGAAAGCAGTTATGAGGACTGCTGGATTTTTTCCCTTGAGAGTATGCTGAAATCAAGTTAGGTTAAAAGTCCTTACTTGATCTTAAGCTACCCTTTGTTTTCTTATTGAGAGTTTCCTTTGAAAGTATGTCAAAAGCAGTATAGGTTAAAAGTCGTTACCTGATATTAGACTGCACTTTTTTTTCTTTCTTTCACCCCACTTCTTAATGTTCCACCTCACCATCTATCTAAAAAGATCCTTTGGTATAGATGAATTTCCCTGTGGAAACCCTTCGATAGTTGTTATGCGAGTAAACCCTTTTATGAATCCATAGCCCAATGGATTGGCACTCCTCTCGACCTATTTTCCCATGTTGAAACATCCTACTACTGAGTTCCTTTTTCACTTCACATAACCTTCTTAGTTAATGATCTCCAACCAAACAAACAAAACAAACCCTGTGCTTCATACCTAGCCTAATACCATAAATTGACCTTAAAGATATATCATTCTTTACATGTATAGAGAGATCCCTCTCTAGATCTAGGAGGGCTAGATCCTAGGATCCCAAAGTGGTTTGATGTTGTCTTGTCTTTTGGTTTTGCCAATCTGGCCAAAACATAGGAACCCCAACATAATGGTGACTCCGTTGGGGAATTCTGAGAGAATTTCATGTTAGAGACCTTTAAGACCTCAGAAGACCCATAATCTCCTTAGATTGGTATTTAAATGCTGATGGTGGATAGCAGCCTGCTTCAAAACATTCAAATTCATCCACTTGGCAACTCCACACTCCACAACTCCAAAAAAACCAAATGACTCCACTGGTAGAAGGCCCTGAACTGGTTGAATAGACACAGTGACCTCTTATCTGATTTACAAAATGATTCCAAGGATACAACGAAGATATGCTCTAATGAGTAGAGAACATATCCCTGGGTTCCCACATAAGATGCCCTAGGTGTTTTGGGATGATAACCTTCCCGTTTTTCAAGGTGAATATTTTGAAGACCCACTTCTACATCTCATCAAATTTCACATACATGTATGGAAGGTAAAGACTGAATGGCATGAAGACTGCCTTATGAAAATGTTCATTTTAACATTAGAAAGAAAGGCAAGGGACTGGTATGAATGGTTAGAACCTAGGAGTTTGTTTTCTTTGAAAGACATGCACCAAGTATTTTATGAGAAATAAAAAGAAAACCCCTCATCCATACCATGGATTGCAAACTGTTGTGACCAATATCAGAACATCATACAATACCTGTTAGATATTGATGAAGATCTGGTTAATATGCATCCTGAGGATCTCTCAGTAGCCATTCAAGAATTTCATATGCATCCTGATTATCATAGGAACCTAGATGAGTCAGTTGAGGAAGAAATCCATCAAGAAATAAAGGAAATTCCTCAAGATATACTTGCAAGCACAAATACTAATGCATCATCCCTTTTAGCTGAGGCCCAAGAAGACATCCAGCCTCAAATTCAATCTTCACAAAAAAAAGACAGCTACTGCATTTCTGCTCGAATAAACACAAGAACATATTCCCCTTTGACAGAAGAAGAAATAGATCAGATCATCAATAGATAGCTAGCCTCTGAAATTTTTTGCAGAACAAACACTCTTGCCCATTCATCCACTGAGCTTTGTTGTACAGATTTAGAAAGCTCCCCTGTAAATAAAAATGAAGAAAGATATGCTGATAATCTAGTATGTTTGATTGGTAGCATTACTTACTTTAATGATTTTCCTAAATTTGATCTATCTGATGATGATGTTCTCCAAACAGAAGTTGATCTTGTAGGGCCATCATTAGTAGATTTGTGGGATGAAGATCAGTTCCATCAACTTCAAGAAAGTAATGAACCCATGCAGGCTATTTATGATACCGATGAGGAAAGTTATGAAAGTCTAGTATTAGGTGAAGATTCATTGAATCTTCACTCTGCTTTGTCTCAGATCATCAGTAATAGTCTCCATGCATTTAGAAATCAGTAGCCTTTCATCTCAAAGGGTGAAGAGGAAAACAATGAAGAAATTTTTTAGAGGGTTGAAACCAAGGAGCCTTCTCTTGAAAAAGAGGAAGCAATGGAACAAACCCTTGCTCAATAATACATTGATCTTTTCACAGAGCTCAGCCCCTCAAGTCAGAATATCTTAGAGCTACAAGAGGACAACAGTGCATTATATGATGATTCCTCCAGTTCAGAAAGTAATGAAGATGAGCAAGAGTTTCTTTCTCAAAATAATATTTTCCTTGATCCAGTGGAAGAGGAAGTAATCCTAGTTGAAACCTACTTGTCAAATACTCACAACCTAGTATTACTTCAAGATCCTTATGCTCATTTCCTATAGAAATTTAGAGAAGGATCTGTTAGACTCCTATACCAATAGGTGTCATTTTTCATGATTGTCTTGATTGAACTATGGAATATGTTCAAACCTTTTTCTTGAGCAAAGGTGTTCCATATTCTTGAAAAACCAAAAAATCAAAAAATTTAAAAAATGTAAGGAGGGTATACCCTAAAAGAAAAATCAAAGGGTAAGAAAAATAAATTGGTCAAAAAAGTGAAAGAAATGAACCCCAAACAAAAATAGACCAAGGAAAGTGTGCAAATCCAAATGCCACTACTATTTCATTTTTTGCAATAAAGCAATTGTGTGCAGCTTGTCCAAACTTTGCCACAATTCATGAATAAGTCAAACTGTTTAAACTTGGCTTAATCATATTTCAATTTTATGTTGTAGATTAGAGAATAAATATCTGACCAAACAGTTTAATCTTGGCAGGTAAGTAGATAGGTAGAGTTAATAAGGGGTGCTCAACAGTTTAATCTGAGCCCTTGGATGTAATAAGGGTAGAATTAGATAGATTGGCCATGTAAAAAGAAAAAGGTTGATAAGGGTTTGCAAGTCTAAATGCACCCTAATAAAGAAGAGAAAATGGTAGTGTTAAGTAGATAGGGTAGGTAGATGGTGCTGCAAAGTGTTATCTGATGAATGATGCTGCTACATGTTTTTGATCCTTTACTTTCATCACAAGTACTAAAGCAGGAAATATAATGGAAAATCACAGCAAGCAAAGTCAAACTCATTAACTTCCCTCATCACTTTCCCCTCAAAAGTTTTACTAATTTCCCCTCAAAATACTAAGGTATTTGGAGATCAAAGGGGCTCAAGGCATTTCCTTGACTTCTGGAGGGACCGGACCCTCGGCCTAATGATCAAAAAGACCTAAGTACTTGAGATAATTCATCATTATAATCATCCATCTTTAACCTTGTCCTAAGTAAAATCCCATTTTACTAAGGAAAATCATGCAAAATTCCATAAAAATCCCTCATCATAACTTGCTATTCTAAGTTTAAGTGTTGAAGATAAGATATTGCAATTTACTTCAAAAGTTTTCACTTTCTTAGATGTGCAAAAATATTTTGAGTTTCCTTGTCCTTTGCCATATTTACATTTAACTCTATTTTACTAAATCCCTAGTAAAATACCCTATCCTAAGTATATAACTCCCTTTTTATAAATAACCCCAAAAACCCCTCTATTATAAAGTTTAACCAAAGTGTTTATATCCCCGCACATTTAAATAAAAACCCACTATACGCCCTTTGGTTAAATTTATCATTATAATATAAACCCACCCCTATGGTAAGTTAATTACATACGTTAATTTACCATATAATAAAATAAAATCATATATCCGAAAAGCTTTAAACATGTGGTGTATATGTTTAATACCAAAGAAAAAATAAATCCGAAGTTTTATGCCAACGTGGCTTATCCACCTGGCATTTCCCCGATGATTAAAACTCCACCGCGACCCCTATTTTCTTTGTAATCATGGAATTAGTTAATTATCTGAATTAATTAATAATCACATCTTTCCGCCTATTATATGCCCCCCGGGAGGTTTAAATAGAGTTAATTGCGTTTAAAACCCCGCCGGGCCCGCACATCCAAACCCCACCATCTTTTTGTCATTTCCGCCGTCCGATCTCCCACTGCAAGATCTACGGCCAGCGTTCACCCCGCTACCCATCCCTTGTCAGCGTTTTAACGAGCGGGGGACGGGTGGTATTTGACTAGTCACCCGTCCACGCGTCAATAGCTTTGTGGAATCGCTGCCCTCCCGACTAAAACAGCCTTTGCTCATAAGCGGTGCGGGATCACCGCTTACCGCTTACCACTTACCGCCCGACCCTGCACACGTCATCCCATACTACCATGACGTCACTCCTCGAAAAACTAAAAAACCCTTTAACTTGTAAATAAAGCCAGTTTTCGTGTTTTTTTTCCGTTATTTTCGTTATTGAAAACAACAGCGCCTTCTGCTACGATTTTCGAAATTCCATTGAAATTTACTGTGCTATCTGATTTCGCTCCAAGATTCCACTGCACTTGTGTTCGAGTACACTCCCGCCATCGCCTGATACCTGTTAAAAGCCAATTTTCATCCAGAAACAGGTATTTATCTCACAGCGCCCCGAACTTCAGTATAAAATTTGTTTTCCCTGTTTTCTACTGAATTGATAATTAAAACTCACCACTGAGATTTCCCCCAGAGGTTTTAAAAGCTGTACAATTGCTCCCTGAAACTGCATTTGGGTCAATTCCATTCATTTTAGAAATCACGCCCGACCTGTGAAGAAAACCATAAACCTCTGTTTTGAATCCACAAGAACCAAAATGGAGGCCCCGGCAGCTTTGAATATCACTCCACTGAATGCCCCCTCACCGTGAATTGGAATATTTACCTTTGGTAGATAAAGATTTCCAAATTAAAGACTTGCATTTTGATGAAAGTCCCCTATTGAGTTATTGTCGCTGCAGAGACGAATACTCAAAGGGGCAAGATCTTATAGGGTTGTGGGAATCCAATCTCCCAAGGTATCTCATCCCTTCAGTCATTTATTTCCCAGAAATCATCCATTATTGCAATTCAAACTATGATCCCACTCAAAGGGCTGTAATAGCTCCTGATCAAAGTGTTTTGTTTCCCATTACTCCCCAGGCTATCAATGCCATGTTACATTTTGAACCAGACCAAGAAATAGCACCATTGTCCATGGAAGAATTGATTGAGAAGACCAGGCAATTAACCCCAGAAAAGCTAAAATCCATGTGTCAGAATTTCATGTTGCCTGAGCATCAGCCAAAAGGGTCTCCTCCCTATGGTTTTTATTATTTCAATACATTGGGAAGGCTCATTGTAAATATGATATCTTTTGTCTTGGGATTCAACACCAGTGAATATGTGGATGAGATAACCTTGGTTTTGCTATCCATTTTTACTCCTAGGCAACCTCCTGAGATTAAATATGACTTTGCCTCCTTCATAGCCAACAAGATCCGTGATCAATTCATGAGGCTAGATGATGAAAAAGTTTTTAAATATTCCTCAGTCATCTATCATCTCATTATCTACTATCATTCAGAAAAGTTCCCTTTCCCTGTTCAAAAACTTGATGCCAAGGGAAACCCCAGGTCAGTCATATTTTGGTCCCCCATAATTCATTCTTCCTCTGATTCTCCCTATTCCTACACTGAATTCATTGATCAGTTTGTATATCCTGCAACAACTTTGCTAACAGGAATCTCTCCCCCAAGGCTCAGTAATGAAATAAAAAAGACCTTGCAACTTTCAAGGACTTATAAAGTTGGGGATTGGTATTTGTATCAAAACCATACAGTCATCAGAATTTATGGATGTGAATTACATCCGTTCAGGTTACCAAGATATGTGCCCATGAGGATTTTTGCCTTGGAATACTTCAGGCAAATGAACAATTCAGATGTGATCCATTTTTGTAGTGTAAAGAAGAAAGCTCAATTAAGGATCAAAAGTCAATTAGGTCCTTTCATCTGCAACTCTAGGGAGGCCGAGAGAGAGGCAGAAAATATATTACAAAGAAAGTTCCAAACATCTTTCCGTTGGGTTCCTTATGACCCATTTGGTTTTATTTGTGAGAAGAGATTAAAGAATAAATCATCCCCTTATATACACCACAAGATTCCTGATCTAGAACAATATGCCAATCAAGATGAATGGGTTGAAGGAACACTTGTTGAGGAAGAAAGTGAAGCTGACAAAATGAATAAAATTATGAAAGATGTTGAGAAAAACTTTGACCTAGAATCTTATGGTCAAGTGCAGGTACCCTACATTGGCACTTCTTCAGCAGCAACTCTACATCACACATTACAGGAAAGCAGTCCATCAGTTGCAGCAGAATCAAAGGGAAAAGGAAAGGAACCTGCAATCCAGGTCATTGAAACTTTGGTCATGGCGGAGAAACCACAAACTTCCAAAGCACCTGAACAATCACAGGTTTCTCCCACACAGGCAAAGCATACACAAGTTCCAGAGTTGCAAACTCCATTAAATGTGGAAATAGGAAAGAAGAGGCAGGTTCCAGATACCACACCTCCAAAAGGGACCTCACAGGTACATCAAACTAAAAAACACAAATCAGATCCACTTCCAGATGTGGAAATCATAGATGAAGTGTTTGATGATGGAAGGGAAGACAGTCAACTAACTGGCACAGTTAGTGAAACAAACACAGGACAGAAAGGAAAAGCTTTACAAAAGAAATTAAGTACTGAGGTATCCTCTTTTAGACCACCAAAGACAGACACAGGGGATATTAAAAGAACCTTCATTAATATTAAAGCAAAGAATGATCCATTAAAAATGAAGGTATATGATCAATATATGAAAATGGCTCCCCATAATCAAGAAAGGCTAATGTCAGCATTTGACATGTCACAAGGAAAAATGATAATGAGTCACTTTAAGTCAAAGGTGCCCAAACCCATTACTGCAGCTGACTACATCAGGACAAATTTTGAAGTTTTGGCAAAGGATATCCATCCTCTGGACCAGATAGAGCTACACAGACAAACTGGGGAAATGGTATATTCCACTCTTACCAATAAGGCCATGGCAGCTATAACGCTGCAGGATTCTTTGAATAACACAATTGCACAATTGCAAATTGAGAAGGCCTCTTCACAGGCCAAAGATAATAGAATAAAGTCTTTAGAAGACATAATCATTGGTTTGGGTCACAACCCCAAAGACATTAAAAGTATTGAGGCATTAATAAAGAAGAAAGATGATGACATAACTGCACTGAGAAAGCAGCTAAAATTTCCAGCCTCAAGGCACCCTCAGACCCAAGAAGTTCTAAAAGGGAATTCACAGGAAGAAATAATGGAGTTGCTCCTAAATATGACTGAGCGACTAAGTGAAACGGAGAAGGAATTGGAACAAGATTTGCAGGAACAGGAAACTATCAGGCAGACATCAACAACAGGTACTATAATAACAGAGCAGCAAGCACAGCCATCCCAGGTAAACACTTCTGGTTTGAGTTCTGATGAATTAATAAAGCAGATGGAAAGTCTACAACTAAGGGTCACAGAACTCCAAGCAACGAAATTGCAATTAGTAAAATTGGAGGAAAAATATGATACATCTAAAAAGACAGCTACTCATAACACCAGGGAAATAAAAAGGTTAGAAAAATTGGTTCAGGCTTTGGAAAAAGATCTTTCATTGGAGAAGCCTTTAAAGGAAATAAATGACATTCTTTGGGGTAACATCATTGAGTTAATAAAGGGTATTTGGCCCTCTATTCAAGCTATTTTTGAACAAAATGAGTTGGTTAAAATAGCCCAAGAAGAAATAAACAGAACCAGAAATGAATTAAGAGGCAGGCCTGAGCAGGCCAATCAGCTCATTCAATTTTTGAACACCCGGACAAAACAACAGCTTGCAGTGTTAGGAATTGATGACAGGACCGGCACAGTTTTGGAAATAAAGAGAGTTTTAATCAAGAGAACTTTCATGCAGAATTTAGAAAGGAAGTGCACAGATATTTTGGTTGATATCAATATTTTCAGAGAGAAATTTCAAGCTTTGTTGGACAGTGGGTTACCAAGTCCTATGCTCACAGAGGATCAAATAATGGACTTAGAAACCTATGTAAAGAAAATAAATGCTCATGCTCAAAATACAGCTGCTTGTTCTCCTAGTTTACCACAATCAACATTACCAACAGGGAGAAGTATCTCTGATAGAGTGAGGAATTTATTTCATTTGGAACATGAGATAAAGTATCTATTTCCTAATGAGCCCACCTTTTAAAAACTCACAGAAGCAGATGAGACTTTGAGAAAACTCAAAAGGACTGTGATACCAGATGATTCATGGTGGAGAGACTTATTAGAAATTCTATAAAAGTTATTTTCAGGATGAGGATTTATTTTTACTATCAGGTAAATGGTAAAAATGAGTACAGATGAAAGAGTATCAGTTACACAGGTTAAAGAGTATCCGTAAAGACAAAGAGTATCAAACAAGCAAAGAAATTACTCCAGAAGACAGCAATAAGCTCTTTTTCAGCACTTGCCTCCAACACATCCATAAAGAAAGGAAACAGCACATCAGCAGTTACTTATTATTCTATCTACGAGACCATTTGTCTCTTGTTTACTTGTAAATTAATCCTTAGTCACCCCAAAATATGGGCTAGGATAGTGTGAGATATTTTCAATTATTTAGTGTATAAATAAACCCTCAAAGAGAGTCTTGAGGGTGGATTCTATTACTCCGTTGTAACATTGAGATTTTCGGAATAAAAAGCATTTTGGAGAAATTTATTCGTGGCTTACTGGATGACGATTTAAAGCACTGGACTTGTTGCAGGATTCATGTGTTGGACTACAGTTCAATAAGTTTTTCTACCCTTTGTCTTTTATATTAGTTTATAATATCATCATATCCATTTCTGAATAATTTACATAAAGGATTGAATCAGAATTTACTTAATTGTACTCTGATTTCAAATTTGATTGTTCTTAATGTTTTCTTCTAAATTAGTTATAAGCATGAATTCTTAAATTCTCTTGCTTTGCTAATTTAAACATTGTTGATTAATATAATAAAGAATTCTTCATTGCTCTTTGTTTGTAGTCATCTCACTTCTTTCTTTTGAACATGGTGAAAGATTCTTAGCTGCCTTTCATCCCTTCAAGATCATCCCATCCACTTTAAATTTTAAGGATTGTTCTTTGTCTAGCTATCTTGCCCTGTAATACCATCTTGTGTTTAGAATAGAAATCCAGTAAAGCCATCCTTTGACTCCATAGCCCAATGGACTGAAAACTCTCAACCTTGCCCTTAGTTTGTGGATTCCACCATTTTCCCAAAACAAACTCTTGAATCTATAACTAGCCTAAAACCTTCTAAGAAAAAAGATAAATTATAAAGAGAGAGCCCTCTCTGGATGCAGATTGGCTAGATTCTGCATCTAAAAGGTTGGTTTGTGGTTACCTCGGGTATATTTTCCTCTTACACAACTTCTAGGAAAACCTGAGTGATAACAGGATCAAAGGTCATCAAGAGCAACATTTTGCAAACAACAAGAAACATTTTAGAAGCTACTGCTAAAAAACAAAGAGAATGGGAGTGGCCCTGCCTGTCCAACATGCTCAAAGAGATGAGCAGAAACCAGTCATGGGATCATCTAATTGACTGGATGTATTGGAAAAGAGATTTTGTTAGCTAGACATGTAAATATTCCAATTTATATTAGGGTAGGTAGGAATCTCAATAAAGCTCAGCCTGTGAGCATTTAGTTAGTTGTTGATTTTTACTTTGAAGAAAAATTCAAAAAATACAAAAAACATTAGAAAAGAAAGGTTCAGACAAGCTCAAATCTTGAACCTGTAAGTATGATAAAGAATGGATGTAATCATATCAAAACCTGAGCCAAAGATACAAAGAGAGCTGGTTCTAATATGCTCAAAATTTGAACCAGCAAAGAAGAATAAAGCATCTCTAACAAGATCAAAACCAGAGTTGAAAAGAAGAAAAAAGTGACTCTAAAAAGCTCAAAATCAGAGTCATGAAAAGAAGGAAGGATGCTCTTAATTCCCAGAATTTCAAGCCTTCCCAATTTTGTTTTAATTTCTATAAAGTTTAGTTCATGTGCAGCTTGTCTTTATGCCATGGACCCACAGCAAATCAGACAGTCTAATCCTGGTTTGGCTGTGTTTTCAATTTTTGTTTTAGAATATAGAGAATGAAAATCTGCCAGACAGTTTAATCCTGGCAGATATTAGTTTAGGTAGAGAAGCTATCAGTCCATATGTTTAATCTAGTCTCATGGAGGAATAAGGGTAGCATTAGATAGGTTTATTTTCCTGTTTGCAAAATAAGATGATGTGAAAGGTCTGCAAGTATAAATTCACCTTGAAGAAAAAATGTTAGGACAGTAGAATGGGTAGGTAGTTGTTTGGGAAAATGTTTTCTGCTGATATAATATCCATCATGTTTGTAGCAATTGATCAAAGAAGAAAATATGGTCATGTACCAGGCATCTGGCCTACTTCCAAAGATTATATCTGAGATTCTTGGCACCTTCAAGAAGATGCCATCCCCATGTGGAGCCATTGTTAGCCACCTATAATAATTTGTCAAAGCAAATAGGTGGCTAAATATGTTTATGAGCCTTCAAGAGAAACATTTCCTTTGTAAATTTATCATTCTTGAAGCCTTCATGTGTCTTTCTATCCTTTAGATAATTTTCACTGCTATTCCCATTGATGAACCCTGCTGTTTACCAAAGAAAAAGAACTGTTCATGAGGCCTCCACCATTTCACTTCTCTTTTCACTCACAAAGAATTCCATTTTTCACCCTTATCCCCTCCACAAAGGTTTCTATATAAACTTCATTTTAACGTCTAAACCATCCTAAACCCTTTTTAAACCTTATGTGTCCCTTTATTAGGTTTAAAAATCCTCCCTTTTACCTATCGGAACCCTTCATTTGGCCTTAAAATCCCTATTTTTGGGCCTTAAAATTAGCATTTTGCACTATGAAGGAGTTAAGCCCCCTAGGGTTTATAGCTTTAGCCCCTTTCCTCATATAACCTTAGCCCCGCAATCGGGTGCTAAAGGGCCAAGAAACCCCCATTTAAACCCTTTTCCTCTCTTTATTTTACCATTTCTGAAATTGGTCCTAAATGAATCTGGACCGTCGATCTGTAGAGATCAACGGTCATCGAACCACCATTTCACCACTTGTTCACTTACCCCGCTTTCCTCTTGTTCAAAAACTCTACTTTCTTTTTTAATCTCCAGCCATTCATTCATGCAAGATCCGATGATTCAAACTTAAACTGCTGTTCACCCTATGACAAGCCACCTTACGTTACTACCGGGCCCCACCATATGTTCCGCTCGCAAACATCGCTGCCTATCGCGTGCAACCCATGCCATCCAATTTGACACTCTAGATCCAACGATCGCTATCCAATATCGCAAAATTTTTGCGCCCAAAGTTTAATGTTTCAAAATTGCGCGATATGGGTGATTTTCACTTTCCATGTGTCAGTCAGTGTATGGAATCACGCTCCGAAAGGCAATACTGCCTCCCCCACCCATTTCACCATGCGAAAACCATTGCCAGTTTTCTGCCATACCACCGCCCTCCGCAACATTGCCTTTCGCGTTTAATCCTAGCCATTGATCTCTGAGATCGAATGGTCCACATTACATCACATTTTCATTCGTCTACCATTCATATAATCTCCTAAATGACTTCATCAAAAAATCTCCACCATTGATTGTCCTAATCGAATGGTCCACGTCTCTCGTCGCACCCAAACCTCCATTTGCACCTGGTTAGCTGCTGCTCTGCCAAGGTTTTTCAACCCATTTTTCCACTGCATTCACCTTTTTCCTCAATGCTCCTCCACCCTCACAAGCCTTTGTTGTAGTTATACCCTGCGCGCAGGTTTTTTTTAATTGGTTTATCTTATGTTTGCATGTTTAATGGCGTTAGATCCATAATGCCTTCTCACAGTCACGAAGGTGACACCTCGGTTCAGAGTGATGACTTTGTAACCTATCAATACAAATGGAAAGCCATGCAGGGTGAATTCTAAGGTCGATTGATGCGTCATGAACATCAATTGTACCTGTAAACCCTCTAGCTCAACAGAAACCCCAAACACTTGTACAGAAGAAGCAGCAAAGTGTATCAGAAAGAGATTAAAGGATTAATGCATAATATTGAAGACTTAATGCTTATATCCAATGTTTAGAAGGATAAAAGACACAATCAGAAGACAAATATGGTCAAAGAGGCTCAATGAAGCCTAAAGCCCATATCACAGACAGATCAGCAGAGAAGCCTCTACATGCCAAATCAGAGAGGCTAGTTACTTTCCATCAACCCATACTGTCACCTGTACTCCTATTTTCATCAACACAAGGCACAATTAAGGCATCCAGAGACATTATTGACATATATGCAGCTCATAAGTAATTGCTAGCCTACCAGAGCTTCCAAAGTCAACAAAAATAGCTAGAGTACTTCAAAGAACATACTTGAAGTTATTGTCAATCTGAAAAATAATTCTAGACCAACCTAAAGGGTACCAAACAGTTAACGCAGAGCCATTAAGCAGATTGGGCATTCAAATACTTCCTCCCCTCTATCTTAATGAATCATTTAAGTTCATATCCACCACAACTCTCCATTCTCACCTATAAGTGCTCATTGAAGATTCATTGTAAAGGGTTGGGATCTTATTGGCTGTTTGAATTGTTATTGAGGGGAATTAGCTGAGTAGTTTGTAATATAGTAGGCTGGGAAGAGAAATTTGGACTGTAAAAAGCCACTGGACTCAAAGTATGTGACTAGTTTTTCACATCAATTAAACAAGTAGATTCACAGGATCCTGGTCTATATTATTGGTGATGTTTTCCTTACTGTAATTGTCTCCTTTCATGTTTTTCATACTGTCCATTATTCTCTGATAAAGAACAGCAAGTATAGATTAGGACATACTGTTGGAAGTACCCTAAATCTCACTGATAAGCTTTATCTTTATGTTTTCCTCTGATTGTGTATTTTAAGGATAATTCTATAGAGTATAACCAGTCAAGAAATTTTGGTGAGCCCATGTCTTGCTGAGTACAACTTGAAACATTGTTCTTGAAAGATATTTTCATTTCATGCTAAGTAAAGAATTGAACTAAGGAAGTCTATGGTTAGCCCTATCCTCTAGTTTCTTCTCCAACAATTTGTCTTGAAAATTTCCCTAGGAGTTAGTGTCAAAAGCAGAGAAGGTTAAAAGTCTTTCTCTGATCTTAGGCCTTACTCTGTGTTTAATCTTAAATGTTTTCTACTTTCTGAAAGTGGTTATGAGGACTGTTGGATTGTTTCCCTTAGAGAGTATGCTGAAAGCAGGTTAGGTTAAAAGTCCTTACTTGATCTTAAGCTACCCTTTGTTTTCTTATTAAGAGTTTCCTTTGAAATTATGTCAAAAGCAGGATAGGTTAAAAGTCCTTACCTGATCTTAGACTGCACTTTGGTTTCTTTCTTTCACCCCACTTCTTAATGTTCCACCTCACCATCTATCTAAAAATATCCTTTGGTATAGATGAATTGCCCTATGGAAACCCTTGGATATTTGTTATGCAAGTAAACCCTTTTATGGCTCCATAGCCTAATGGATTGGCACTCCTCTCGACCTATTTTCCCATGCTAAAACATCCTACTACTAAGTTCCTTTTTCACTTCACATAACCTTCTTAGTTAATGATCTCCAACCAAACAAATAAAACAAACCCTATGCTTCATACCTAGAATAATACCATAAACTGACCTTAAAGATATATCATTCTTTACATGTATAGAGAGATCCCTCTCTGGATCCAGGAGGGCTAGATCCTAGGATCCCAAAGTGGTTTGATGTTGTCTTGTCTTTTGGTTTTGCCAATCTAGCCAAAACACAGGATCCCCAACAGCCACCACAACCAAACACTTGTTTCTTTTTGTTGAGGTGGGCCATGTGATTGATGGGATGCCATATGGTAATGATTTCCTATCCATCACATATGGGATGATTTGGACCAGCTTGATTCACAACGTTGGAGAGGAGATCTTTGGAGATATAGTCTTCATCTTTCCACTTGAGGGAAAATGTTTTGTAGCCCAAGATCAGCAAACACTGTACACTTATCATAAGTAGAGAGGAGGACAATGTGGGGTAGGCTCCTATGTCTACCATGTTTAGATTTTCAGCCCACCTACATTGCATGAACTCAAGGTGGAGGAGAATTTTCTAGAGTTGCCATGTTGGGAGGTGACTCATTTTGTATGGATGATTGCTTGGGGATGGAGGATCCACTTGGGAGAGATATTTTCCCAATAAATTTCAGTCTCCATTCCTTGGGAGGTAACTTCTTAGTTCTATCCTTGCAGTTGCTTGAGGACAAGCAACATTTGGGAGGGGAGGACTGTAATGTTCCCAAATTAGCATGCAGCTAGTTGGAACATTAAATTTTGTTTTTATCACATAATAGTTGAATAATTGGGTAAGGAGGCCCATACATAATAAAAACATGAATAAAATCCATCATAGTATGAAAGGGGATCATCATTGGAGCTGGATTTCACACCCTCATGTGTGAACAAGGTCATTTGCATGAGGACAAGGTCAAGTTTGACCAAGTCAACAACACTGGGATAGGAGGTGGAGAACACTTAGAGAAACAACACAATATGAATGGGAGGAGGTTTATTTTTTGAAGGAAACCCTAATGAGTGGGACCCATGGTGAGAGGGCTTTCACTTGTTTAAAAGGAGGGCAAGGCAACCATTGTGATTCATGTTGATGATTATTGATTTCATTGTCTGTTTAGACTTTGTGCATTCTCCTGTTGCTTAGCAGAGTTGCAGTGCTACTTAGCACAAGGATCTCCTATTTAGGAATGCCTTCTCCTTTCAAGAGAGGCCTCTTAAAGGAGCTTGCTCTTCATTTCTCCACATTCAGGCTTGAGGCCAAGCATCCTTCTTCGGCTATAGCATTATTCCTATAGCAGGAAACGTTGTGTTGCAGGGTGTTGTAGTGGAGGTTACTAGACACCACTCCCTGTGCTTATTTTTCAAAGGAGGAAGCCTTCTTTCATTTGGAGGATCAGTTAGGAAGATCTCTGAGCATATTTCACCATATTTGGCACCAGGCCAACCATTTCCATGATCTATAATGCAGTCTGTCTCTTAGACTGCATTATTTTCAGTGTGTATCTGCAGTGAGGGTTTGTCATATTGTTTGGAGGGTCAGATCTTCAGTGTTATGATCAACCTTTCACTTGGAAGATCCATTGGAGGAGGTCTATTCAGCTTGTGCATCATCTACAACCATCTCCATCTAGTTCTTGAGTTGCAGTTGCTACTCAGCCCTGCTACTCTAGCATTTTTTCCATTTTGTATATTTCAGGAAATCCTTCTAGGATTTCCTTAAGATTGTTTCTAGGGGTTTAGAGCTTTGATCCCCCACTTATTTGAGCTATACATTTCCATATCTATGTATTGAAATTATTTCTGTAGCAGTGAATGTGCAGTCATAGCCTTGGGATTTCTATATGTAGCAGTGTTCTTCATTTTCTTGTACATGTTCTATTGAGGCTTGCATTTCCTAGCTTGAGTTATAATTACCTCAAGGATTTGTATACATTGAATGCTATAGGATCAATTTCATGGCTATTTGGATCTTCTCCAATATGTGTTTTTACATTGCTGCATCTCCAACTTTGGAACATCTTAAGATTTTCTTATTGTTGTAGAATTTCCCTATTTTGGGATATTACATATTATTTTTTGTATTTTAATAATATTAACTATGTCGTTGAGGGGTGGCAGCCCACCACCCAAATTTTTTTTTTTCAATAGAAAAATGGTTAAAATTTCTTGTATGGTTTTTAAGGGTCACTGGGAAAACTAAAGAGGCGACAAATTCACCCATGCTGGTGGCTGGATTCCATGTGTCGAGATTCTTCCAAATTGTTGCCTCGTTAATGACTGCCACTAGGCCTAGTTTGACAAGAAATTTTATTGGCTTTAACTTGAGCATACGAACTCGAATTTGAGTGGAATTCACACCATTAGAATCAAGATGAATAGCAATATGATCTGGTTTTGGTTTCACTTCAATCTAATGAATTTGAGTTTTGAGCTATTTCAAGGCCACTTCTATTTCCAGAGCCACTCGTATCAGTTTTACCCTTTCCTTTTCATTTCTGTAGAGCCATGGTGTGATGGGATTCTTTCCCGATTGGGATTTGGATTACCAAAAGTTTTTAAAACCAGGTGAGCTGGTATGAGGAAAATCCCCAGAGCTGAAGGTGGAGATGGTTTTCTCGGGGAAGCCCTCAACATGTTGGTGGAGACAAGAAAATTACTTAAGGGATGGTGAAGGAATTCTGAGGCATCCAAGCTCAGTTTGGTTTTGTGATCTCAACACCATTTTAGGTTAGATTATGGTATGGTGAGGTTGGAGGTGGTTTAACCTTTGGATTCTCTTGGTTTTTTTGGATTGGTTTATCCCATGAGATCCCACATTCATGCTTGGAATATGGCATGGGGGTAATTGGTGTAAAGAAAGATTTGGTTTAGCCCAAACTATGTTCAAGTGGTACATGGAAGTTCCTAACCTAGTTGGCTTTGCATATGTTTAATAAGATATAAGTCTCTCTTTCTTTAATGAGTAAATGTACTTGTTATTATGTGGATTTAATGGATGTTCTCTCATTGTTATTTATTTGGTTATATGCTGGTTATAAGAATGGTTTTATGAAAAATCGTATTCATGGATCTCTTCATGTTTTATTTTGGTTTTATGACAACTGTTGTGAGAAGGAATTGGCCCTTCTTGTTAAACCTTAGATAGTATTTCATATCTTTATGTACAGATATGCATTCATGACATGTAGGTTGCATGTTTACCAAGTGTTTGATGGAATTCCAGTGTTGGTTGGGGGAGGTTAGGTCAAGTCCTGGTTCAATTTTTGGCTTATAAGTTGTGCTTCTATGTCATTCATCATTTCTCGAAGTTTCATTGAGTTCTAGGTAGAGGCCTAAGTCCTAGCCCTAAAAAAGTGGTTTATAATTCAGGGTCGCTAGCATAGAACTGAATGGAAAAGTCCATAGTCACTAGTATGCAAGCCTATGGGAGTGACTATAGGGCTATAGTTGCTTGCATGCCTTAGAAAGGGAGCAATCGAGGATCTAGTTTAGTGAAAAAGAGATTTATCTAAGGGGTTGGACACCTAGAGGGGTTGGGTTGCTCCTAGAGGTCCTGTAACACCTAAGGGAAGTCAGTAAGGTCTTAAGTTGTAAACTCCATTTCCTTAAGTTCATATAGTAGGTTGGGTCTTATCATAGTGACCCTCAACTCATGTTTACCCCGGGTAAAAGGGTGAAAGCGAGTAAATGTGGGAGCAGTGGGTTACAGGGTGGTATCAGAGCAATTTTCACTCTATTTTGGTAATATATGATACCACGGGGTGGTATCGGAGTGGGTTGCACTCTCTTTGGCTAAATTTTGATGTTTTCAAGGTTATGGTTTCCATGCATGGGTTCATGGTATACAGTTGGTATGGTCATGCATGATGTTGATATGTCGTCATATGGATATGCTTATTACTATACATGTATGTGCTAATTTGGACTGATATTGCAAATGAGATAAAACTCCCCTAAACATCAATGAGGTGTTGGCTTGATGGGTCCTGACCCATGTTCTGAGGTTAAGGTTTGCCAAGAAACCCCTTTACTACTGGCCCTTCTAGCAATGGCCTACTTTTGCAGGCCAAGGTCTCACTCTAAGTAGTATGGGAGGGTGTTGGAGCTAGGTTTTCGCACCCTGGGAGAGAGTAGGTAAGTAAAGCAGATCTGCGTTCACAACTTATCGGATTTGTACAGAGTAAGTCTATTCGCAGGCTTTTAACAGCATGTAACCATAACAAATCTATCAGATTTATTTAGTACATTCACATCCACATGTGCATCGCCAAATACCATCACAGAGTACTTGTAATCGCAACTAATAATAGATCACAGATATACTTATACCATAACACAGACATATTTTCATCGTAAACATATACCATAGATTCACATCAATAGTAAACATAATAGATCCAGATAGCACAAAGATACTTCAACTCTATTATGCATACATTAATATCCAAAAACCTAGTTACAACCAAAACCAACCCACACATAGCCTAGCGAGGTCTGCACACAGCAGGATTGAGGATCTCTACACACACAACCAGAAGGAGTCCTTACCTAAAATAGCCCAAAACAGATTTAATAGTTTTCACGTAGCATCAGTCTTAATTCATGCCTACCTCTAGACTCAAACTATTCATCTACTTATATCGATATAGCCTACGCTATCCTATGGTCCGCAAACCATGGTTTGCAAACTCTAAGTCTACCCTTTGACCCATTATAATGCCTTCGGGGCTTTTACCCACCCCAAAACCCTGTATTAGACTACTTAATACAAAAAATATACAAAATTCGCAGCATAGGGAGCCTCATTCCAACAGGTCCCCAACACAATCTTGTGACTCGTCCCGAGTCACTGTGGTCGTGGGTTCTACATCTTCTCCTGAAGCTGCTTGATCACATCCACCAGTGGGGGTAGCACTCCTTCACTTTGTGCAGCAACATTCTCAGCTATCTCCACCAAATTCTGTGAAGTTGGGCCTTCTATAGTAGTAGTGATGCTCTACAACTTCTGGTTCAGTTTCTTAACTATGATGTCAACATCCTGAGATAGCTTGAGGGCCTCATTTTCCCATGGCTTGAGGTGATCACTCAAAGTCTTCTTCCTTTTCTGAAGTGCTTCCATGTCGTCTTTGAACACATGGCTGGTGCATTGTCGGGAAAGTGCTGAGCGGGGACCAGAGTGGTCAGTGTAGCCTCCATTTGGTCAAACTCTTCTTCCTTCTGGCACAATTTTTGGTTGATTTCGTAGGAGAGGGTTGCACTACACCTTGTCCATAGTTGCATAGCGGTTTCTAACAATTTTATGCCCTGAGAAATTTATCCTATAATGACATTGGTGGCCTCTGTAACCAGCACAGCTCACTGGGCCCTTACCTCAGGTGGCATCTCTGGCTGTAACTTGGCCTGCAAGGCTGCAATTTGTTGTTCCATCTCCATCTTGACCACCTAGATCTCGGTCCTTGAGGCCTTTAGAGATGCAACCAACCCCTCAATTTTGGTCTAGGGGGTGGAAAAAGTTGGGATATCTTCGGTAACATCTGCACAGAGCCTACTAATTAGGTGCTCCAACTCTGTCTGTTGTGCAGCGGTGAGGGTACATGTAGCCTGTGCCTGAGAGACTTCAACTATTTTTTCTTCAATTTTCTGCTCAGCTGTACTAAGATATTGGTGCACTTGACGGTCTCTATGCTGAGTTTCTTCGAACAGGGATGCGTGAAGGATTTGAAATGGTTCATGTGGCAGGCAGGCTAAATCCAACTGTACCTCTGCACAGGCCTGAACTTGCATTCCTAAGTCGGGTGGACTTAGTATGAAGGCTATGCCCGATAGAGGGTAGAGGCAGATTTTTGGCATACTGATTACTGCGCTCTTGTGGCTGGGGCTGGCCTTGCCTGAATCACACTTATTTGCAAAGTATCAGTCTTGATCTGCAGAGCCCAGAGCTCAACCTGGAGTGTATCGACTATGGCTTTCTGCTGCTCTTCCAGGACCGACCATTTGTCTTCTGCAGCCAAGGTGACTGCATCTGCGATCTTCTCTAGGTCCTCTTCTGTCAGCGTAACTCCTTTGTCAAGTTCTGGCCATTGAGCTCATTGCTTCTTCCAAGGCCCTTTAACAGGGTCACCAATTCGCTTCGTACCCCGAGGGGAGTCAGCACCTTCCACCTCCAGATCTTCAGCACTTATATCCTTCTACGAATCCTTTTGTGATGTCGGTTCCATGCCTTTCCTAGTACTCTTGCCCTGCTGCAAACCCTTCTGCAATCTCAGATCTACTTCCTTCCCAATACCTTTACCCTGTCCTCTGGTTTCTTTGGTGATAATGGGAGGGGTGACCTTCAGGGTGCTCGTCCCTGCAGTGTCCTTCATACCTGATTTGAAGCCAAGCTTTCAGTGTGGAGGCCAAGTTGCAATTAGGTGGTCAATTTCCTCATCAAAAACCATGTATGGGAGTGAAACCCATGCTGGATCCTTGCGGCCTCTGATCTGTACATTATTTTGGACCCGACAACAGAACCATTTGTTGGCTTGAGGGGTCTTGACCCAGGTTCAGAGGTTAAGGTTTGCCAACAAACCCCTATACTACTAGCCCTTTTGACAATGGCCTACTTTCGCAGGCCAAGGTCTCACCCGAAGTAGTATGGGAGGGTGCTGGAACCACGTTTCCGCACCTTGGGAGAGAGTACATAATTAAAGTAGATCTGCATTCACAACTTATCAAATTCATACAGAGCAAGTCTATTCGCAGGATTTTAACAACATATAACCATAACAAAGCTATCAGATTTAATTAGTATTCTATTAGTGCGCATCACCAAATACCATCATAGAGTACTTATAATCACAACTAATAATAGATCACAGATATACTTATACCATAACACAGACATATTCGCAGCTTAAACAGATACCATAGATTCACATCAACAATAAACACAATAGATCCAGATAGCACAAATATACTTCAACTTTATTCTACAGAAATTAATATCCAAAAACCCAGTTACAACCAAAACTAGCCCGCGCACACAGCCTAGTGGGGTCTGCACACAGCAGGATTGAGGATCTCTGCACATATAGCCAGCAGGAGTCCTTACCCAAAATAGCCCAAAATAGATCTAACAGTTTGCACATAGCATCAGTCTTAATTCATGCCTACCTCTAGACTCAAACTATTCATCTACTCATATCAATATAGCCTACACTATCCTGTGGTCCGCAAACTGTGGTTCGTAGACTCTAGGTCTACCCTTTGACCCATTACAATGCATTCAGGGATTTGACCCACCCCAAAACCCCTGCGTTAGAACAATTAATATAAAAAATATACAAAATTCGCAGCGTAGGGAGCCTCGTTCCAACATGAGGTATGGATTTGATTTTGGTATCTATTTTTTTTTTATCTCACATGGTATACTTGCAGGAAGAAGAGAATCAAATATGACGATCAAAATGGTAGACTACAGTTCCCGTGACTCTCCCTATAGATCAGTTGGGAAACAAGGAGAAGATTATTCCCCTTATATAGAAAATACATTGAGAATCTTGAGGGAAGAGATTGGGAGTTCCAAAGCAGACAATGATAGGTTGGTTGAGGCTTAGGAAATACTTACAAGGGCTTAGGAGTAGTAGGTATAATTCAACACAACAATTATTGAGAGCTTGTCAGATTTGCATAGAGAGGGACTGTTAAGGATCATTCAAGAGAAGGAAGAGAGAACTAATGGAGGCTATGGTAGAAGGTATTAGTCCGGATATAGGTTGGATAGAGGGGACATAGTTAGAGGTGGAATATCATTGGATACACCTAACAAGAGGACCGATATGTATGGGCATCTTTCTAGTTCCTCATCTAGGATACATCACCACAGTCATCACCGCCATCATCCTTATAGGAGTAAGGAGAATTTTCTTAAGGATTTCAATAAATTAAAGCCTCTTACCTTTTATGGAGAGATGAAGAAGTCAAAATATGCAAAGGCATGGTTGCTTAGAATTAATATATTCTTCAAATTTCATACCTACTTAGAGAACATGAAAGCTAAGATAGCCACCTTCAATCTTAAAAGGAAAGAAGGTATCCGGTGGGGTGATGTGAACAATGTTAAGGGAATTCAGGAAGAATACTTGACCTGGGATGATTTTGAGAGACTCTTAAAGAAGAAGTACTTATATGAGAGGTACTATGATGACAGATCTAAGGATTTTTATGAGCTTCAGATGGGTTCTATGATAGATGATGAGTATACTAGCAGATTCTTGGAGTTTTTGAGGTATCTGCATTAGATCGAGGATGATACGGTTAATATTCAGAGATTCGTTAGTGGATTTCCGCTAGTATACAGAGAACATATTGAGTTTGATGAGCCTAGATAATTGGAAGAGGCCATCCAGAAGTTGAAGCATTTTTATGAGCAGCCAAAGCGCAAAGTTGACCCTAAGTATGATTTGAAAGGAAATGAGAAAGTTAAAGGTAAGTGTCCACCATAGAGGGGAATACCTCAAGATGCAAGTGAGAAATAAAATGTTGCTCCTTACAAGAAATTCAATGCAGTTAAAAAGGGACATCGATTGCAACCTGGAGAGAAACAAACTAGAGGTGATGGTAGAGGACCGTTGCAGTGTTGGATATGTGGAAAAGATAATTGCAAGAATGATTATCCATTTTACCATGGAGGTAGGCCTCAGATCTATAGTTCTCAAGAGGCACAAACAATTGGGGATGTTTGTAATAAAATTCCTTAGATTTATGCAGTTGTGGATAATAAATAGACAGATCATCATGAATCCATTATTTAGATGGAAGGTAAGCTTTGTGGTCGAGTTTTTTATATTTTGAGTAACCTTGGATCTAATTATAGTTATGTTAATAGTAACCTAGTGGCTAAGTGTGGCTTGATAAAAGAAGTGCATGGAGAGTCTTGGTTGGTGTAGTTGGCTACAGGTACTAAGAAGAGAGTTCATCATTAGGTAAGAGCTTGTGCATTTGAATTTAATGGTATTCCTACAACAACACATTTTAATTTACTACAACTGGGATCATATAACATGATTTTAGGTATGGATTTGTCGTATCTTCATAGGACTAAGGTGGATTGTTATGACAAGACTATTGAGTGCCTGGATAATAATGGGGAAAAGAGAATCTTGCGGGGAAAGAAGAAGCCTACATCATTTAAGATGGTCACAACTATCCAGGCTAAGTGCAATTGTAGGAAGGGGTGTGTGATGTTTGTAGTTCATATTTCCAATGATAAGGGTAAGGATGTTGAGGATGCATAAATATTCAAGAGGTTCCATGTATTGCAGCAGTTTCGGGATGTATTTTCCACAGAGATTCTAGAGTTTCCGCCTCACAAAGAGGTATACTTTTCTATTGAGTTGGTATTAGGGGAAGCACCAACATCAAAGGCATCTTACAGGATGAGCACTCCATAGTTAGAAGATTTGAAGTTGCAGATGAAGGAAATTTTTAACAAAGGATACATTAGGCCAATTTCATTTCCTTGGGGTGCACCATTATTGTTGTGAAGAAGAAGGATGGTACTCTTAGATTATGCATTGATTACAGCCAGTTGGACAAGGTGACGATTAAGAATAGGTACCCATTGCCAAGGATGATGATGATCCAGGTGGATATTGGTGGCCACCCACCTATTCCACTTGGCCCCCCACCATTGTCTCTTTCAGTTTTTCAGTTTCGGCATAACTTACTATTTTTAGCAGTTTTTCGGGTCCTGAACTTCCGGAGCCGTTTTGAGGCCCTAAACGACGTTTTTTGGGTATGAAACGCAAACCAGTACCAACAATTCAAATCCGTCTGGTAGGTCTCTCGATAGAAGAATTTTCAATGATGTATCATATCGTCAAATGGGGTGTGTAAAGTACGTCCTGGGAGAGTTGAAACATAATTTAATGAGCCTTAGTTTGTCTTCATCTCTCTAGGTTGATTTTGGGATGTTGGATATCATTGTTTCCTCCCAACCCAATAAACCAGGCCTCTGTCATTAATAAAGCAGTTTATAGAATGCGTAATACATCCTGTCTGAGATGACCACCAGCTATACAACTGTTTTTTTCAAACATGTTATAAGCATACACATTGTGATATTAATGAAATGAAGTGTTATTTCCGCTGCATCTCTGTATTTATGGTTATGTGTTTATTCTGTTGCGTTCCTGCATAAATCCGGATCAGTGGTATCAGAGCGGTGTGAGTGGTATCCGAGGATAGAGATACCCTGTAATGCTTGTGACCAACTGTGATATTGACAGTGTGCGGCCTAGAAAATGGACTTCGATGAAGTGTGGGTTTGTGGATGAACCAAAATCATGAAAAACGAAGATCCGAGGATAGAGATACCCTGTAATGCTTGTGACCAGGCGTAACAATGCCTCTTAGCCAGGGAGCACCGCAAGCCGCCGCTCGGACGAGCATTATTGAGAAACAATGGCAGGCCCCTAAACATCCCAAGAAACCTAACCCTAGGAGATGAAGCGCCAAAACTGGGCCCAGATTTGGGTAAATTGGTGTTTCAACTTCCAGGCTAATAACTTGACATACTATCTCAGTTTGTGCCACAATGATACATCAATTTAAGCTCAGACAGGGACACCACATTTGTGGGTGGGGCGAATTTTATTAGAAAATTCGCTGGCGCTTTCATACCCAAAAAACGTCGTTTAGGGCCTCAAAACGGCTCCGGAAGTTCAGGACCCGAAAAACTGCTAAAAATAGTAAGTTATGCCGAAACTGAAAAACTGACAGAGACAATGGTGGGGGGCCAAGTGGAATAGGTGGGTGGCCACCAATATCCACCTGGATCATTCCTCCCCCCTTAGGAAGCAATGGTCCCCATTGCGTTCAGTTCCTCCATGAGATGAGGAAATTTCTGCTGAACTTGGTCCCTGGTGAACCACTTTCCTTGGTGCAGGAGTTGGCCAGCTTTGACAACCCGATACAGTTGGATCTGTTGTTGATGAGTGTTCTTGATTTGCATGTCCATGATACAATCTGTGGTGGCCTGTTCCATGCAGTCTGGGTTTAACTCTGTTGGTGTGAGTTGTTCTGCAATGTCCGAGGTGTCCAGTAGAGGTGGAAAGTAAGGACGAAGGCAATCCACATTGAAGACTGGGTGCAGACCAAGGAATGGTGGAATACTAAGCTCGAAGGCATTGTTACCTACAGCCTTGGTAATGGTGTACGGCCCGTATCGGAGCGGGCGAAGCTTGCGGTGAGGTCCAGTGAGGCATTGTTACACAGTTGGTCACAAGCATTACAGGGTATCTCTATCCTCGGATCTTCGTTTTTCATGATTTTGGTTCATCCACAAACCCACACTTCATCGAAGTCCATTTTCTAGGCCGCACACTGTCAATATCACAGTTGGTCACAAGCATTACAGGGTATCTCTATCCTCGGATCTTCGTTCATCATGGTTATGGGTTATGGAACTCACACGGGAAAGTGGTGTGAGTTCCATAAGAGCTCCACTCACAACACAAGTGAGTGTCGGGCCAAGCAGTCGCTAGTGGCCGAGATGAGGGCTTCTGAGTCAGATGCATGCTCTGACTCCGAATCAGAACCTGAAAAGGGGAATGAAAAGGAAAGCCGAGATTATTGATATGATTGCTCACTGTTGCTACCACAAAGGTCGGAAGGAGAGACGGAAGATCAGGAAGGAGGAGGAGACGTCTCTTCCACTCCCGAGGCAAAGGTAAAAATCCCTGCATAGTACATTAACAAACGTGGGAGCCAAAAGAACCTCATTTCAGCGGACGCCGTGAAGAGGTTGGGCTTGCCGACCACAGCTCACCCACATCCATACACCATCGGGTGGCTTCACCAAGGACGAGATCTCCGCGTCAGCCAGCAGTGCCGCCTTCCCTATAGCATCAAGCCCTTCACGGATGAGGTATTATGTGACGTTGCTCCTATTGATGTTTCTGATGTATTATTAGGACAACCATACTTGTGGAAGCGTCGTGCTGTGTATGAGTCTCGGCCTCGTGCTGTTATTGTTACTTTGGGAAATAAGTTGTACAGGATACCAGAGGTACCACCTCCTGCCGCTATCTCTTTGGTTACTGCAAAACAATGCAGTAAGCTCATTTTCCAAACCAGGAAATTCGTTTTCCTGATGATCCGCCCCCAGGGCAAGAAGAAGACTATGGCCACGACCTCCAGACAGGGCTCCTCTGCACAACAACAACAAATGGATGATGGGAGTCGTGGGAGTGCAGAATCTTCTCCCCCCAGGAGAGTTCTCTGCCTTTACGGAGTCAAACTTCGATTGATCGAGCCCAGTCTTGTACTGCAATGGTCCTTCTATTAGCCTTGCTCACAACAAGTGCAGAAAATGAGTGAAATCAAGGCGAGATTCGGGAGGCACATTGCGAAAGGTCACATGAATAAATTCATGTCCCTGAACCGGTGTGTTAGTCTTTGAAAAGGATGGCCAGTGGGAGACCTACCTTAGCTACTCCTCGGGCTGACCCGAACAAGATCGCATTAGGAATGGTACCCAATCCAGTTGATGACCTTGGACCGCTCAAATTGCAAAAATATTTTGATGGTCGACACCGTCTGGTATCTGGAGTACCAATTAGGCCTACGATGTGGCAGAGCGCGAGAGTAAGGAAGGCCTTTTCGAATGGCTGGTCATGCCTTTCGGGTTGAAGAATGCTCCCGCAACCTTCATGAGGATGATGGACGACATCTTGCGGCCATTCACCAACTCATTCGTAGTGGTGTACTTGGATGACATTCTGATCTTCAGCAAGACTTGGGAAGAGCACCTTCATCACATACGACAAGTCCTCCAAACACTGCGGCAACACAAGTTGTGTGCCAATTTGGAGAAGTGCACGTTTGGCATGACCCAGGTTCAATATCTGGGATACATTATTGATGAAAGGGGGGTGCATGTGGATCCGGCCAAGATCCAAGTCATTCGGGATTGGCCAGCCCCGACTACTATAACAGAGCTTCGCAGCTTTCTGGGTCTTGCTAATTTCTACCGTAGATTCGTGTTGGGATTCTCTCATATCACTTGGCCCTGGAGTCAAGTCACCAAAGGAGGAGCGAGAGCAAAATTATTTTGGTCGGAACCTCAACAGAAGGCGTTCAAAGAATTGAAAAATCGCCTCTGTTCTGCCCCAGTGCTCACCTTACCAGACTTGCAGCGGCCATTTGAGATCGAGACAGATGCCTCTGACTATGCTATTGGGGCAGTTCTTACTCAACAGGGACATCCAGTGGCATATCACAGTGAGACATTGTCTGAGACAGTTCGCAAGTATCCCACCTATGACAAAGAAATGTATTCCATTGTGCGAGCCTGTCGACAATGGAAGCATTACATTTTGGGGAAGGAAACAATCATCCACACAGACCACCGGCCCCTGCAGTTCATACAGACACAAGGGAAGTTGCAGAATGATCGCCATCAGAAGTGGTCCACATATCTGCAACAGTTTCATTTGAACATCAAGTACAAGAAGGGTAGCACCAATAATGTTGCAGACTGCCTCAGCCGACCACCGATCGTGGCGCTCACCACCGTGCTAAACTCTTGTGGGCACGAGACTTCTGATTGGCCGCTTCTCTATGAGAGTGACCCAGAATTCGGCCACACTTACAAGGCACTCTTGGGGGGCACACAAGTTCCAAATTTTCACCTCCAAGATGCACTTTTATGTCACCTGGGACACCTTTGTGTTCCTTCAAGCGAGCATGCCAAGATGATATGGGAAGCACACTACAGTCGAGTCGCTAGGCATTTCGGGGTCGAGAAAACAGTAGCAATCCTGCAGAAGTATTTCTATTGGCCGAACCTTCGAAAGGATGTCGAGAAGCACATCAGATCCTGCACTGCTTGTGCCATTACCAAACCGACCATCAAGAAGCAAGGCCTATATACTCCTCTACCTACCCCTAGTCGACCTTAGGAATCCATCTCCATGGATTACATGTCGGGCCTACCTTCTACTAAGCAGGGAAATGACTGTGTTTTTGTGGTCGTCGACAGATTCTCGAAGATGGCCATTATGGCGGCCTGCAAGAAGAATATCACAGCAGAAGCCACTGCTAAACTCTTCTTTGAACGAGTGTGGGTGCACTTTGGGATCCCACGGTCTATCATATCAGATCGGGATAGCAGGTTCCTCAGCACATTTTGGTCCAGCCTCTGGTCGATGTTGGATACCAAGCTCACCAAGTCCACAGCTTTCCATCCCCAAACGGATGGCCAGACAGAGGTCGTCAACAGAATGATTGTACACATTCTGCGCATGTACAATTCAAAGCATCCACGCACATGGGACGAGAGCCTCCCTTATGTACAACATAGTTATAACCGGGCTCTCCACAGTTCAATTGGCCATAGCCCCTTTCAGGTGGGCTTGGGATTCCGGCCACTATGTCCCATTGACGTAGCCATGCCATTTGCAGCTGCTCAGGCCGATTCAGCTCATGTCCAGTCTGAAGTTGACAAAGCAAGTAGCTTCATCGAGCGCATTCAACACATCCGCCAACAAGTTCATGATATATTGGACAGAGCCAATGCGAAGTACAAGCAGCGCCATGATCAACACCGGGTGCCACACCACTTCCAGGTGGGCGACAAAGTATGGCTACATTTGTAGAAGGAGCGCCTCACTGGACCTCACCGCAAGCTTCGCCCGCTCCGATACGGGCCGTACACCATCACCAAGGCTGTAGGTAACAATGCCTTCGAGCTTAGTATTCCACCATTCCTTGGTCTGCACCCGGTCTTCAATGTGGATCGCCTTCGTCCTTACTTTCCACCTCTACTGGACACCTCGGACATTGCAGAACAACTCACACCAACAGAGTTAAACCCAGACTGCATGGAACAGGCCACCACAGATTGTGTCATGGACATGCAAATCAAGAACACTCGTCAACAGCAGATCCAACTGTATCGGGTTGTCAAAGCTGGCCAACTCCTGCACCAAGGAAAGTGGTTCACCAGGGACCAAGTTCAGCAGAAATTTCCTCATCTCATGGAGGAACTTAACGCAATGGGGACCATTGCTTCCTAAGGGGGGAGGAATGATCCCGGTGGATATTGGTGGCCACCCGCCTATTCCACTTGGGCCCCCACCATTGTCTCTTTCAGTTTTTCCGTTTTGGCATAACTTACTATTTTTAGCAGTTTTTCGGGTCGTGAACTTCCGGAGCCGTTTTGAGGCCCTAAACGACGTTTTTGGGTATGAAAGCGCCAGCGAATTTTCTGATAAAATTCGTCCCGATAGCTGTAGTCCTCGGATAGAGCTTTCTAATGATGTATCATATGCGTCAAACGGAGATAGTATGCCAAAGTTACGTCCCTGGGAAGTTGAAACACCAATTTACCCAAACGGGGCCCATAGTTTTAGCGCTTCATCTCCTAGGGTTAGGTTTTTGGGATGTTGAGGGTTCGCCATTGTTTCTCAATAATAAATAGGCCCTCGCGCCTCATTGTAAAAGCAGTGTAAGAATTAAGCTACACCATCTCTTCCATCTCTTCTCGGAGATTTGCTACCCGGCACCTAATATTTATTTCCATTATGTACATAGCATCTTTCTGTTATTTGATATTAATGAAATGAAGTGTTATTTCCGCTGCATCTCTGTATTTATGGTTATGTGTTTATTCTGTTGCGTTCCTGCATAAATCCGGATCAGATGACTTCTTTGATTAGTTGAAGGGAGAATTTTTTTTCTTGAAGATTGATTTGAGATCATGATACCATCAAGTACACATTAAGGAAGAGGACATCTATAATACTTCTTTTAGGACCAGGTATGGCCATTATGAGTTTCTTGTAGTTCCATTTGGTTTGACTAATGCCCCAACTACTTTTATGTGCTTAATGAATAGTTTTTTGCATCCTTATTTGGACAAGTTTGTAATTTTATTCATTGATGACATCTTTATATATTCTAAGAATGAGGAAGAGCATGTCAAGAATTGAGCAGCAGTTTTGAGATTGTTGAGATTTTCAAGAAATTCTTGGGACATGTTATTTCCAAGGAAGGAATAACAAGTAGAAATTATATACAAGAGCATGTATATATCCAGATTATCCTGATCTAACAATATTTATATTCTTACTAAATATAGAATCCTTCCACTGTTAATCTTTTGTGGAAATTAAAATCAATTGCAAACCCATGAAGCAATAAAAACAATCACACATAACACAGTTGTTTAACAGGAAAGCCTGAAGCTGAAAACCCCAACTATCATATGTTATGTATCATGGAGATCATGTAACAATCTCATACAAAGCTTATTACATCAAGCTATCAGTACAATCAATCGTCACACACTAATCTGAAGAAATATGCAAATCCATGCACCAATTTCTTGCCACCTGCTAGCCTGCCTCCACTGCGCAATCCCTACTAAAGAATATCTCTGAATGAATTTGAATTACCCTTACCTTCACTGCACAATCATCATTGGAAAATCCAATGTGTGTGTGGTGCAATCAATGCATCACTATAGTCACAACTGATAGTCCATCTTGCCCTTTCACCTATCTCTCCACTGGGTCTCCACTAGAACTAACATGCACTGTAGTTAAGTATTGTATTGTTCAGTTGATTAATGAGTTATTATTTCTAAATTAATTAACTAATTAATTCACTCCACTCTTACTAGTGTATCATTCAGTTAGACTAGATACAACTAGGTCAACTGAGTTTAACTCCAATAACTAAGTTAAATTGAATAACAACTCCATGAACTACTCTTCCAACTCTGTCATAACTTTTCCATTTCTGTTCTAATTGAGTCCTCCATGCATGAACCACCAGTAAACCATAGGAATCGCGTAATTCCTTCAGCCCACTAATTTTCCAAATCTTTGCACTGAAATTAAGCGCTCCAAGAGAATAAGTTGTTGTTTACTGTTGAATTATTATTAAGAGCTAATAATAATCGACACTTATATTTTTAGATCGACGATCTATAAATAGAATTCGCCCAATATTCTAAAAATAGAATTTCATCTATTTTTCCAACTTAACCAACCATCCACAAATAGCATCCTGCAACTTCTGAAATATGATCACCATGTCTAAAAATAGACATAGTCTAAAAATATACTTGGCCAAAAATAACCTGCGGGCCCACTTAGTGAAGGAAACTCATTTTCACTAAGCTCATCATTTTGTTGAATCTCAACACTCCCTCTCAACAAGATAGGGATTATCCTTCACTCGGATCCTACCTCTATGGTATTAGAATTTTCTCCTGGTGAGTGCCTTCGTCAGAATATCTACATCCTAATCTTCCATAGGAATGTACTGAAGCAACATGATCTTCCGCTGCACACAATCTCTGATATGATGACACCGGATATCTATATGTTTATATCTATCATGAAACACAGGATTAATCGAGATTTTAATGCAAATCTGATTATCACAATGTATCACTGTAGGATTTAAATGTGAACTGAACAAACCAACCAGGATCTTCCTCATCTAGATAGCCTCACATGCAGCTTGACTTGTAGCCACAGATCTTTGTTTCCTGCTATACCAATAAACTACTGTAGATCCGATGCTGAAAATCCCTCCTGATCTGCTCTTTCTGTCTGTTGGGTTGCCTACCCAATCTACATCAGTGAAGCCATGCAACTTCACCTCATCCATCTATCTATACCATAAGCCATACTCAGATGTGCCCCTAAGATACCTCAGAACATGCTTTCCTGCCTTCCAAAAGAGCTTGGTAGGCTTAACCATCGCTTGTGAAAGCTAGTTCACCGCATAGCATATGTCCGATCTTGTATTAACTAAATACATGAGCAAACCCACCAACTGTCGATAAACAGTGGCATCCACTACCTCTGCCGATGTAGCATCCTCTTTCCTCCAATTTCTTGGAAGAGAAGTGTCGATAGGCTTGCATCCTTGCATATGAAACTTCTCAAGTATCTCCCGAGCATACTTGCCTTGAGACCCAAATCCTTCATCTCTAACTCCTTTGCAAGATCTTCCTTGCATGAGTGTATCAACTGCTCATCACCTATTAGTATTAAATCATCAACATAAAGAACACTTATTAAAATCTAACCCTCCACCACAATTTGGTACAGGTTTGCATCCACCTCACTCTTGGTGAAGCCAAGTCCAGTGAAATAGCTGTCGATACGTGTGTACCAAGCACGTGGTGCTTGCTTCAGCCCATACAACGCTCTTTTGAGCCTGCACACATGTGACTCACTATTGTAGATCTCAAATCCTTCAGGCTGCTCAATGTACACCTCTTCCTCAATGATCCAATTAAGGAACATAGTCTTCACATCCATCTGATGAATGTGCCAACCCATCTGTGTTGAGAGAGAAAGGATGGTCCTTATGGAATAATACCATGTGACAGGTGCAAAGGTTTCTTCATAATCAATCCCCTCGATTTGTGAGAAGCCCCGAGCAACAAATCTTGCCTTATACTTCTCGACGCTCCCATCAGCAACTTGCTTTACCTTGTAGACCCATCTTGATCCTGCAACTGATTTACCCACCGACCTTGGAACAATCTCCCAAGAACTGTTTCTAACAATGGAGTCATACTCCTCCACCATGGCATCTACCCATGTGGGCTCCTGCACTTCTTCTTCAAAAGAAGATGGCTCTATCACTATGCACTTTCTCATCAGAGCCATGTATCAAGTAAATCGGTCAGGTGACTGTCTTTATCTATGTTGTGATGCAGGAACTCCTACATTTTGTGTCGCATCAAGCTTCAGTCTCTCAACTTCTATGGTATGCTTTCTACCTTGTGTGATATTTGGTTGTGCATGAGTGGACTTCTCCACTCCATGAATCTCCTCCTGTGGTTGATCCACATCTAGAGGCTCATCTTTGGGAACAAGAAGTTCCTCCTTTGCATGAAAGTCTAGATCCCTCTCAAGCATAGCTCGTGCAACAACCACAATTTTTTTGTTCTTCCTCTCCGCGACCCCATTCTATTGTGGGTTATGAGGCACTATGAGTTCTCCTCGAATTCCTTCTTTTCTATAGAAGTCTTTGAATTTTCCCGAGATGTATTCACCACCATTATCGCTCTGTAGAGCTTTCAGAACTTTGACAATGTTTCGCTCTTCTTCTGCATGAAGAAGATCCAACATCTACGAGAATATTCATCAACAAAATATAACATAATACCTGTGTTTTGATGTTGAAGAAACCGAGAAAGGTCCACACACATCTGTGTGAATTCTCTCCAAGATCACCGAAGCACAGTTCTCCTTCTCATGAAAGGTGGTCTTCACAAAATTACCCATAGTACATCCCTTGCACTGATCTAACTGTGAAAGATTATCCTTGGGAATTCTAGTAGAAATCTGTTGCAAAATATTCAAAGTGCCATGGTGAAGATGGCCCAATCTCCTATGCCATAATTTTCCCTCATCCCGGCTCACCACTTCTTCTGCTTTGTCCACCATTACAACGCAGCCATCTACCTCCAGCTTGTAGAGATTCTTAACTTGAATCCCTATCCTCTTGGTTTGACCCATTGTTTTATGTCGCAGGAAAGCTTTTCCATCGCTAAAAACAATGTCATAACCTTTGTCTTCCAACGTTGCGACCGAGACCAAGTTCTTCTTCAGACCTGGAACATGCATAACATATTTCAACAAGAATGGATTACCAGACTCCCTCTCAAAGGTAATGGTCCCAATGCCGGTTGCACTGTATCGACCATCATCACCCATCTCTATATGAATTTGAAGGTCCTTCTCCTCCAAGTCACTAAACAACTCCTTGTCTCCTGTCATATGGAAAGACGCACCACTAGCAAGATACCACATCGATCCCATATATCTTGAAACCAAGCATGCGATCAAAGAGAAATCAAGTTCAAATTGTAAGGCTAAGGCCTCTACAGCTGCAGCTCCAACATCCTTCTTGTTATTCTTCTTCTGTGGGCAGTTAGTGGCGAAATTCCCATGTTCGTGACAGTGAAAACACCTCACCTTGGACAAATCCTACTTCTTTCCTTTAGCTTCAGATTTTGAAGGAAATTTCTTCCCCTTCCCTTTCCTTGCTTTGGCAGCCAAAGCGCAATTCTCTTAATCTTCATTCTTCGATGAAGAGCCATCCCTGGTACCTCACCTTATCTCCTCCTGCACAAGATCCGACCAAAGTTGCTCCCATCCCAACAGTTTCTCCCGTCCATTGACAGAGTCTTCTTAGCTATGCCAACTCTTCGGAAGCCTAAGGAGAGACAAGCTCACCAAGTATTCATCATCAATAGTAATCCCCACAGTTCCCAGTTCATCACTACAGTGGAAAAACTTCGTGAGATATTTTGGAATACTGTTGCCCTTCTCCATTTTTATTTTTCTGAGCTTATCTTTCAGCACCAACTTCCTCTAGTCGCTGCTGATTTGGAACAAATCTGTCAAATCCTTCCACATTAAGAATGGAGTGGATTTCCTATGAAGGGTAGACACAATATGGTCCTTCATACCTTCCAACATAATTCTTCTTGTCTTTGGTACCTTCTTTTGCCATGCGTCAAGTAATGCAGCATCGCTAGATCCAGGCTTAGGAACATCACTATCGATAAAATCCTTCAGTCCATTATCCTCCAGCACCACCTCCATCCTATCTTTCGAGGCTATGTAATTAGAGCTCCCATCAAGGGCATAATCCAATTGCAACCCATTGAAATACATTTCAATGTATACTCAACTGTCGCACCAAGAATTTTTCGCAGCAAATTCGAATTGTCCACTAGCACAAACTCAACAATTCTTCACAATTGCAATCTTCAAGAATTAACACTGCTCCGATACCATGTAGAAATTATATACAAGATGCATGTATATATCTAGATTCTCTAACAATATGTATCTTCTTTCTAAATACAAAATCCTTCCACTGTTAATCTTTTGTGGAAATTAAAATCAATTGCAAACACATGAAGCAATAAAAACAATCGCACATAACACAGTTGTTTAACAGGAAATCCTGAAGCTGAAAACCCAAACTATCATATATTATTTATCATGGAGATCATGTAACAATCTCATAAAAATCTTAGTACATCAAGCTCTCAGTACAATCAATCGTCACACACTAATAAGAAGAAATCTACAAATCCATGCACCGATTTCTTGCCACCTACTAGCCTACCTCCACTGCGCAATCCCTGCTGAAGAATAGCTCTGAATGAATTCAAATCACCCTTTCCTTGACTACGCAATCCTCATTGGCAACTCCAATGTGTGTGTGGTGCAATCAATGCATCGCTATAGTCACAACGGATATTCCATCTTGCCCTTTCACCTATCTCTCCATTGGGTCTCCACTAGAACTAACATGCATTGTAGTTAACTATTGTATTGTTCAATTGATTAATGAGTTATTATTTGTGAATTAATTAACTAATTAATTCACCCCACTCTCACTAGTGTATCATTCAGTTAGACTAGATACAACTAGCTCAACTGAGTTTAACTCCAATAACTGAGTTAAACTGAATAAAAACTCCATGAACTACCCTTAGTGAGTTTGACTTCGAGATCACATACCTCAAGGTAAATGAGAGCATGGTTGTAGATGCTCACAGTAGGAAAGTGCAGTTGAACCATGTTGTAGTAGTGAGCTCATATGGTACAAATTTATAGGATCGGATCTTACAGGAAGAACAACAAGATGACAGGTACAAGGAGCTGCATAGGTTATAGTAGGGTATGGGTGATTAGGATGTGGACTATCATCTTACAAAATATGCCTTGGTGGGATTTAGGGATAGGATCTATGTGTCAGATGACAGTGAGCTCAAGAAGCTTATATTGAGAGAGTTTCATGTCAAGCCATATTCAGGTCACCCAGGATATCAAAAGACATTGACAGTAGTGAAGAAGTTCAACTATTGGTTGAATCTAAAGAAGGAAGTGGCAAAGTTTCTGGCTAGGTGTTTGGACTATTAGCAGGTGAAATCAGAGTGTAAGTTTCTAGGTGGGTTGCTTTAGCTTATTATGATTCCATAATGGAAATGGGAGGTCATTTCCATGGATTTCATTACAGGTATCCCGAGGATATCGATTCATCATGATTCTATTATGGTTGTGGTTGACAAGTTGAGCAAGGTAGCTCACTTCATTCCAGTAAATACTACTTATTAATCTAGTGATGTAGCACATGTATCCGTCAAGGAGATCGTGAGATTGCAAGGTGTTCTGAAGAAAATTTTGTTGTATAGGGATGATAATTTCACTTCCAAGTTTTGGAAGGAGTTGATTGCAGGTTTGGGGACATATTTGGCTTTTATTACAGCTTATCATCCACATACATATGTGCAAAAAAAGAGGGTCAAAAAGATTTCGTAGGATATGATGAGGATTTATTTCATGCATTGGCAAAGGAGATGGAAGGAGTATATTCCACTGTTTGAGTTTTATTACAACAATGGATATCATGAGTCACTGAGGATGAGTCCATTTGAGGCACTCTATGGGCAGATTTTTATCATTCTCATTAGCTGGAGTGATCCAGTGAATAGGGTACTTATTGTACCATACATGTTGGAAGAAATGGAACAGGAAATGCAAGTTATAAAGAAAAAACTAAAGGTAGCACAGGACAAGAAGAAGATTTATGCAAATCAACAGAGGGAATTTAATGAGTTTCAAGTTGGGGAGCATGTGTACTTTCACTTTAAGCCCAAGAAGAGCTCCTTTAGGATTGGATCATGTGCCAAGTTGGCACCACAATATTTCAGGCCTTCTGAGATCCTTGAGAGGATTAGAATAGTGGCCTACAAAATTGTATTGCCTCCAATAGTGAAATTCCATGATGTTTTCCATGTTTCATTTCTTAAAAGATATGTTAAGGATGTTGATCATGTTATTTATTGGTCTGTACTATAGGTGGGACCAAAAGGAGAATTATAGTCAAAACCCCTGTGCATATTGTACAGGAAACAACTCATGCTCTGGAATTAAGCAATCGAGTTAGTTAAGATGCAGTGGAAGCACTTTCGGATTTATGAAGATACATGGTAGATGTTTGATCAGATGTGGGGTATGTATCCTTCATTGTTTTCCGGTGGAGACAAATGTGTTTTGATATTTGTACATATTTATGTATGGTTGCTATTGTAAATACCAAATGAGTTGTGTTATAAATCTCCAATGAGCGAGATGGTTATTTTGTTTTCATGATTGTCATGATATTTTTGCATTGAGCAAGTTATTCATTGTAAATAATGTAACGAGCTAAGTTATAAGGCTCCATAGGGAGTATGATTTTTTTCAGCGATTTTTCTTGTTGTAGGTGTCGTTGAACACTGAGAACGGTTTTCCCCTAAGTTGGAGGGGTTTGTAATATCCCTGGGTTAAAATTTCATGTAATAAAGTTAATAAAGGAAAACTAAGACCACGATCAAGGGAAACTTATTCCAAGATGAATGTTGGGAAAATTATCATCGTGGACATCACTTGATGTGTTTATGTCTAAGGAGAAATTGATAAGGGAAATGGAAAAGGATTTTAAAAGGAAAAAAGGCATTTTTGGAATTTATTTATGAAAATAATGGAAACTAGGTGAAAGGTCACAGGTTGCATGTTGGGAGGAAAATTAAGGAAAATTAAGGGAAAATGAAGAAATTACAGACATCAAGAATAAAAAGACATCATAGCATCAATTCACGGCCTTTTGTCAATTCAATTTTGGAATTAGTCTCAGAGAGGAGAATAGCACCAAGAGGAGAAGGAAAACAAGAAAGTAAAGGAAGGACAAGGAAAGAAAAGGAAATCAAGGAAAAGTAGGATCAGGTAGCTTTAGCAAGAATACTTGTAGGTAATAGGTTGCATGTATGATTTCCTAGCTTCTTTTAGCATTCATGGTATATGCATGTGTATATTTGATTTATTTTTTGTTAGTGGCATGGATTTTGTCGGGTTTGATAGTGGGTTTTAGCCTTGCCTTACCATTTCTAGATAGTCATGGTGTGATGGGATTCTTTCTCAGTTGAGGTTTTGGATTTCCATAAGGTTTTGGATCTGGGTGAGGTGGTATAAGAAAAATCCCAAGGGTTGGGGGCGAAGATGGTTTTCTCTAGTAAGCCCTCAATAGGTGGGTGGAGACGAGAAAATTCCTCAAGCGATGGTGAAGAAATTCTAAGGCATCCAAACCTAGTTTGGTTTTGTGCTATCAACATCGGTTTAGGTCATATCACAGTATGGTGAGGGTGGAGGTGGTTTAACCTCTATATTTCTTTGGTTGTTTTGGATTGTTTTGTCCCATGACATCCCACATTCATGCTTGGAATATGGCGTGGGATTGATTGGTTGAAAGAAAGGTTTGGGTCAACCCAATATATGGTCAAGTGGTACATGGAAGTCCTAAACCTAGTTGAAATTGCATATGTTTAATACGAGCTAATTTTCTCTTGATTTGATGAGTAAATGTAATTTTTATTATGTGTATTTAATGGTTGTTCTCTAATTTTTATTTATCTAGTTATATGTTGGTTAGAAGCATGGTTTTATGACAAATCTTAGTCATGGCTCTCTTCATGTTTTTACTTGTAACTAAATGAATAATGAATGCAAGACCTAATTTGTGTCGTGACAGTTATTATGAGAAACAATTGGTCCTTCTTGTTAAACCTTAGATAAGTTTTCATATCCTTATGTGCAGATATGCATTCATGACCTATAGGTTGCAAGTTTACCAAGTGTTTGATAGAATGTCAGTCCCGGTTGGGAAAGGTCAGGTCAAGTCCTAGTTCAAGTTTTGTCTTATAAGATTTTCTCTATGTCATTCATCATTTATGTAAGTTTCACTGAGTTTTTGGCGGAGGCCTAATTCCTTGCCCTAAAAAGGTGGCTCGGAATTCGAGATTATTGGCATAGAACTGATTCGAAAAGTCCACCGTCACTGGCAAGTAGGCCTATGGGAGAGACTAGAGGGCTATAGTCACTTGCATTCCTTGGAAATGGAATGTACAAGGCTATAGTTCAATGAAAAAGAGAGTTATCTTGGGGGTTAGACACCTATAGGGGTTGGGTTTCTCTTGGAGATCTTGTAACACATGAGGGAAGTCAGTAAAGTCTTAAGTTATCGAATCCTTTTCCTTAAGGTCATATAGGAGGTTGAGTCTTATTGTAGTGACCCTTAGCTCATGTTTGCCCCAGGTAAACCAATGAACGTGGGTAAATGTGGGAGGCGTGGGTTACACTCTTGCTAAAGATGAGGATGTTGCCCAGATATAAAACCACAAAAGAGTTGGTGAAAGGTCACAACATGTCATCCATCAGTCACATAAAAATTGTAGGGGCATTTGTCAACCTGAAGGGCATGACCAACCACTCAAAGAGACCCTCCTTGGATGTGAAGGAAATCTTACATACGTCTATGGGATTTATTAGAACTTGATGATAGCCAAACTTTAGATCAATCTTGTTGAAGTACTTGGTCCCCTTGAGCTGGTCCAGAAGTTCAACGATTCATGGTATCAAGTATTTTTTCTTGAAAATGATCTTATTTAGTGCCCAATAATCAATGCAGAGTATTCAAGTCCCATCCCCCTTTTGTACAAGTATAATTGGGATCCCACAAGGTGAGGAACTTGGTCAAATGTTCCTTTTTTGTAGCAACTCCTATATTTTCCACTCGATTTCCTCATTTTCCAAAAGAGAGTAGCAGTATATTGGACCATTTGGTAGAGGTGCTTCGGGAGTTAGATCGATCGAATTCTTGACCTAACAGTGCAAGGGTACCCGTGTGGATGAGGAGAAGATGTATTTGTACTTCTCCATGACATTATCAACTCGCTTCTACTATGCAGAGGAACCCTTTATGGGGGCCATGGATGTGGCCATAATATTCCCCTTACTTTAAGAGTGAATTATAAAGAAAAAAAATTTCCTATTCTCGAATATGATCTTACTTCATTTCTTAGGAGATATCAAAAAAATGGTGGTGGGTGGGGCTACCTCTGGTATCTTGTATAGTTTTCTGCCCAAAGTAATAAAATAGTGTGAGGTATTGATAAATATGCAACATGACACTTCCACAAGTATGGCTGACCTAATAAAACATCACAAACTTCAAGAGAAGAAACACTACATACTACCTCATCTGTGAAGAGCTTAATGTTGTAGGGTAGGCGGCACTGTCGGTTGACATGGAGATCTCATCCTTAGTGGAGCCATTTGATGGTGTATGGTTATCGGTGTGGTGTGGTCAGCAAGCCCCACTTAAAAACCTCGGCTAAGATGAGGTTCTTTTGGCTCCCATTGACAACAGTGAACTGCAATGGAGGACCCTTCACCCACATCTGTGAGTGGAAGATACACTCACCCTCCTTTGGATCTACAGACTCAATATTTTGGATCTTGGTGGTGGAAACAATGACACTATGTTACACATAAATGATCTCCTTCCCCTTGTCATTCCCCTTGTTGGGTTTTGGCTCAAAGTCAAAAATGCATGTGACTTTGAAGCTTTTAGCTCAACCACTGGTAACTGCTTGGTCTGACACTCATTTCTGTTGTAGGTGGGGCTCTTATGGAACTCACACCACTTTCTAGTGTCCTTCTTCATCTTTTTGGTGCTATATTTTTCTTGTGGCTTTGATGGGCTATCCTAGGTTTCCCAACATTGGCTCTCTCCTTTGTTCTGTGGTTTGGAGGTTTTTTTCCCTATGTCATATCCACATATCCAAATTCTCACTTATTCTTTTTAAATTTTGATTGATCCTCACAACATATCGGTATGCTGCACTAAGAAAGGAGATGTCCATGAACTCCATTTTTGCCTAGAATTATTTGTGCAAACAAATATGGTACTTGAGTACCATATGTCGCTCAAAATCCTTGATACACAACTTCGTGCGTAGGGTATGGAAAATTTTTGTGAACTCCAACAAATATTGGTCCCTTTCCTATTGTAGTGAGTTCCACTTTATGTACTTATCTTCATATCCCTCGACAGGGTAATATTGTTCCTTGGCGGCATCTCGGAAAGAATTCCAAGAGGGTGTGAATAAAAATTGTGAGGGTTCATCCTTGTCCCTTTTCTCATAGTAAGTTTCCCACCAATGCTTGACATGGGGGGCGTTTTGAGTACAAAATTAATCATTTCCCTATCAGAAAAATTATGGACCGAAAAATACCCTTCCAACAGATTTAACCATATGTATAGGGGATATATGTTTATCTAGCCTTCAAATATAGGTATGTCAAATTAAAATTGTGCCTTAAAGGGGGAAACACCTCCAAACTAATTGGTGGATGTAGATGCTTTGCCTGCTGATACCCACTGAAGGATCTGGTAAAAACTATCCATCTGTTGAGAATGCAGCAAGATGATGGAGCTTAGTGAAATGAAGTCGCCTTCACTAAGTGGGCCCACAGGCAAATTCTGGCGCAAAGTCTATTTTTAGACTATGTCTATTTTTAGACATACGGAGCATAATTTGGGAATTCTACTTGGAGATTCTTGATGGATGCGACATGTTGGTAAAAATATATGAGACCCTAATTTTAGGACCCAGACTATTTTTAGACTGATCTCCTAAAAATATGGAAGTCAAATATTATTTACCCTTAATAATATTTTGACTATAAACAGCAGTTTACTCTCTTGGCGCACTTCAGTTTGAGTCATGGAGGTGGCTCATGCAACTGACACAAGGAATCACGTGGTTCCTAGGGTTTGATGGCATCTTGCATGGTTGGCTTCAGTTAGACTTCAGTGGCAGAAGTTTTGGAGGAGTTAACGGGACAAATAGTGGAGTTGTGTTCTGTTTGTTTCAGTTGAACTAGTTGGGATTAGTTAACTAGCTAATCAACTAGATATGAGTGGAGTGAATTAAATATTATTTAATTCATTAATTATTAACGCATTAGTCAACTCAAGAACACTTCAATTCACTACAGTGCATGATCAGTTCAGTGAAGACCAGTGAAAGAGATAGATGAAAGGGTAGAGTTAGCTATCAGTTGTAACTATACTGTTGCTATTTGCAACACATAGATAGGTGGAGTAAGCTATGAGTATTGCAAAGTTTAGGCGGGTGGTTTATCTATATAAGGAGGCCATCACCTAGCATTAAAATACGAAATCAAGGTTGGCTATCAAGTGGCTAAGGATTGGAGCAAGTGATTTGCTAGATCTAGCTTGATGGTGTGTAGCATGGGAGGTAGTGCATGAGAGCTTGTGAAGAGTTTTTGTACTATGATTGTTACATGATTTCTCCATTATAATATACACAATAGCTGCGGGGTTTTCAGCTATGGGCTTTCCCCATACATACTGAGTTAATGTGTGATTGATTTGATGTGCGATTGCTTCTATATTATTTCCGCATGTGACAATTGACAATTACGCAATCAAGGCAAGGGGATTCGAACCTTGAACCTCTTCATATACAGGCCATGATTGCGCAATAGAGGCAAGGCATTTAGTGGTGTGTTTTGAACCCGAGACTTGTTCAAAACCAAGCTAGATTGTGAGTAACTTTATGAGAGAGTACTGAGTACTTGTGAGGAGTATTGTACTTGTTTGGTTACTTGATTTCTCCATTATAATATACACAATAGCTGCGGGGTTTTCAGCTATAGGCTTTCCCATACATACTGAGTTAATGTGTGATTGAATTGATGTGAGATTGCTTCTGTTATTTCTGCATGTGACAATTAATTGTAGAAGAAGGTTATGTGTTATGTATGCAATTCGAAATTGATATATGACCAGGTTAATCTTCAGTGAATAAGTGATTTATTCAGCTATTTTCTACAGGAAATGACTGCATTATTTATAATGAGTCATGTCACATGAAGATGAAAACAATATATAAAGATATGTGCATCAAAAAATGTAGACAAACTCTTGAGGAATCTCTTACTCAAAGCAAGCCAAAGAATCTCAAGGAGACAATGTACATAAGAATGGGAAAAAACTGCTCACATATTCTATTCCTACTAATACTGCGCAATCTATGGAAGGTACTATAGTAGTAAATACATAAAAATGAATGATACAACAATATAAGATGAAATAAGAAGGGGGAGAAAGGCTTCAACCCCTGAAAATAAAATACAACAATCCTCTAAAAGTATTGGATGAAAACTAGACAAAATGGCATTTTACCCAAAATGTCGGAGTTGCTGGGCAACTGCTGCAATTGAATAGAAACTGGAAATGAAAGGAACTTGCTGAATATGATGCCTTTGCTGAAATAAATCCTTTTTTCAATCTTCCAAATGAAAGGCTGATCCTTTCATTGAAGATCTCACCACCCATTGAAATACTGCAACCCTCATTGCAAATGCTCTCTATGAACTGCGCAGTCAAGGAAGAGGGATGCTCTTCTGCTGATGGAAATGATTGGCTTGATGCCAAAGATTATGGAATGAAGATCTGAAACTCCCTCAATGATATCCCAAAGGAATGGAGACTCCCTCCTCTGAAATACAATGCCAGAAGTGGTGTTGAGAAACCCTCTCCTGCAACACCCAGCAACACAACTCAACCACCAATGGAGACTACGCTGGAGCTGAATGGAATGCTTTGGCCTCAAGCCAGAATATGGGGAAAATGAAGAACAAGATCTTCCAAGAGCTACTCTATGGAAGAGATAGGATTCCCGCCTAGGAACACCCAGTGCTAGTAGCACTACATCTCAGCTAAACAACTGGACAATGCTCTTGTCTAAGAAGACAAGCAAAATGATAATCAACAGCATGAATGAGAATGGTTGCTTCGTTCTCCTTCTAAAAAAATGAAAGGTGCTTTGCCATGGGCCCCACACCTTAGGGTTTCCTCTCTAGAATGATCTCCTCCTCATGCAAACTGCACTGGCCCACTAAGTGAACCTTATCTTCTCTATCTGCACAGTCAACTTGGCCTCTTCTAGAATTATCCATCTGCAAATTGTCTCTTTTCACACATGGGGTGTGAAATCTAGTTCTTTATTGATTCGCTTTCACATTATAAGGGTACCTTATTCAGATTTTTATTATCAATGGGTTTTCTTACCCATTTATTCTCCTCCTGAAGCAAAAAAAATTTTTTTTAATGTTCAATAAAAATTTGGAACATTACATTTCATCAGCCTCTGTGTACCTAACAAATGTTGGTTTGACCATAAAGAGATGTTTTATTTCATGCTGTAGGTAAAACAAATCTTCAATTCTTTTATGCAACAATTTGCCTATAGGTACTCCTTTCCAATGTGCCTTGTTTACCTGTTCTTTGGGAAAATATCTGATCTTCTTGTTGTAATCCTCTTGCTTCATTAATTTATCATTTAGAACAAGGATGTTTGGAAAACCTTTTTACCTCAATATATCAAATTTTACCATAAATCTAGTTATTGCCAAATCCATGTTTTGGCACTTCTCTTCAAGCTGCTTCATCAATTTTTTCTTTGTAATTACCTTTTCTCACCTCAAGAATTGTTTCATTTCTATCAGTTATCCATATCTCATCCAATTCTTGTTTGTTCTTAGTGTTGAGAAACTTGATTATTTCTTGGGCCTCTTCAAGTTTGGCACCAAGCTCTTCCTTTGTCTTCACAATTTCTTCTTTGGCTACTTTAACCAAGTCTTTATGTTCACAAATGACTTGAATGGAAGGCCAAGTATTATTGATTGACTCAATGACCTTGGACCACAACTGATTTTTTATGAAAGTCATTGGTTCCTTTAAAGTTAATTCTGCTTCAAATTTCTTCAACTGTTCACTTTCCCTTTTGGATTTCTGCTCCTCCTTTTTAGCATTGATTTGGGCTAATTACTTGGCATCTTCCAATTTTTTTATTATGTTCTTTCAACCTATTGATCTCATTACTCTGTATGGACATCTCTTCTATAGCTTTGATAAGCTTGCTGGATTCATCTTTTTGTTGCATTGCTGATGTAGATGATTCTGTAGCTGAAGTAGTGGAAGATGTCACTGGCACAACTGTAGCCAATGGGACTTTTGGTTCCAATTCTTTTGCTAAGGTTGAAGGAACTTCTTTAGTTACCATGGGGATGATTGTAGGAGGGACACTCTAAGTTTTAGCTATTTCTTTCTCTTGGACAAGCTTGTCCATTTCTATCTCCATGTCTTTAATTTGTGCTGTCATTTGTAGTATGAGACTCATGATCTCATCTTTTTGTTTTTCCTCTTGAAAAATCTCTTTAGTCTGTGGATGTTCTGTTGAAGGAAGCTTTAATTTTTTTATAAGTGCTGTTATGTTAACATTTTTCTTCTTTATCATCTCTTCTGCAACTTTTACATTTTCAGGGTCATACCCTACTTCAGTTACCAGTTATTCTAAAGACTTGATTCTAGTGTCTTTAGCATGAGAAGAGGCCTTTTCAATCTTAATATGATCTCTCAAATTGGTTATGGGATTATGAAGCTTCTAGGCACTCATTTCCTTTGTAGTCATAGTAGAATAAAGCATTTCAGAGCTATGTTTATGAAACTCAATTTGATCTAAAGGATGAATGCTTTCTACTGGTATTTCTAAGTCAAATTTCTTATAATCTGCTGTTGTTTGAGGTGCATTGACAGTAGGTTGAAGTATAGACATTATCAAATTCTTATTTTTGTAGTCAAAAGATGAGAGAAGCCTGTTTTGATTGCCTGGAGTTTGATTCAAATACTTTGAACAAATTTCATTCTTTATCTCTTCATTCTTGGCATTGATCTATTTATATTTTTCTTTGATATCGAGGTCTGTATTATTTGCTTGTTGTGATGAGGATGCCTCCATGTTTTGTTTCTTTTCAATCACCTGAGTGTCTAAAGTATCATTTTCTTGTTCATTTACAATAACTGTAGTAGCATCTATATTTTTCTCTGTGTTATCTTCATCTAGCACTTTAATTGTTTCCTTTTCCTTGTTCACTGGATTGAGTTTGAGTTTTTTGTTATATCTGAGTTTGAATCTGGTCTATGTTGTTGTTTCAGCTGTATAAGTGCCTTCTTCCCTGATTCTCTTAGTAGCTTTAATCTCTTGATTTATAGTTTTCAAGGTGTGACTAGTATCACCCTGTTTAACTGTTTCCACAAAGGTATTTTCCAGCCATTCTGTTTGATTATAAAATTGTTTAATCTCTTGAATTTTATCATGGATATAAGGGGTCAATTTGAATTTTACCCTCATTTTAATGAGAATTCCATTAGGATCATAATTCCATAAGAAACTTTCTTCAAATTTATATTCTATCAACTGTTTTTCTTCCTCTATACCTACATCCCTATGATTGCAAATGAAAGGTCCTACCTGGTTCTTTAAATTGAATTGAGTCTTCTTTTTGGCAGCCAAAAATTTGATAGAATCTTAATTAATTAGAATTTGCCTTATGTACTCTAAGGTAAAAACTCTCATTGGCAAGTATTTTGGTAGTTTGTAGGGTAAAATATTTGACCCATAAACTCTTATATCTGTATGATTTTGGTAAAGGTACTAATCTCCAGTTCTATTTTCCTTTGAGTAACACTTTATTTATCTCAACTATTGATTCTTGGCTGTACACTGCTTGTCAGCATGTTTATCAATGGAAGAAAAAAACAATCTAAGAAATCCACTTAAGTGAATTTTGTTGATTCTTTTTTTATTAGAGATGTCCAAAATATGACTGATAATGGATTCCCTTCTACATATAATTCTTAAGGCTTATTGGGAATTTATCTTCTTGGAAATTAAGGAACATGTGAAAGAGGAAGGATGAATATTTAAAAAATCCTTTAGTGGGAAATTTCACAAGCTAATCATGGATGTTATCAGCTATGTATTCAACATAATTGTAAATGACAGAGAGAGGTTGACTAGGCACAAAGGTAGATAGAAAATCAATAATTGACTCATCAGTATGCTCATCAGTAAAATAACCTAGGATAAAGGATAGCATTGAAATGACATGCCTTGATCCTTAAGGAAATTTGGAAGTAGAATAAGGAGGGTTTATCTTTGAGATTCCAATATATGCAAGCATGAAATTTTGGAAAATTTTAAATCTCTTAGGAAAGTCTAACTGAATATAAAGCTTTTTAAGAGCTTCTATGGATAATGGAATTGCATTGGGATCTGGTTTGAGCTAAAGCATCATCTTTATAGACTCTGCAGTAATAGTAAACAATACCTCTTTGTTATCATCAACCATAGCTCTTTGTTCAGGTGAATAATAGGTTTGAAATAGCCTAATGACCTCTGCACACTGATGAGTATGTGGAACTACATACATGGGTAAATTGGGTTCCCAAATATGTACTTCATCTCCCCAATCTAAGGATTTTTCTAGACTCCAGTAGTGGAGGTCTAAAAGATTGATTTCTATCACTGGATCAGTTATTTTGTAATCAACATCAGCTAGGGGTGTATGCTCAATATCTACAATAGGAGGTTGTAGTGGATTGACAACAATGGTGGTTTTTGAAGCCATTACTGGGTTTAATTTTGACAATTTTGACCTTCTTAATGTAAAAACTCTATTTTTAGGCATTTAATACTCTTCTGTAAGCTTAAACTGTTTACTGAAGGTATTTTTTGCTTAACAGAGGTTTCTTGAACACCAAAGGGTACAATTAGGCTTTATTTTGGTTTAAACTTTCAATTTGGTTTCAAACTTAATCTTCAAAATCTTTTATAGACTCAGAAAATGTATAAGAGGGTTTTTCTTCTCTTTTTGGATAAACTGGACTAAAAACAGTTTAATTCATACATAAAAGAGGTTCTGAGTATTTTGAAAAAAATTTGGATTAATTAGAAGTTATTTAAGGTCTGCAAAGGCTAAACTATATTCAATTTCATTTTAAAACCAAATATAGTATCAAAACTGAAATTTTATCAGGGTTTCACAACAAATCTGTTCTTTGAAGGAAAATACAAGTCTTTCTATGGGAAAACAATGTTTATGGCTATTAATTTGACAGGAAAATCTTTTTCAAATGACAGGAAAGTTTATTTTTTCAAAAAATACCTATTCTTGCATGTATATGGTCTTTAAACAGGGTTTCTGAGGTGTTGGAGGGCTTTTGGAAGTCGTTGAAGTCTTTTGGATGAATTTTGGAGGCTTCAGGCGGTCTTAGCAGCAATTTTTAATAGATACTTGGTTCTTTGGGCATGTAAATGGATTACAATGTTTGTTTCTTCAGTTGGAAGGGTTTAGACTCACAGAAAACTTAGAAAAAGGTTTAAAATGTGCATGTATGAAGTTTTATAGAGTTTTAGGTTTAAACAGTATAAGCATTAAATGCTGGTCAAATCAGAGGGAAAGTGTTTTAGTGCCAAGGGGGAGAATACCACCAGTGTTTATCACGTGATGATAAAGTGGTAAGTGGTTTATTTGGATCAGATGCGATCCAATAGTTTTATGTCGCATGGAGGGGAGAGAATAGGGTAAAACAATTTATTTCGCAAATTTTAAATCGATTAAGCTGGGCGTTATTGAAATTGTGATATCGAATATGGATCGTTGGATCTGGGTGAGGGCTTTCAAATGGTGGAGATTGAGCAGTGTAGTTTCTTGGCGGATGGGGCGCGGGGCTTGAGAGTTTATATGCGGTGAGGTTAGTTTATTATGTTTAAACATAGTTTAAACATAAAAACTAATGTTTTTTAATACAATGGGCGGGATATGTGGATATATGATATTTACACAACAAATAAGGGATTTGCATGTGTTAAAAGTGAAGGGCGGGTTATATTATATATAATATGTAATACATTTTAACCTATGGGGATCGCGGGGATATTTAGTCACATGGAATTTTAAATCATAGGTTAAAATTTATTAAAGTGGGTTTTGGGGTATTAATTAAAGGAATTAATATATATACGGGAAGGGGTATTCATAAGGGAATTAATAAAATATGTTAAAAGTTAATATGAAATGAAATGTTAGCAGAATTTATACAAATATACTAAGTATAGTGTAAAATAAGCATATGAGTATAATGGTGATCCCATTTTTAAACATTTACACTTAATACTTAGGATAAATTGTATTTTGTGGGTTTTTGAAGGTTTTTGCATGAAATGAAATTAGTTAAAGAGGATTTTTACTTTCCCTAGGTTAAAAGGTGTTTTAACATAGGAAAAGGGACTATATCTTCAGAAAAGGGTGATTATGTTGAGGAAATGGGTTTTTATGAAGGGAATTCAATACTTATTACCAATCAGTTACTAAGCCTTGGGTCGAGTCCCAAAAAAATTCAGAGAAATGCTTTGATCCTTTGAACTGAAGGTTTTGAATACTGAATATTTTGAGGGGAGGGGAGTTAGTAATTTTTCCAGATGAATTTTTATCACATGTCTTGTACAACTGCTTTCTACCTACCCATCATTATTCTAACATTTTTTCATTATTTGCATGGGTGCATTTGAGCTTGCAACCCTAAATCCATTTTTCTTTTAAAGCATAAAATATATAATTCTAATCTTATTTCATTCGAGGGCTCAGATTAAACTTTTGAGATCCTCATTTATTCTCTAACTATTTACTGATTTGTCAAGTTTAAATTGTTTGACATATCTTTATTATATATCTATAAAAATGAAATTCAAAGCATGAAATTTTTTATATTAAACTATTTAACTCATCATGGATTATGGCATTTTGAACAGGCTGCACATAATCATTATTTTTTCACTAAAAGTATAAGTAGTGGAATTTTGACTTGCATCACTTTCATGTCTTAGTCTTATCTCTTTTTTGTTTTCGGGGTCCATTTTTTATTCTTTTTGATATTTTCTTTTCAAGTCCTTTGATATTTATTTTAGGACTTTTACCCTCTTTTCATTTTTTATTATTTTCAAATATGGGAAAACAACTTGAAAAAAGAAAGGTATGTACATATTTACAAGACTAATCATAGTAAATTCAAAAATTATGAACCCTATTATTATAGGACCCTAACATTTCCAAGAAATAAAAATGTTCTTGCCAATGGTTTAGCATTTTTAGCAAGCACTTGTGAATTGCCCCATCCCAGCAATCAATACACAATGCAGATTAAACATTGCCCATCAGTCCCTGATAATATGAGTTATTGGCAAGTATTTGGTAATGACAAATAGATTTAAAATTTCTTGCAATCTAAAGTTGAGTTTGAAGATTCCAGCTTGGATCTAGATGGTGACGAGGATTGTCCCACTGATGGAAAACAGAGTATGGGTGAACCACTTCATGATTATAATACTAATGTTTCAGCAAATGAATATTTACATGTGACAGAGATACATAAAGACCCAGAGAAGGAGGAATTTGAAGTAATCCAATTCAAATATAACATCCTACCCAGAGGACTTGTCCCTCTAGAGGAACTATTTGACTTCAGTGATGTAGCTAGAAAACCAAAGATGTAACCTGCAGAAGCAAACATTGAGGAGTGCAATTTAGGCAGTGAATAGGATCCCAAGATGATTAAGTTATCAAACACACTTCCAATGACTACGAAACATAAATACATTGCTTTGTTTAAGGAGTTCATTGATGTGTTTTCTTGGAGCTATGAGGACCTAAAGTCTTATGATACTAGTATTATCCACCATAAGATTCCAGTCAAGGAGAACCGGAATCCTTTCAAACATAAAATGCACAGGATAAATCTTGTCCTAATGCCCTTGGTTGAGGAGGAGATAAAGAAGATGTATGATACCAAAATAATATTCCCAATCAGATGTTCTGAATGGGTTTCTAATATTGTGCATGTAAGAAAGAAAACAGGTGAGATCAGACTTTGCATTGACTTTAGAAATTTGAACAAGTTATCACTTAAAGACAACTACCCTTTACAAAATACGGACCACATATTGCAAAGGGTAGTGGGCTCCGGAAGGATCTCTTTGCTAGATGGATTTTCGAGTTATAATCAAGTGTTGGTGCATCCTGATGATCAGCAAAAAAAAATTTTTACTACTCCTTGGGGGACCTTCATGTATGTGAAAATGTCTTTTGGATTAATTAATAAAGGTGCCACTTTCCAGAGAGAAATGGACATTGATTTTTTAGAAGAAATTAGTATTTTCATTATGATCTACCTTGATGATATTACGGTATATTCGAAAACTGATGAATAACATTTGGCCCATTTAAGAATAGTTTTCGAGAAATGCAGAAGGTTCAGACTATCTTTGAATCCCAAGAAATCCTTGTTTGGTCTTGAAGAAGGGAAGCTTCTGGGCCATATTATATCTGAAGAAGGCATTAAATTTGATCACAGTAGGATTGAGGGAATACTTCAAATCAGTCATCTGAGGAACATTAAAGAGATTCAATCTTTCATTGATAAGAATTTTTTTTTGAGAAAGTTTATACCAAACCTTGCAGAACTGTTGAGAAACATCACTAGCATGCTCAAAAGAGATTCAGGAGTTAAGTGGAGCATGGAAACTAAACAATCCTTTGAATTCGTAAAGAAGGCACTCACCAAATCGCCAGTTCTGATCAGCCTTGATTTTACCAAAGATTTCATCAATTTTTACTTTGCATTAGAACACACTATTGTTGTTGTATTGCTGCAGAAAAAAAAGGAAGGACAAGAACGACCCATTTCTTTTTTTAGCCAGGCTTTGAGAGATGCACCTTTAAAATAAAATATTATGGTAAAGCAGGCTTTTTCTTTGGTCAAGGAACTGAAGGATTTCATAATTTATGTCCTACATTCACACATCATTGCCTTTGTGCCCAACACAGTTGTCAAGGATATCCTAATGCAGAATCTTGATGGAAAGAGCGGTAAATGGATTGTTGTTATCCTGGAGTATGATTTATAGATCATAACCACCAAACTGATCAAAGAACAAGGGTTAGCCAAATTGATGGTCAAAACCAATTTTCAAGCACTAGATACCAACATGATCCATTCACTAGATGAACAAGAGGAGCTTGAGACTCCACCTATTGAGGAAGCATTCCTGAATTCTCCCTGGTACACATATATACTATATATTCTATTTCATTTAAATGCTCCTCTCGGTTTGTGTAATATCCCAAAATGGGGAATGCAAAAATATATAAACACAAAACTGGAAATAGCAGTGTAAATCAACTCATTGGAATTGGAGACCAATATGGAGACATATCATCATGTATTATATTATAAAATCAACACATAATAGTGAGGCATGAATCATATACAATGAGGAAGCAAGCCTCCCATAAGAAATCACTACTAAATCTGAACTGCTGCTATAATACAAAATGCTGGAAGACTGCTAAAACGTAGTTATAAACACACTACTACAAAAAAATAATGTAAAAAATATATAGGGCTGGTATATGCCTCAAAATATATGCCCAATACATAACTAGGCTTAATACAAACTCCTACAAAGAACCCGAAAAGGGTTTTCAGAAATACACTCTATACAATATGGGATCTAAAGCCCAATGGCTGAAGATTCACTGAAAACTGAAGAAAATGAGTGTAGAAGGCTGAAATATAGTAGATCTGATGTAGATCCCCTCAAAGGTCTCCTCCCATGAAAGGTTGAACCCTCCAATCACAAGAAAACACTCCAAAGGAGCCACAAGATCTCTCACTGAAGCTTCCCTCCAAAACAACGCAATTCCCAGCTGGAACAATGTTATAAATGATAGTAAATAGATGGATTGGTGCCAAATATCTGAAATTAGTCCAAGATCTCTCCAAACTGATCTCCCAAGAGAAGGAAACCTTCCTCCTATGTGAAACTAGCTCAAAAAGTGGGTTTCTAACCCCTCCACTGCAACACCATGCAACACAACACAATAACTTGTAGAAACTGTGTCGATGAAGAAAGTTGTAGCTTGGCCTGAAAACTAGAATGTGGAAATGAATGCAATACTCTTCCAAGAGGCCTGTCAAGGAAAGAGGTGGGATTCCCGCTCGGGAACACCTAGTGCTAAACAACATAGTAATCTCAACTAAACAGTTGAAGAATGAAAGTAGTCTAAACAGACCATACAAAATAATAATCCAAAACATGTCATGATATGGATGCCTTGCCCTCATAAATAAGTGGAAGCCTTCTCACCTTGGGTCCCACTCATTAGGTTTTCCTCCACCAAGGAATCTTCCTCCCACTATCACTGCACGATCTCCATAGATGATCTACACCATTCATTCCAGCACTATTGACTTGGTAAAACTTGACCTTGTCCACATGTATTTGCCCTTGTTCACACATCAGGGTGAAAATCCAACTATTATTATGATCCCTTTTCACATCATGAGGGATTTTATTCCTATTTTATAAATGTATGGGCCTCCTTACCCATTTATTCATCTCCTAGGTGTCAAAAGCAAAAATCAATATTCCAATTAGCTGCATGCTAATTTTGGAATATTATAGTCCTCCCCTCCCAAATGTTTCTTTTCCTAAAGCAACTACAAGGATAGAGCTGAGAATTCTCCACTCCTCCTCCTGTAGCATCCACATATGATAAAATCCTCCAAGGAATAATATTTTGTCTCATCAATAAATCTCCATATTTCCCTTCCCAAGCATGCAAGATAGCTAAATAGCTATCATCATGAAGAAGTGAAATACTCAAGGAGGAAATAAGGTGCTATCTTAGAGGTCCCTTTGAGGAATGAGATTTGAAATCCATTAGGAACCATCATTCCCATGTGGATCCTCCATCCCCAAGCTATCATCCATACAAAATGAGCCACCCTCCAAAATGGTAACTCATGAAAATTCTCCTCCACCTTTGGCTCCTGTAATGTAGGTGGGCTAAATAACTGAACATATTAGACAAAATAGCCTAACCCACTCTATCCCTCTCTCCACTTATGATAAGTGTAGAGGATTTGTTGATCTTGGATTGCAATAATGTTGCCTACAAGTGGCAAGAAGAAGACTAGATCTTCAAAGATCTTCTCCCCAACATTATGAATCATGCTGGCCCAAACCATCCCATATATGATGAATAGGACATGATCACTGTATGACATCCAAATGAGAAAAATATTGAAGGTTTCACATAGTGTTGAAAGGTACCAACAGTTTCCCAAGTGGTCACAGCGCAACTTGTCTAACTGATGTTGCCAATCATAACATGGCAAGCCATCTCCCATACTCCCATTGAAGCATGGAACATAAAATATGTGGGAATTTTCATTCCCCATGGACACATGTAACTTATGTGTCTCTCCTCCCAACATGCTCCCCAAAAAGATATGAACAACATCAACGTAGGGAACCATAATGAGAATCATACTAGCTGCCATATGTAACAAGGGAGAAGGAAAATGGTCCCTCAAATGCAACCAATGCAATTTTACTCTCAACTGCATCAGAAAATGGCATGATGTGTGGCTTTCCAACCACTTTCTTGCTGCCCCAATCTCCTTACAAGTTTGGAGAATGTGTATGGTGTAGGGTGCAAAGTGATCATGTTCTGCATAAGATATCATCTCCCCAAGACCCCTTAGGGATTGGCTATCATCAATACTGCTTATGGCCTCAAGTAGACCATGAATTATAGGAGAAATAATGATCCTTCTTTGAGAAATGTCCTGCACATATATGGTTAAGGAATACACATATTCATTATACAAATCATTATGCAACCAAACAGTATCCTTACCATATGCTTTGCTCATGCAAATGGAGTGGCTCATAGATAAATCTTCTCTCATCCTCAAAGAGAAAATAGGTGGTTGTGTTAAATCCCCCCAAGAGTTATGTATCTCCTCCATCTCCACATGATCCATGCATCTCCTCAAATGCTGATATATCTCCTCCTCAAAGCCTTCCCAAATGTACCCCTCCATGATGCTGTGGTATGCTCCCATAGAATAAGTGTGGCTAAAAAGGAAATCTTCATGAGTTGCTTGTAGTAACTTCTTCTTAATCTTGGAATATATAGATAAGAAGATCTTACCATGATAGTAGATGACCCCATCTCTAGCTTAATATCCCTCCTCATGCAACTGGTCATCCAATATCATACAAGTAAAAAGATCCTTGAAATAATCCACCAATAGCTGGGATTTCCAATATGGATCTATCCTTCATAGTGACAGCGTTGATGATGTATCAAAAAGAAAATATGTCATATGGATATCCTCGTCTTTGACATCTACCATGCCAAATATGCAAGTTGGAAGGTTGTTATCCTTCCCATGTTGCTCCTACCACAACGAAGAATCTGGAATGAGAGTGGGTAATGATGATGTTGGGAGAATGCCTCTCCTCTGCTTGAGTCTACCCAAGACTCTTAGCACTGTACCAAGCTCTCCCAAGGTCCTCACCCCTCTAGAATCAATGAGTGGTGCATCTAAATGTGAATCATCCCTCATCATCTGCTGATCTGGTGGTCTCCTTAGTGAAATGCCTCCTTGCAATGAGACATCAATATCAAGAGTATATTTCATACATGAATGGATCGACTTGTCCCTACCCTCACTGCGTAATTCAATCTCCCTCTTCTATGCATCAACCCTCTGAAATAGATTGGGGTGTGTGCTCCTCATCATATGATATTGGTCATCCTCCTTTCCTCCTCGTTTTCTTTGCATGGTTTCACAATCTATTAACAATGGCACATGTTGATCATGGGTTGTGCCTTGATCTCCACATATGAGATCTTGAGGAATTCCTTGCAATGATACAAGAATCCCTCTTGTGGGAGAAATTACTCCATCTACCTCTGCATGAGGTGCTATATATGCTCTAGATATGATAGCATTGTTTCCCTCAACCTTCTCTTCCTCCTTAATATGAATGGGAAACCTTTCAATAAGTGGATCCTCTTTTGAAAAAGGGATCTCTATGCCCTCTTGTCCAAGAATATGAGACAAGGATCTTGCCTCTCCAACAATTTTCTGAAATGGATTTGAGTTTATAGGTCCTTTCAACCCATGCAAAAGTTTGGTTTTTTTTGGTTTGTTTAACTTCATCAAATATGTTTCATAATGTCATCCATCAAACCTTTCTACTAATCTCTTAGTGAACTTGGCATAAGAAGAAGTATTTTCATTTTTAAATTAAAAGGACTCAAATATCCACCAAGAATAGGCCTTACCTTCAAAATGCAGCACTGCAAATTTGATGGCTTCATCTTTAGAACTTGGTGCTGCTGCAAATATGTGTGTAGCTCCTCCACCCAAGCTCTAGCTAAACATGTTGGTGTCCCAACAAAAGTAGATAGAAAAAATCTACCCTTGTCATGCTGCTTGCTCCTCTTCACCTTGATCTTGAAAAACTCTTGGAAGCTAATGTGATCCTTGAACCTCTTAGTTTGAGATTCATATTCCTACAGATAATCCCTAAGAGTCTCCTCCTTAGGCATTCCTTCTTCTTCCATCTTCCTCATAGTAGATCTGGGCATATGACTGCGTTGTGCATCATAATGTGTGGCTGCATGCTCACACTCATTTTGTAAAAATCTAGAGTTTGCTTCAGATTCAAACTCTCTTGGATATTCTCTACACATCTCCCTCCTCATCTTCTTAAGATCTCCATGAATGCTCTGCAACGTTTGAGAAAGAAGCTTTGAAAGCCTCTCCTCCTTCCTTCCTCCAAATAATGCAGTCTTCTTTTTGTCCTTTTTTTTCATTTCTTCTTCTTCTTGTTCTCATGATAGCATAATGGCTGAGATCCACGGGCTGAGCCAAGATTATGCTCCGATACCACTGTAATATCCCAAAATGGGGAATGTAGCAATATATAAACACAAAACTGAAAATAGCAGTGTAAATCAACTCATTGACATTGGATACCAATATGGAGAAATATCATCATGTATTATATCAGGAAATCAATACATAATAGTGAGGCATGAATCATATACAATGAGGAAGCAAGCCTCCCATAAGCAATCACTCCTAAATATGAACTGTTGCTACAATACAAAATGCCAGAAGACTGCTACAACACAGTTCTAAACACACTACTACAGAAAAAGAATGTAAAAAATATGTAGGGTTGTTATATGACTCAAAAGATATGCCCAATATAGAACTAGTCTTAATACAAACTCCTACAAAGAACCTAGAAAGGGTTTTAAGAAATACACTCTATACAAGATGGGATCTAAAGCCCAATGGCTGAAGATTCACTGCAAACTGAAGAACATGAGTGTAGAAGGCTGAAATATAGCAGATCTTATGTAGATCCCCTAAAAGTTCTCCTCCCATGAAAGGCTAAACCCTCCAATCACAAGAAAACACTCCAAAGGAGCCACAAGATCTCTCACTGAAGCTGCCCTCCAAAATAAAGCAATTCCCAGCTAGAAAAACACTGTAAATGATGGGAAATAGATGGCCTAGTGCCAAAAATATGAAATATGTCCAATATCTCTCCAAAATAATATCACAAGATAAGGAAACATTCCTCCTATGAGAAACTAGCTCAGAAAGTGGGTTTCCAATTGCTCCACTGCAACACCCTACAACACAGCACAATAAACTATAGAAACTATGTTGATGAAGAAAGATGTAGCTTGTCCTGAAAACCATAATATGGAAATGAATGCAATACTCTTCCAAGAGGCCTCTCAAGGAAAGAGGTGGGATTCCTGCTCGAGAACACCCGATGCTAAACATCATAACAATCTCAACTAAAAAGATGAACAATGCAAGTAGTCTAAACAGACCATACAAAATAATAATCCAAAACATGTCTTTCCATGGCTAGCTTTCCCTCCTTATAAAGAAGTGGTAGCCTTCTCACCTTGGGTCCCACTCAATAGGGTTTCCTCCACCAAGGAATCTTCCTCCCACTATCCCTGCACTGTCTCCATAGATGATCTCCACCATTCATTCTAGCGTTGTTCACTTGGGAAAACTTGACCTTGTCCACATGTATTTTCCACTGTTCACACATGAGGGTGCAAAATCCAGCTATTATTATGATCCCTTTTCACATCATGAGGGATTTTATTCCTATTTTAGAAATGTATGGGCCTCCTTACCCATTTATTCATCTCCTAGGTGTCAAAATAAAAAATCAATATTCCAATTAGTTGCATGCTAATTTTGGAATATTACAGTTTGTCCAAAACAAAAGCTAGGTTCTTGAAATTGAAAGCTATAAAATTTTGCATCCTAGAAAATGTCTTGTATTGGAAATATTATGGTGGCATATTGCTTAAATGTTTGCTTAAGGAAGATGCAGATAGGAATATGCAAGAATTCCATGAAGGGGATTATGGAGGTCTTCTATACTGGAAAGCCACTGCTAACAAGATCCTTATAGTTGGTTTCTATTGGCCTACTCTTTTCCCATATATCGACAAAATGGTAGACACCTGTCACAAATATCAATTTTTTGAAGGTCACAGAAAGTTGTTGCCTTTTCCCTTACAACCAATCTCTGTTGAGGCCCCTTTTAAACAATGGGGTTTAGACTTCATTGGAGAAATCCACCCCTCATCATCTGCCCAACATAGATGGATACTTACTGCCACAGACTACTTTACCAAATGGATAGAAGCCATCCCTTCCAGAACTTCTACTGACTTAGTGATTATCAATTTCCTTGAAGCCAATATCATGTCTAGATTTGGTTTTCCTAGAAAAATAATTACAGATAACATTTCTGTTTTTTAAGTCCAAGAAAATGGTGGATTTTTGCCACAAGTATAACATTTATTTGGGGAATTCAATAGCATATTACCCTCAAGGTAATGGACTAGCTAAATCCTCCAACAAGAGTTTGGTTAATATCATAAAGAAGTTGTTAGAAGACAATAAGAAATCCCGGCATAACAAATTGGTGCATGCACTGTGGGCTGACAGACTGACAACTAAGAAATAAATTGGCATGTCACCATACCAGTTGGTCTATGGGATGGATGCAGTTTTCCCAACATCCTTAGGAGTGCCAGCCATGAAAATCATTCAAGAAGTACAGGTTGAAGAGAATGATGTACAAATAAGTATAAGCCATACAATTCAACTACAACAGTCCAGAGAAGAAGTTTACAACACAACTCAGGTTGTGCAAGAAAATATGAAGAAGATCTTTAACAAAAGAACAAAGGAAAATGATTTCAATATTGGAGATAAAGTACTAAGATGGGATTCCATAAGAGAAGATAAAGGTAAACATGGCAAGTTTGACAACCTATGGAAGGGCCCATATATCTTTCATTCTTTCAGGGGGAATAATGCATTTTTTATGCAAGAGATGGATGGAACATAGCTGCCTGGAGGTCCTGTCAATGGCAGGATGTTGAAGCATTACTTCTCCTAAGTATAGAGAAATCTCCACTCCATTGTAAAAACCACAATTTTTGGTTCGAGTTCTTTTGAAGGCCACCTTTTTGTGCTGAAAAATAGCAAGACAGATTCATAAAAATAGCAAGAGAAGATTCATGGAAATCATTGCAGAAGGAGTATACAAAGCTACTAGTCTTGGTGTTCTTGACACTTCCCTAAGAAGAAGTGCCACCCCAGCTGGAGCCACTGTTATAGTCCTGTAATTTATAGTATCACAAGGTGACTGAATATTTCTTCCTTGTAGTTTTTCATATTGTATATATATTTCAATATTCAAAGCATTTCCAAAGAATAGAAAAAATAAATAAAAAGAAGAAGAAAAATAGGGTGTAAAAGGGAAAATAAATCCCCACAAAAAATAAATAGTTCTGAAAGTGTTGCAAATAAAAATGCCACTACTCTTTAGAAAATTTTGTTCAATCATATAGTTTAAGCATGATTGTACAATTTTGAATTTTTCCTGATAGGCTAGAAAATGAAGATTTTCCAAATTGTTTAATCTTGGCTTATAAGTAGATAGGTAGAAAATGAAATTGGTTCAACAGCTTAATCTGAACCAATAGGAGAAATAAGGGATAAGGGTTAGGTTAGAATTTCAAACGAAAAATGTTTTAGGGTCTGAAAGTCTAAATGCACCCTACAAAAGAAGAAAAAATGTTAGATGAGTAGTTTGGGTAGGAGGTAGAAAGGTCAAGAAGAAAGAATGAAAGGAAAATGTGAATTTTTTTCCATTAGGTACATCATCAAAATATCATTTTTCGTATGTTGGAAGAAGATCAAAATATAGGGTGTTTACACTCAAAAGGTGGAAAGGGAGTTATGTTTTAAAAATTTTGGATTTCAAAATTATTTGAGGCATACCTTATGTCTAAATTTTATCCTAAGTCCTATACAAGTCTCGCCAAGTCCCAAATCGCAATTCGCATCGGCATATCGCAAAAATTCCTTGCCAATTCATTTGCTATTTCACAAAATTCCCGATGCGATATTGGTGGGACCCCTTCCTTGCCTTTTCGCATCGGAATTTTGCAAATATTCCTTTACAATTCATTTGATATTCCACAAAATTCCCGATGCGATATTGGTGGGACCCCTTGCCTTTTCGCATCACCATTTCGCAAATATTCCCTACCAATTAATTTTATATTTCAAAAAATTCCCGATGCGATATCGGTGGGACCCCTTCCTTGCCTTTTCGCATCGGAATTTTGCAAATATTCCTTGATAATTCATTTGATATTCCACAAACTTCCTGATGCGATATCGGTGGCACCCCTTCCTTGCCTTTTCGCATCGCCATTTCGCAAATATTACTTGCCAATTCATTTGCTATTTCACAAAATTCTTGATGTGATATCGGTGGGACCCCTTCCTTGACTTTTCGCATCGACATTTCACAAATATTACTTCCCAATTCATTTGCCACTCCATAAATATTCTGATGCGATATTAAAGGTACCCACCTTTCCCTACCATGTCACCCTTCCACCACTGCTGACCACCCATTGCATGCGATATGATATAACAGTTAACGACAGAGACTTAAGTTTGCGAAATGATGATTTGTGATGAGTTTGGGGTTGCGATGTTGCGATGCGATATCGTCATTTCATATCACAATCGAAGATTTATAAGTTTATTGTTAAGGTAAATCATAAAATCTGCGATCTGTGGTATTGTTTGATTGTCGATTGGATCCTTCCGCTACCCGAAAAACATGTCATACCCCAACATCCAGGGAATCATACCGCATTGATATCTTTCCACCTTCCATTTCACCTTCAACCCCACCATCCACTCATACCTCGCTAACTATCCCTCACCTCTTTGTCATCCCCGTGCATCGTCCCACGTCCGACGGTCCGTGATGTTTTTCGAGCCCCCCCCACCCCACTTAACCTCTGAGCTTTAACCACGGGGGAGGGGGGGGGTCCGAACTAGGCGGTCTCCATTATCGCTGACTCAACTATCTAGTGCCCCCAAAATACTTCACCCACCCCCCCCCATTCCGATACCGCTCACCACTCTTACCCCCCTCCGAAAAGTTGTTTTTGTTGTCCACCAAACCGCCGCACCTTTTTACCATTGTATGTATCATTGGTGCCACGTCCACTCTCGCCTACCCACTTCACCCAATCACATCACCTCCCGCCAAGAAGTCATTGTGCCATGAATGGCCAGACTGTTATTCAACGGGCCCACACCTAATTAAACGCCACCAAATCATAGTTTAAAGCTCAAATTTAGCATAATAGCAAGGTTTACTTTGTTATTATTGTCAATTTTTTGTAGGTTTCGAATTCATAGGTAAATTACTAAGAAACACAGTTGAAGAAGATACTTTATCCATTAAAGAGAAATTATCAGTTCTATGTAGTTCAATAATAGGGTTCTCTTTCAACTCTGCTCATAGCTCCCTTCAATTATTATTGGGTGTGGAGCCTGATTATCTTGTTTACTTTGTATCATAGCATTGGACCCCTATACCTTCAAAGGGGCAGCAACGCCGCCCGTAATTAATTGCTGCCGTGGGGGGTCCAGGGGGGCATTGCCCCCGACCCTCTCGGCGGCTTCATGGGCAACGCCCCCGAAGCTAAAAACATATGTAAAATTGCCTTGTAAAATTATAGTAATTTCTAGTCAATCTAGGCCATTCATTAGGAAAATGATCTGATGGTAGAAGTTGTGTTTAGATTAGGGTTTTTTTCCCTAGAAGGAAACCCCCTTGTATATATGAGGGTATTGTATTGCGACTGTGTATCATATGTGTATTCTCGGAGTGAGAAACAGAGAGGGAGACTGTGAGAAAGAACAGAAGATATTACAGCGAATATGCTGTAGGTTTTGTCTTTTCATTTTGTTGGATAATAGAAAGGAAGGACTGGCTGTTCGGGGTGGACATAGCCCAAACTAGGTGAACCATGTATATCTGTGTCTCTCTGGTTTTATGTGTTTTGTGTGCTTGTATTTTTCTGCATATTTTATGTGTTGCATTGCTCCATAATATTTAATTTTCTAACAATTATATCCTCTCCCCAGTACTGATCTGCGAAAAATCCCCCTCTCTATTCCCTTATTCTTTCACCCCATTATACACTTAACAGAGAGAAACAAGCTACAAAAGATAGAGATGCCTCCAAATCTAGATCAACAGCCTTTTAATCCTATCATCTACCCACAAGTGGACCTGGATCACTTGGCCTTAAAATACAGAGGCTATAAAATCCATGAGACAGGTCAGACTTTGATTTATTCTATGTCCATATCTGGCTCAAGAATAAATTTATCAATAAAGCTGATGACATTGGCCTATGGGACACTAAATTACCCTACTACATCTTCCTCAAGACCCATATCTGCCTAGAGTTCATCTGAAAATGCTAATCCTGGTATGATATAAATAAAATATCCATATTTACCCTAGGAAGAGAGATTATGTTCACCATCAATGCCTAATCCATCCAGCAAATGATGCAGGCCCCCACTCCTGAGCAAACCATTCCACTCTATTTTGAAGCCCTTAGGGAACTTTATCCGAAACTTGAAATTGCCAGTAGAGCCAAAACTTTGCAGCTTTTTATGGCCATTGATGCCCCAATGCCTACCAAGAATCCACCCTATCCTTCATATATCTTTCCTGATAGGACCCGACACATTATCATTGTTCTATCTTATTTATTGGGATATCCCACTAATCAGTGGGTAGATGAAGCTGTGATAGGATTTTTTTCCATTATTTCCTTAGATGCTAAACCCACAGTCATGTTTACTTATGCCCGGTTTCTTATAGATTCCATTCATGAACAATTTTTAAATTTTAATATAGAGGAGGTTTTCAAATACACCTCTATATTGGTGTATATGTTTGTTTATTTCCAATCAGCAGGTTTCAATTTCATATGACCAAGGAAAATGAAGATGTTGAGCCTCAATCTGTCATTTTCTAGACCACTCTGCTATTAAAGGACTAGAAGAACTACACATACAAGGATTTTGTGGATTTTTTTGTGCATCCAGCCATCAGTACACTCAGCAACGCGGTAGAGCCAAGTATAAGAGAAGAAATAAGGAAAACTATGCAGCTAACGAAGGAAGTGAAGACAACAGATTGGTACTTGTACCAAAATTACACAGAGATTCGAGTCTATGGGATTGAGCTAGCCCCTTAAAAATTTCCAAAGTTCCTCTTCATGAGGGTCTTTGCACTAGAGTACATAAGGCAAATGATACATGTAGATGAGCTCATCTTTGTTTCTGCAAAGAAGAAGGCTTAGTTCAAGATCAAGATAAAAATTGAGCCTTTCATCTGTAAGATTAGAGTAGCAAGACATGAGACAGAGAAGATACTAAAGGGGATGGGTCTCAACTACATTTTCACTTGTTCTTATGACCCTACAAGGATTATCACCAAGAAAAGGGTGGAAAACAGATCCACACCCTATGTGCACACAAACAGACCTACAATTGAGAAGTATGCCAATCAAGAAGAATGGGTGGTGAACACCCTCCAAGAAGATGAAAAACAGGTAATCTCCACTTTAGGTATCGAGACCCCAACGCCACAAGAAAGGAGGAGTGCAGAAGAAAAAATAGACAAGGGAAAAGAGCACGGGAAAGATATATGAAGCAAGATGCCAAGAGAGGATCAGTCACCTTCGGTGAATGATACCTCTAGTAAAGAATTCAAACTAAAATATAGGAAGAGGGCCAAAATTCACATGGATATTGATAAAGGAAGAGAATCAGAGAAATAAACAATGATTCACATTGCAGACACCCCCAGGACATTTCCATTGGGTGGTCAAGCAATGGCCTCCCTTACATAATCAGCTACAATGTCTCTGAAGCAACAGGGTTTGCAGAAATCTACTTCCAGGCCTACCATAAAATACCAAGGAAAATAAGTTTATGACACATTCAAGGAGATAAAGTTGAGAAATGAGGTGTTGAAGACTAACACATACAATCAATTCTGGAAGTAGGCCCCAAGTTCACAAAGTAGGCTACTGTCAACCTTTGACACTGAGAAAGGAAGGATGCATATGGCATTTCTAGAAGCCTTGGTACCACAACATCAAGGATCAGGAGATTATAAGAAGGAATCATTCGAGTTCAATACCAAGCACATCCATCCTATTGACCAAATGGAATTACACAAGCAAACCGGAGAGTTGGTGGCCTCCACTTTGACAAGTACTGCTATGAGCTTGTCAAAACTTCAAGTATCTTTATCCAATACCCAATCACAACTCAATATGGAGAAAATATTTTCTGTGGCTAAAGACTTAAGGATCAATTCTTTAGAAGATCTAATAGTGAATCTTGGATATGACCCAACCAATGTTCAAGCTGTGGAGGAGTTTTTAAAGAAAAAAAATGTTGACATAGCAACCCTTAGGAAACAACTCAAGATGCCAGGAAAAAAAGACCCCTTCACTAAAGGAATTTAGGAGGATGAGTCACCGAACGTAGAGTTAATGAAGTTATTCATGGAACAGTCTACCTAGATCAAATAGATGGAGACCGAGATGGAGAAGCTACTGAAGGAAAAAGAAGAAGTAGCCCGGGTGGCACTCATCCCTATAGAATCTATCCCCATTTCATCCATTCCATCAGTTGTTCCAGCAACTTCTAGAACATCCAGTTGGATAGATCAGCTGTCCAAGGCCATGGAAAGTATGACTACATTTTCATGGTTATTATTAGATTGAAACAATCTTAAGTTGTATTCACATATAATTACCCGGGTTAGTATTAGAATTTCTTTATCAGTATTTAGCTTAGATTAGATAGTTTTATTTCTTTTAATTTAGTTCCATTTCCACCCATCCAATCCAATCCACTCAGTTATAAGGAAACTGGTCCTTTAAATCCAGTCGGAGCCACCATCCCAAACAGAAAAGGAGCTGTCTTAAGGTCCCGGGCGGGTGGTTTTCTTCCCCAATACTTGAAGCGGGAATTTTCTAGGCTTCAACCTGCAGTCATAGTAGATTAAGAAATTGGAGGCACAAATAGGCATCCTGATGGATCAAAAGGCTAGATCTAAAACTGCCCATGAGATAGCCAAAAAGTAGATTGAGAGGTTGGAGAAGTCAGAGAAGGAATTTTTGGCCAGCATCATTCTGGGCCAAATGAAGATGACAATTTGCGACAGTATCATAGATTCATTGGATGCAATCTGGCATTCCATCCACATTATTTTTTAACAGAAAGAGTTGATTGAGAAATTCACAGTGTCTATTGAGAAAACAAATCAGGAATTGGGAAATATGCCAATCACATCCCCCAAGGTCATAACTCCAAAATCAGTTATGAGCTTGAAGAGTTGGATGTACAGGACAAAACAATGACCATATTAGAGGTAAAAAGGTTCCTCACTAAGAGGAATTTGGTGAGACAACTGGAGGAGAAGTGTGAATTGGACATGGCCATCAGCAAATTCTTGAACAAGATTGATCCCCTGAGTGAAAAATGGTTGCCCTCACTATATGTAATTAATAACAAGCTGGTCCAAAAGGGATATTATATGACCATGCTCAGAGAAATAGCTAAGGATAACACCAAATTTTCCAACATCAAAGGAAATTTGACTGGGAAAGTTGTCTTGGATCTCTTAAGTAATGACATCTTTATTCAACATGAGCTGAAACATGTTTTCTTCACCAGGCCCACTTTTAGCAAATATGCAACGGTGGATGAAGTGTACCAAAAGGTCATAATTAGGCAAGAAGGAGTGGGGAAAATTGTGCATGTTCCAAGATTGAAAAGGCACAATGGACACATCAAAAAATCCACCAATTGATTAGAAGTGCCAACATCACATCATCTTTAATGATCGAGCAAAGGTGGCCCAAAGGTAGATCTAGAAGTCAGAGCCACCCATCATTGCCTCTTCATGACCACCTCAGCCATCTTCAAGCCTACTTTTTGGATTCATGAAGAGCTACCTAAGTTTTTGAATTCATGAAGAGTTGCCGAAGTTAATTCTACAGGGGGTGTTTTTTTAGAAATTTTTTGTTCGGGCCTTGCATGGCCACACTTGTCTAGTTTTTTCTTATTGTAATTAATGAAAGTTTCCGAAATAGATTAGGGAAACTAACATAGTTGTTAGTTAAATACTGCGTACATTGGAAGTATCAAGGGTTGGTTGATTGGAACCTGTTGAAACTCTCATTGTAAGAACTATTGCATTGGAGAAACTATAATTTTTGGAGCTGGGCATCAATAATCAAAGACTGTTTACAAGATACATGAGCTGTGTTAAATGCTGTTGTGCTACTTCTCTGTGTTAAATGTTTCCATTTCTTTCCTTTTTTTGCATCTATTCATATGATTGTAAACTACAAATTTTAGATTAAGATTTGTTGTCGGAGCACCTTAATTCTATATTTCTTTACAATCTGAATGTTTTCTACTGAAGTCTTAATTGCTCTTTAATCACTACTGAACACTACTATTTCCTCCACCTCATAATTCACACTTCTCTAAAGATCCATTTAGCACAGTTAGCTTTCCTTGGGATGCTCTTGAAAAGTTGATGCACCAATCTAGCCTTTTGACTCCATAGCCCAATTGATTAGTCCCTGCAAACCTGCTCATCCAACCAACAAAATGAAAAAAACCAATATCACCACCACTGTAACTAGCCTAACATCAACATCCATAATATTAAGGTAAAATTAAATTATAAATATAGAGAACCCTCTCTAAGTCCAAGAAGGCTAGGTCCTGGATTCCAAAGAGGTTTGATGCTGTCCTATATCGTTTATTCTTGCCAATCTTATAAATTATAGGGCCACAACATGTGTAAGTCCCTAACTTGGTTGGATTTTGCATAATTTCATATGGGCTATTGTTATAATTTAATTAATGATCACAAGTAATTTTTATTATGGTTGATATTTCATGGTTACTATTCTAGTTATATGTTGTTTATATACCTTGTGATATGATGTGCTCCAACTATGTCTCTTGTTCATGATTTGATAGTTTATTGTATGTTTAACGAATGTATGGGCTAACAAGTGTTGTTGCAGCTAGCTTGAGAAGGAATTGAGCCTTCTTGGTGATTTTCAAATGAGGTTTAGAATTTTATGATCAGATATACATTCATGACATTTAGCTTATATGTTTATCATGTGTTTAAGGAAATGTATATCATGTAATAGGCATGTTTTGGTCAAGATATTGTTCAATTTTTTAATTTTTTTCCTTGTTATCATGTTATTTTTGTTTCTAGAAACATACATGCAGTTCTGGGAAGTGGTCTACAGGATTTCTTGAAAAATTGGCATAGATCTCAGATTTGTGTGCACATAACCAGAGGTTTTTTGTCATAAAAACATGCAGGTAGGCTTATGGGTGTGGTTGGAGCCTCATAACCACATGCACATTTTCTCAAGGGTGTGGTTTAGGTGTTAGGTAAGTGAAAATAGTTCCATAACAAGAATTGATCATCTGGTGTGGTTGTCAGGCTCCTTAGTGGTTTGTAGTCTTTGAGGGATGTCAATAAATTATTGGAATGTAGGCCTCACTTCCATCACTAGAACTTGGAGGTTGAGTTTGTAACACCCTCCTCCTACATATACACAAGTAACCGAAAAAATGGGGTAAAAATGTGATGAATAGTTACTATGATATGATTCAACTCCCTATATATCAGTTAAGGAAGTGGAATTGACAGAGCATGGCCAACCTGACCTTCTACACATGCAACAAAACCCCAAGAGCCATCCAACCCATCCAGGTTACCAACCCCTGAGAGAAACTAACATTTCGCTACACTAAAGCTTTAGTCTATCCCTTGACATGGGCATGCATGTGACTGGGACCTTTCAGTCACTCCCAAAACAAGGCATGCCTTCGACTAGGGACTTTTCTAGGTAGTTTTGTGCCAGTGACTCTGGAATTTTGTGCCACTTTTTCAGCACCAAGAATCAAGCTACTACCCAGAACTCCATGAAACTTTGATAAATGGAAAATAACATCAAAATAATTATGTGAATGAAAATAATTGAATAAGGAATTGATTGGACCCATACTAGCCATGACCAAAATTTCATTAAACATGTCACAAATATGAAATATATAGATTTAAATAACACATTTGAGCATAGGGATCTCACACTTATCTAAGAAGCACTAAGAAGCATTCATACCTCATCACAATAACTGCATTACCATATATTAATCCATACCTTCATTGTACATTCAATGATTAACCAAAAAAAGATGAGAGCCATACATTATCACTATCATAAAACTCAGTCATAACCAACATATAACCAACAAAAATATCAAGGATATAATATCCATATAAACCATCTTATAAACAAGTATATTTACCCATAGAATACAAATTAGAAGAAGCTATTAATAATGAGTGCAAAGGATAACTAGGTTTGGGATTGCCACATTCCAGCTGACCATAGATTGGTTAACCAAATCTCTCTTCACTCAATCATTCACATGCCATATTCCAAGAATGAATTTGGGATCTCATAAAACAAATCCATCAAAGCCAAACCAGATCTTCCAGAGGCCAAACCGCCTCAACCCTCAACCAATGATTCCACCTCACAGTTAGACATCACTAACCATCACTAGATTGGTCTTTGCCCAAGTTGTCCAGTGCTAAAGAGTGTTTGTTCCAACAAAGGCTTTAGTACTAGTGACACAATCCACATCCGCTATCAGGATGGAGAGTGTTTGTCCAACCAAGCCTCTAGGACTAATAACTCAATCCACCAAGGTCTCTAGAGTGTTTTCCCAACCAAGGCTCTAGGATTAGTAACTCAACCCAAGTTGTTACAGGGCTCCAGAGAATTTGTCCAACCAATTCTCCAGGAACTAATAACTCAACCCGCAACCAACTGAACATGAGAACCAACTAGAAAAAAAGGGGAAAACTACCACAACACCATGGCTATCTAGGAAATGGAAAATCTAGGAAAACCCACTGTCAATCTAGGAAACCCCGCATGCCAATGATAGATCATAACCAAATAACCACATGCATATGCCATGCATGCCAAAACTAGTAAGTAAATCATACATGCAACTTGATGTCTGCAATAAAAACAGATTGTACTTGCTGATCCTGATGTCCTATTGTGCTTTCCTACTTATCCTTTGACTTATTGCCCCAAATCCCAAGTATTCCACACTCCTCCAAGAGTTCTCCAATAAAACCTTAAGTTTCCAAGAGTATGAGAGAGAGAGAATAGAATGAGAGCTTCAAAACTGAACTAAAAATAGTCTCTGTACTGATCCTCAAAATCATTTTTATTAATGAGGCCTCTAATTTCTTCAATTTTCAATTATTTTCCTTAATTTTACTCCTAGCATGCAACCTATGACCTTTCACCTCCTTTTTCTCCTATTTTCCATCATTTTCATAAATAAAAACCCAATTAATGTCTTATGCCTTTCTAAAGTCTTAGCCATTTACTCTGCCAATTTCCATAGGCATAATAAACCAAATGAACACCCACACTAGGATGTTTTTACCAACATTTAACTTGAGATAATGTCCCGTGACCATGGCTATTATTTTTCCTTTATTAATGTTATTACATGAAGTTTTAACCTGAGGTTGTTACAGACCCCTCCCCCTGTAATATCCCAAAAGGGAGAATGCAATAATACAAAAACAAAATAAATAAACTACATCAAAGTAAACAATTAATCTAAAGACAACATCAGAATGTACAGAATAGATGAGCCATTTTATTACATAGGAGGTGGATAAACAGTACAACAGTGCTAAAAATATGAGACAATCAAGCCAAAGATATGGCCTAGAATGACCCTGAAATGATCCCACAAGAGGGGCTACGTAACTGTTGGAAGGAATACTGCATCGTCGCTACTGCAACTGTTGGAATTGCAATTTCTGGAAAAATATAAATGTAGATCTAGGCAGCTCTGGAGCTCTGATGAACCTGAAAATATAGATCTGGGCTCTATGATGGATACCCAAGATAACCCAAAAAGGATTTTCTAGATCTATCAATCTAAAAAAATCACCCTCTTAGGGCTTACACATACAACTGTTGGGTATGAAGATCTGAAGCATAATATGAAAATATAGCTGCAATATGATGTTGTTGTGAAGGAAAATCCCCTCTATAGACAAAGTTGATCCCTCTAGCCCTAGGGTGGGTCTAGCAACAAGGGAACATGCTGGCTTCTAAATTCCTAGTTCATAAATGAAATGTGGATTGGAATAGATGTCCTACCTCAATCCAATGCTCTTGATGTAGTATGTTGTAGTGATCCCTTGATCTTCTTCCTTCAAGCCTTGCACTCCATTGATAGAGACATTCATACTCCTGCATAAATATAAAGAAAACACTAACATGATACAAACATACATATTCATTTACAATTATCCAACTAGTCAAGGAGAGTTAGAAAATTTGAATACTAACATAGACAAATATGGAACTAGAAAGAAGTCATGTCATATTAATATATATAAAAGGGAGTTTAGAACCTACACCTTGACGATGTAGACCTACTTTGATGGGTTCATTGGGGCACGTCTCAAAGCATTCGTTCATCAAGTCATCTCAAAGAGGAAAAAGGCTCAAACTCTCTCTCACAACTATGGATTATTCTCTGCTATCAGCTCTTGGTATATTCTAGCTATCTCTGGCTAGCTGGTTCAATGGAATGAAGAGGGATTTATAGGAGTGGAGGATGAGCTCTGGGATCCACTTATGGTGGAGGAAAGGTCTATTCATTTGGGAAGTTTCATTTTTGTAGGAACTAAAAGGCCAAAGGGAGAAACTCAACCTCATCCAGTCGAAAAACATCCATGACTCCACTCACGAAGATGTTACATCTTAGAAGCTTAATTTCCATATTAAAATAACATCCAAAATTAGCTTGGCATGGGTGCTCTTCATATACAGAGCGACCATGGCATGAGGCCCAGTGTAAATCTAGCCATTGACGCGAGGTGATAACTACACAACTGCGCTGACCCAAAAATATATGTTTTAAAGGGTCAACTTCAGAAATGGTCAACAGAGATTGTGTTCCTGACATGTTAAGGGATTCAATGAAATTCATTGCGATGTGTGAGAGTACACAGGAGTCACCCTGATAACCCTCCAATATTCGCGATGGGGAATGTAGGGACAGTGAAAAAATTCTATGTAAAAGATTCCCCCTAAAGCATGAAGTTCGAGAGAGAGGGAGGGGTGAAATGATTTATGATAACATGCCCAAACCAAAATTTCATTGTAAGAGGACCTACAAGATCAAGTACGATTGATATCTCTAATACATGAATATGTGGTACAGGCGCAGCTATCCATAATAAAGAATGTGTAATAAGATCTAAGGTATGGACACATCAATCAAGTGAGAAGGATCATCAAATTGAGTCAGGTATTTTCACAGCCATCCAATCAGAAGATTCATGCATATAGTCATGATAAACCAAATTGTCCCATAACTTGGATTTCATCAGACAAAACCCAGGGTCTTGTGCTCTGTCCCGACTCGAAAAAGTACAAATTCAGGCATGTGAAAGAATGAGTTGAAGTGAAACATGCAAGAAAGTCGCCTTATTACCAGCCAATGATGGAAGCGGAATTCAGGCACGATCCCGGAGGCAACATCAAAACTGCTTCGGGCCTAGGATCTAGCCCTCCTAGACCCAGACAGGGATCTCTCTATTAGATATAACTTTGTTTGCCTTAGAATTTTAGGCTAGTTAATGGGTTCAGAGTTTGGATTTTGAATTTGGTTTGGTGGGGGAAGTAAGCGAAAAGGGCCATTGGGCAATGGAGTCAAAGGCTTGGGTGATCAATTTGGAGAAGTATTAAACATGAGTGAAACAGGGAAAGCTATGTGTACTACTTTGGATCTCTGAGAATAAAATGGAATGGGAAGATACAAGAAGAGTGGACATCAGTAGAAATTGAGGAGTAATTAAGAATTCCTCAATAAGACTGGAATGTAAGGTTAAGAAGAAACCATGGATAAATTAAGAATTCCTCGATTTGGCATCAGTAGAAAACATAGACTATTGCAAACACAACCAGAATAGGGTGCTCTAGATAACAAATCCTATTCTTCATTTTCTAGTTTACAATAAGAATTAAGGAATACTAAGAAAGGAAGATAATGGAAAAACACATAAAAATAGAAGAAAATTTCACCATTTCAAACACCACATGAATCCTGAACAACTCCTCTTGTATTACTTTGCAAATAGTCACTCAAGACACAATGAAAAAATTTCTAGAATCGAACAGTTTCTCATTACAAATCCCCACCTCCCCATACTTCGTTTGAATGAGGTATATATGCTAATCCTACTAACTGATTACAATCAATGCTGTAACTAACAATTAATTTCTTATTAACAAGACAACAGAGAAGGACTAGCATTATTTGACATGTGTGAATAAAACAGTTGGAGTTATTAAGGACATATGGACATCTGGCACTATTTGATTCCCTGAAATCAGGTTTTTTATATGTTTTCCGGTGTAAATCCTATCAGGCCTGATACTTGTGCTATTTTGATTGTCCTTTGAGTGATAAAATCTGGAGTGTTATGTAGGTAAATCATCTCTGTGGATAGAGACGATCCCTCTAGCCCTAGGGTGGGTCTAGTAACAAGGAATCATGCTAAGGTGTAGGTTCCTAGATATTTGAATGAAAAAGGACGCGATAAGATAGCCTACCTATGGCCCAATGATGTTGTCGGCAATCGTAGTGGTGATGAGAACTGCTCGCTCCTGATTTGGCAAGTCACAATCCCTTCGCTTATCGCACTTGGACACCTGCACAAAGATCAGAAAATGAAAACCACATCCCACATACTAATTTCATCCAAAATCTACTAGTCAGTCAGAGAAGACTAGCATATTGAATTCGATAAAGATAAAACACAAGGCGGGAACCAAACAATAGTCACTTATATTAATAGGTAGAAAGAAGAGATACAACCATGCTCTAACGTTGCAGTCTCCTCTAGTGGGGCTCAGGTGAAGCATGTCTCAAAGCTCGTTGGGGAATTCAGACGGGATAAGGGACCTTTTGATGGATTTCTCCTTGTTCTACCTTCCCAATAACTCAGTTATTCAACTATAGCTTAGTCTTTCAAGTTCAACACTTTAGCTGTATAATTCTCTTTGTTCACTTAGTTTTCATAAAGAGAGACGGCTTGTTTATATAGAGGCAAAGGAGGAGGTTGGGATCCCTACAAAGGTGGAAAGAGGCCTATCCTTTAGGAGTGTTCCAAGGGAGGTGGAAACTACTAACTAAAGGAGGAGGCCCATGGTTGTTTCAGTTCAACCACTCCCAGTGACTCATCCCCGAGGTGGTTGGAATGGAACCTCCACCTATATTTTTAAAAAACATTTCATAAATAGCTTGGCATGGGTGCTTAACTGACATAGAGCGTCAAGTGGCATGGGCTTAGTGTAAAATTTCTAGGTCAGCGCGAGGTGGTAAAGGGCTACTCGTGCCAAGGAAAAAATAGGTATTTTTACAATTCTGCTTAGGGAAATTTCAACAAGAAGAATTTTGCCTTCATCAAAAGGGATGAAACGATGTTATTTGCAAAGCATGACACTGTGCATTAGTCATATAAATGACCCTCCAATGTGTGAGTTGGGGATTGCAGGGACAGTGAAAAAATATTGTGTAACAGATGCCCCCTAAAGCATGAGGTCCGAGGGAGAGGGAGGGCAAAATGCTTTATGAGAACGCATTTGAACCAAACACCGATGTCAGAAAACCTACAATTACAAGTACAACTGATATCTCTGATAAATGAACATGTGGCATGGGCGCAGCCATCCATAATAGAGTATAAGAAACTGAGATCTAGGTATGGACGTAGCCATCCAGTAGTAAAGATCAACAAATAGACTTAGGTATGGTCACAGCCATCCAATCAAAGAGTCATGCAATAAGTCATGATAATATACAAAGAACCCACAACCTAGATTTTATCAGACAAAATCCAAGGTCTTGCGCTCCATCTCGACTCGAACAAGTACAATTTCTAGCATGCGAATGTATGAGTTGAAGTTGAACATGCAAGAAAATCATCTGATTACTAGCCAATGATTAAAGTTGTTAACAGACATGAGAGGAACCACCAATAATGACAATGGATCTCAAGGTATGAAAGGTACAATCCATAGGATGTGAATAGTGATTTGGCGTCGAACACTTGTGGAGTCAGTCGATCGAAGGCCAATGATGTGGACCTTGCGTCGAATGCGAAGAACCTGCCATTAAGGCATGCAGGCTCCAAGGTATCGGAAGGGAGTCTCTAGATCAGATTCATGGATAATGAGCTAAAGTCGACAGGAAGTGACCTGATCGAAGGAGGGTCATAATTTTTCCCACATCATCGACACGAGACAAAGGAATATGATGTTTGTGAATCAGGACCAACAAAGAATCATAGGGAGGTTGAAAAAAAAATGCAAAGGCAAACTTCTCTTGAACATATCAATAGCACAACACTGGATTTGGCAGTATTTGACATCAAAGGATCTAAGGTTATGATGACATGGAAAAGAGAGAGTGAGAGGTAAAAAAATATTACCCAAACCCATGGAGGCAAACATGACGAAATGAGATGTACCCAACCCGACACGAATGCAGACAAGTGCCATGTTCAAGAGTGACATATTGCCAACACAACTAAATTTTGGTTCCATTTTCCCCCACCATTTCTGGCAAGTACCCCAATTATTTTTGAAAACAAGCTTGAAGAGGATAACATATGCTTGCACTATAAGTTTGTCCTTCGGACAAATCCATCCTAGTACATTTTATGAGCCCTAGGAAGGCGGAACTCAAATAACGTCATGATGACGAGATCCAATGTCATCAGGATTTAACAAGTCTGACAAAGGGAGAACTCAACATCTTTTCATGTTTAGAGAGTTTGAAAAGAAGGTAGAAAAGAAAACTCCAGCAGTCCCTTTTCGTAGGTAGTCTCACAGATCCGAAAAGGTAGAAAACTGTGTCTGAGAGAACCTCTTAGTCGCGATAGGCTAAGGTATTCCTTTTTCGTAAATAATCCATCCCAGCTCGAAAAAGGGTTAAACGTATATTGGGTAGATATCGTTTCGCAGCCATTTAACGAGTTCAAAACGACAAGCATCTCAACAATATTTTCAATTTTAGAGATTCAGAAAAGAGCTAAAAGATGACTCCAGTTGTGACTTTTTCGTGTTTTTACCGAGTCTGAAAAAGTGTAAAATATAACTCGTCACTTCATCCTTGTCACATGAAAACTTGTTGCTGCACAAGAGACATGTATAAAACCCATTTTCTGAAAATAATATCTTAAAATAATAATAAAAAAATGCCTTAAAACCTAATTAGGGTTGTGAAAAAGTTATAAAATGCCAAAAATAGTAAAAAACAATTACTTTTCACATTTTTCCTCCTGTGGAGCAATTTTTACCCATTTTACTATGTAATCTTGCGGCGACGATAGTGGCCAATCTAGTACATCAATCGCAAATTCGTCAACTCCAGGTAAGAGCTGAGATCCCTCTTGTCATTTTAAGCTATTTCTTATTTCCTGCATTTGTCAATTTTGAATTTGGGGGGAGAAATTGTAAAATTTAGGGATGTGCGGTCGGCGCGGGTTTCGAGCATGGAGTCGCACTGACTGCCCTATTTTTAACATTAGGGCGCGCCCATTGGTGCGACTGTTTTAGAAACAGTCGCACCAACGACACAAACCAATTTCAAGAAATAATACATACCAAATGTCCCAATTTTTTACAAATTCAAGGATAAATATTGACTAATACCACTTGTATGTGTGTGTTTGCAGGTAGAAAAGAGAAAAATGGTCATTGAATGGAAAGAACGGGAACATAGTGAAGAAGATGAGTTAGCCATGGAAAATGAGGGAGTTATGGAAGCCCTCAGGAACTGTGGTTTGAAAAAATTCTTCCTCACACCATGTCTCCAAGCCCAACCAGAATTGCTACAATATCTTATTAGTATATGGGACTAAAATAAAGAGAAGTTCATCCTACAGGATCAAGAACTTGAGATTGATGTTTTTGATGTGTACTTCATCACAGGATTATCACGGAGAGGTGCATCACCATTCCTAACCAGCACTCGACCCTGCATGGAAAACATGTCCATGGTGATAGACATGGTATGTTGAGGAGCACGGAAAGGATCCAGTAGTGGGAAAGTTGATATACAAACTATCCCAGATTTGACACTACGTGTGGTATTGCATACCATCACACATGTTGTGGGATCACAAGCACCACACAAAGCAACAAATACACAATTTCTTCTTGCTGTGGACTGCATGGCTCCAACCCTCTTCAACTAGGTAGAGGCGGTGACCATAAACATGAAGCACCAATTAACCAAATGCAAGAAGACCAAACTGAAACAATTTGGTTATGGATCCATCCTGGTGTCATTCTTCTTGGAACGATTACCAATTTTTCAGCGATAGGAGGTCATAGTTCCGAATCCACGAGCGAGAGAACCACGGAAGGCTCGATGGGCAGCACTGATGCCAAGGGCAGGGAGCAGCCAAAAAATGTCTTAGAGGCTGGAATTTTTTGATTAGCTCTATCGACAACTGATTGTAGTGGAGGATTGGCCCTACTTTGGCACAGACTTCACTGATGACCCAAACCTCCCACTCTCGGAGGGAGAAGAGTGGGATGAAGATTTGGGTAAGACTCAATTTTTTATTTTATGAGTATTATGATTTTTTTTGTTTATGTATTTTCTGACATTAAATCCATGTGATGTATATGTTGGCCCAGAGAGACCTGTCGGCATTTCATCAACATCGAGGCAAATCCATTGCGATTTTGACCCTCAAGGTGAGGGCAGCGACGAAGATGAGATAGTGCGCAACCTGGAGGGGATTACCCGAGGAGTCCCAGATTATGCATGTTTTGATGATGTTCCTTGCGCCTATTAGAGACACACTGTAGGATTTCCCAGCTGAATTCACCACTTGCTGAGGAGGCTAGTATGGGTCGTGACATGTTATCACAAGCATCATGTTGATTAGACACCTAGGTTTATTTTATCTGCATATTTTGCGAGACATGATGTCTCAGGATGTAACAGAAAAATAGACATATTTTTTGACGTTATGATTCACACAGTTGCAAACATGCGATATATATATATATATATATATATATATATATATATATATATATATATATATATATATATATATATATATATATATATATATTTCTTTACATGGATCTTTTTACATATGATGATGCTTTTACAAATTATGAAAATGTCTATATAATACAATGTTAGCCACTATATCAGTTAATGTGTTCATTCATCTAGGAATATGTTGATAAGTAATGAAATCAAAATGTCTTTCCAACAAACAAATACATAAATACAATCTCAGAATGTGTGGATTTATAACCGAATAATGATTATTGAGTTGTAGAACAACAAGCTGTGAATCTAGATTTACAATAAATGTGTGTATGCCGAGGTTAATTGCCTCAGTTAATAGCTCAATGACAATGCTATATTCAGCGACATTGCTTTTAGTTCATCTTAGACAAATACCTTGCAGGTCTATCAACTCACCAGCGGGATTATAAATTACCCAGGCTATGGAAGACAAATTCCTAGTACTGTGGGAAGCACCATTTGCGAAACCGACATAAGGGGTAATAGACATATGCACAATAAGAAAGACACAATAAGCAAGAAAATGCTCACAAAGCACACCAAACCAAAAAACATGTACAAAAATTAAAATAACACCTATGTACACCTGATATGCACAAATGACTCATGCATAATAATTTTGAGATACAACCCATTTCTGGGTTGTTCAAGAGGATTGCCTTCTTAGTCAATTAGCTCATAGGCCCCATTTTTAAACACACATTTAATGATGTAGGGCCCATGCCACATAGGTTGAAATTTACCTGCCCCCAGCTTATCATGAGCTTGGTCATACAGGAGGATGAGATCTCCTTCAATGAAAGAGCGAGGGGAAACTGATTGATCAAAATGAGCTTTGACTCACTTCTTTTGTGCTTCGATGACCAAAGAAACTAAGGGATGAGTTTTATGTAACCTCTTTAAGTAAAGGAAACACTCTTCTTTCGGTGAAGTATTAGGCATTAATTCCATAGCTAGCTTGAGCGAAGGTATTTCACATTCAATCAGGAGAGTAGCTTCTAGATCGTAAACCAAATGAAAAGAGGTGAATCCGGTCGCACTCTTCACTGAGGTTTGATATGCCCAAAGAGCTGAAAATAACATGAGATGTGAGTTTTATTTGTGGATCCCAATCGTACACTGAAGCATTGTGACAATAAATTTATTCACAGCTTCAACCCGGCCATTGGCTTGAGGGTAGTACGGTGTTGAACTGTTGTGACGCAGACCCAAATTAGAAGTTAACTCTGCCACCATATAATGCCGAAAAATGGGAACCATGATCGGTAACGATGGCTTGAGGGACACCAAACCTAGCAATAATATGATTGAATATGAACTGTCAGCGGCAAGTGTAGGCATTTCTTCGGCCCATTTGGTGAAGTAGTCCATGGCTACGATGATATAAGCATGCCCCTCGTCCGAGTGAGGGTTACACATCATAAAATCGATGCCCCATTTGGAAAAGGGACCAATGGTAATGACAAGGTGAGGGGAATAGGTGGCACACGCATCTTGCATTGATAAATTTGGAAATCATGGCATTTACAAATTGCGACAATACAGTCTTTGAAAATGGAAGGCCAAAAATAACCGGCACAAAGTATCTTTTGTGCAGTAGCGTAACCAGACATGTGACCACCACAGGTGCCATTGTGACAATCATTCAACACTTTCTCAGCTTCCTCGAGGGTCAAACATCGGCAAAGTATGGAATCAACTCCAACGCGATGGAGCGTATCTTTGACTATGCGATAAGGTTGGGAGTGATGCCGGGTACGACGACGGGCGTCCTTTCCAACTCAGACCGGAATGTGGAAGTCTAGAGATATACGATGATATCACCGTACCAGGGGTCAAGGGTGCTAATCAAGAAAATTGTATCATCTAGAATATGGTCCTCACAACGAGACAGAGCAGAGTCGGAAGGGAGGGAACAAATCAAATCAACAAAAACTAGTGATTTCTTTGTTTTTGTAGTAGTAAATTCCAAATCGAACTCTTGGAGGATAATGATCAACTTCAAGTATTTTCCCCCCAGAAATTTTCGAGACAAAATATAGGTCATGGGGTTGCAATCGGAAATCACAGTCACCATACACAAGAGGATATAATGTTGAAAGCGTTGAATGGCCTGGACCGCAGCTAGTGCTAACTTCTCGACATGAGCATAACGTGTTTCAGGATCGAGAAGGTTACGATACAAGTAATAAATAACATGCTCATGATTGTTATCATCGTTTTGAACCAAAACCATGGCAATTGTACTAAAAGTGGCAGCTAGGTAGAGGGAAAAATCACGATGATAATTTGGTGGAAGTAACAAAGGAGCGTTGACCAATAATGTCTTGAGTGTATCAAAATATTGTTGAGCAACCCCATCCTAACAGAAAGGGATGTCCTGTTTCAAAATTCGCATGTATCCTTTAGCTACTTCAGCATAGTTTGGTATAAAATGGCGTAGAAAATTGGCCTTAACTTGCAGACCCTACAATTGATGTAATGAGGATGGAGAGCGGAGATTTACAATAGCCTCAACCTTAAGTGGATCGAGGTGAATTTCATCTTTAGATACGATAAACCCTAAAAGTATACTGGAATCAACGCAGAAGACACACTTATGCGGATTAAGTCGGATGTTTTAGTGTCGACAACGAAGAAAGATCTGACGAAGATGGTCTAGATGGTCCCTAAGCTTATCTAAATGAGCCAGAAGGTCATCCAGGTAAGGTTGAACAATGTGATGAATGTCATGAAAAGCGTAGGACATCGCGCGCTGGAAAGTGGCCCCGGCATTCTTCAAGCCAAAAGGGAGTTTCTTGTATGCAAAGGTACCCTAAGGATAGATAAAATTCATCTTATGTTGATTAGCCAAGAGAATGTTAATCTGATTATACCCAGAAAAGTCATCCATAAGGGAAAAATCTCACTCCCAACATAGTCGTCAATGATCTGATCGATGAAGGGAGTGGGATAATTATCCTTAGGACAGGCCCAATTTATGTCACGGTAATCAACACAGACATGGATATTTCCTTGTTTCTTATCGACAGGAACGTTGTTCGAAACCCAATCTGTCAAGGGAATTGGATAAATGAAACCAACTTTGAGAAGTTTTTCAACTTCACTTTTAATGGATGTAGCCTTTCTAGGGTGCACCAGACGAAGACGCTGGAAAACAGTCTTCGAACCGGGATAGGTAGGGATTTCATGCACCACTATACTAAGATCGATGCTGGGCATTTCTTCATAGGACCATGCGAAAAAAATCATATAATTCATGGAAAAGGCTAGTGTAAACTTGGACTTCATCTAAAGAACAAGTGACTCCCACATCGATGTTCTCGATGATTCCTGATTTCACGGAAATATCAATAAGCATCGTCTATGTGATATTTCTCAAGTTACCTTCTGTAAAGACTTCATGTGTCAAAATTGGCGTTTGAAGTGAAGGAGAAGGGACTTGAGACACAAAATGCTCAAGACATGTAGACATAGCCCCGAGGCCAGGCATAAATGAAGAACGATGATGACCATTGTCCCACGGCAGGTCTTCGAGAGACATGGTTTCCATAATGGCTTTGTCAGAAGGAAACTCTTCTTTCAAAGGATCAGGCGAGTCTGAATCACTAAGCCATGGAGATTGAGAATACACGTTAAGAGACAAGCTCAAAGGAGCACCATCAGAAGGTGGAGTATTTGAGGCAGCAATGATTTCACAATAATTGATTTCAATTGGACTCAAAGGCATTGATTCTCCATATGAATCAACCTGTTCAGGAAAAGGAATAATCCATGGGTCATCATACCGAGAGATCATATTAATTTGAATAGTCTTTGGTGGTGAAAGGGTAAAAATACCCATGAGGGCTATATCCTCGAAGAGACCTGGCCCAACGCTCTCGAAGGGAGTAGGAAATGCATAGATTGGGGTACCGACAACATCATAGTGATGAGGAGTAAGATAGGAAAAATAAACAGGATTACCATATTCATCATAATGGTGTGGCGGATTAACAGGAGCATGAGCCTGCTAAAAAACCTGAGAGTTCTGTTGATGAATAGCCAATATATACTCTTCAAAAGTGAGGCCACCAGGTATCTCAGTCAAGGCTGCTAGTGACTGAGTGACCGATGTAGACGTATCCACATAGAAAGTAGGTTGAACTGGGACAGATGTAACAACAATCGACGAAGCAGGTGTCGTCGATGACAATTCTAACGATGGAAGGACTGGACTCCTAAACAGAGTAGATGCTACCATGGAGGCAACACCAGCAATAATCTGACCTAAATACATATATCTGGCTAGAAGTGACACTGATGGTGAATATTAAGCAAACAGCTGAGTGGTGTTTTCAGGGAAAAGTTGATACTCTTCTGTAGAAATAGGAATTCCATCACTACTAATAGGACCTGATGTGTCCATGTCTGACTCCTCCGTAAGATCCTCGAAAATACTAAGGGGACTAGGAGGTATAAAAATAGCTAAAAATGGGTATCCCTATGTAAGAGGAGGTAATTATTCCTCTTCCCCAAAACCAGACCAAGCGCCCAAGGGAGGCCAATTGAACTCAACTGGCTCATCAGCGGGAGACCGGGTAGCGAGGGGTAAGACTGAGGGGAGAATAGGATGTTGAAGCTTGGGAGACCTAGAGGATTGAGGAGTTTCGAATGAAATATCCAGTAAAGGAATACCTCTAGAAGGGAGCAAGGATGACGAAACCAGTGGTTCCGCCACCGTGACTGCTTCTCAACAAGAAGGAAAAATAAATATCCGAGAAAAGACTTAAAAAAATAAGGCAAACAAAAACAAGCCAAGTGCTAAAACTTTTATGGGCGTGTGATCATGGGTAGTTTATTTTACGACACTGAAACCAAACTTTGTTTTCTCATGTTTTAAGAGTCAAGAAATAGGAAAAAGATGACTCTAGTCACTTTCAATTTTGAATGAGCGTGAAAGGACAAATTCTAGATGATCTTTTCAAATTTAAGGAGTCAGTAAAGATAAAAAATGACTGCTCATGTAATATAAGCAAGAGGGTATGCCAGGTTTCCATGAAATGCCATATACACCTTGGTGATCAAATGAAAGAGAAATGACCAAGGAATTAACGTACATGCAGGTAGTCTCCCCGAACATTGTGTTCGGTGTATCACGGTTACAGGGTGGCAGACTCGGCTTCTTATGGATAAAAGGATCTCAACCTAGAGGGGTCTCCCTTTATATACTCGATGATACGGGGAGCGCAAGTCCGTACTAGCACTGTCTGGAGCCAGATGACGAATGATAGCTACTAGGTTTTAAGACGCCGAAACACGTCTCTAACTTAGACCACTATAATATTTCGTTAGGTTTCAATGTTGCCTTAGGTTAATTGAAATAAATTTTAACGTTGATCTTGGATTAGGTTTCAATTTCTAGGCCTTAATGTATGTCGGATCTGAAATCTTCCTAAATAGAAAACTATATGCAAAAGGATACCATTTGTCAAGCCATAAAAATGTATCTTTCAAACACCTAATTAGCTTACATTAATCATCAATCCGAGAGCAAATTTTTATTTCAAGAGTGTACTTTGTCTGAGGCTGCAATTAAATAAGAGTAATGCTATGAAGATGTAGTACAGAATTCTGAATACAAGAATAAACAAATGCTTGTAAAGGAATCTAATTACAGTAACATAAATGGAAATGCTCTGAAACCTTAATTAAATCAAGCTGTAAAACATCGATCAGGAATACAGTAGCAATAAATCGTTCCCTTAGAAATTGATGCAAGATAACCAATCTGGGGACTTGGAAGAAATAACCAGTGTCCTCTACAGTTGGTGATCTTAAAACAATCGAAATGGAATCAAGCTCGAACTACTTGTTGATAAAGATAACTGAAAGGAACTGAAAAGGCTAAAAAGGAACAACAACTTGTAACTCCTATGCATACACAACAATTGTAACCAAACTATTTGCTAATTTATAGCTATGAATCAGAAATAAGCAATAACTAGAAATGGAACAACAATATAATTTGAATAGAAATTACAAACTTAACTAATCTCAATACTTCAATCTATTGCCGACCAATACTATAGATCAATCAATCACAAATAATCGTAGACTAATAGAATAATAACTTAGAATCGAATACAGAAAAGCAAAGCTTTCACAATGATAGCAGGATAAATGAACATCGAATGTACTTCTTACAAAGAATCAAATAGCAATGCAGTTCATTAATGAATATGTATTCAATCTAACAGCAGTCAATCAACTCTGTAATCGAAATAAATAGTAAACACAACTTCACACAACAGTAAACAAAGATTAAGAATACAAACAGCAAGGTAATCCCACCAGAGTTGGGCCATTAGCGCCGGTGAAATATTGCTGGGCTACTTCAGATCTTAAGATATGAAACGAAATTCGTGTTTGATATTAATCGAAAATAAAGTATTACAGAGGTTGTTCTCTCAAAGCCGAGAGTCAATAAACATAATATTACAAAGAAAATGTCTGAATATAAGAACTTTTCTGACCCCCTTGATCACTAAAGGAAATTGCTTTATATATTAGACCTTGACAAACAAGACAAGGAATAAGATGAGTTTGAACAGTGATCCCTCAGGATCGAAGGATCCTGAGGGATTCGCTCCTCTTCATTTTTTTATTATCTTGTTTACTTTGACCGAGGCCGATCTGTCCCTGGCCTCTTTTTAGCAATTCGTTCAGATCTCCTTGTCTTTGGTTGGATGTGGTTCAATGCTGATGGAGTAGCAGTTACATTGATCTCAGCCTCGCCTTTGGTACAACTGTTTGCTTCATCTAATTCTTATTTTATCAACAAAAAGAAACCTTTAGTCATCTTTTTACAATGAACATAAACATTTCCAATTAAATCATAATTCTTATAATAAATTACCTTCCCAAGGTAAAAAGGAGTATGTCTATAGTAAAAGATTGAGAAAATACACAGTAATTTCATACCTTTTTCACTGCCCAACATACCCCCCTGCTTAATCTTTTTCATGTCCTCATGAAAACTATAGTTCACATGGAGAGTAGTCAAAGAATAAGCCGGATAAGGTTTGTCATCAAAAATCCTAAAACCATCTAGTGCAGCTAGTTCCTCAAAAACATGCTCTGTCTGTCCTTTGGGGAGTTTGTAAATGGCTTTGTAGTCTGAAGCAGGGTACCATGCAATAGGGCTTAGAAACTTACACCCTAGCTAGAATGGTCCTTCTTTTAAAATAAGATGACTATAGGAAACCAAGCGGTTTGCAGCTAGCCCAAAGTTTTTATAATTAAATGGTTCTCTGTTTTGCACATTCTAATTGGAAATTCTCCACCGGACCTTAGCTGCTATATAAGCTTGGTTTCTAATGGATAAGAAATAATTTGTTCCATTCAAGATAATCTATTTGTGGACAGGCCCCAATGCTTGGATAACGCCTTCCTTTGTCATCAAAATTTTCTGCCTAGCCCAAAATTGGGATGGGTTCTGAGGTTCACTCCTAACCCACAAATTTAATTTATTTTCTTGCCTTTGGAAAGCATTATAGGCTTTAAGCCATTTTAATTGATTTACAGCAAAGGAAATAAATGTCTAATGTTGGACATCTCCCACAAAAGGGCTAGGATTTGATTCACAATCATTTTCAAGTATTAGATTATGTAAATAAAATTCACACAAAAGGGATTGTACTTTGATCCCATAAAGTTTGTAGCATGATACAAAGTCATCTATAGTTTTTAGCTCTATGGATTTCCCTGCCCTAATTGCCTTAATCTTTAGCTGTAAATATCTTTCTAGTAAAAATAAAGCATATTTTTTGGCGGGGAATCTACAGGCTAAGACATCAGTGTATAGGGAGTAGAGAGTGTCGATTCGATTGTAGGCTAGTTTTAATTGGTTCATTACCTTGTCAGCCTTTTCCTCTGCTCTTCGACTCTTTTCATGAGCTTTAGATTCTGCTTCATGAATACTCTTCATCTGTTGCTGCAACTCCTGATATCTCTTCCTTGGGACAATGTCTTCTTCCAACCTTGCCTTTCTATTCAGGCCTGTGCCAACTCCTCTTGGAGTATGGCTAGTGTCGGATCACTAAAAGTATGTTGACCACTAGATTGCATGTTTTCACTTGAAATGGGTCCCTCTAGAACAACTTGTGTTGGAACAACTATTTGTTGTTCCATATCTCCATAATTGGGCTCAGGCATGGCTTCTTCAACTTGGGGGTTCCTCTTAGCGGCCACTTTTCTCTTTTTAGAAGCTTTCTTAGTAGCTATGCTTCTTCTCTTAGGGCCTCTCTTAGGCATTTGTTTCATTCTCAGAACCCTAATGGTTTGCCTGAGCTATTCTATGAGTTTGTGAAGCTTCATTCATTCCCTACGAAGCTTTTCAATCTCAGTTACTTTCCTCCTCTTTTTTAATGGAACAGTTGTTCCTTTATCTGAACCCGTTTGCTCGACAGGGTGTTGGTCCATATCAGCAATGCCTTCAGTTAATTTCTCTTCTTGGTCTTCTGCTTGGGGTTCCTCTTCCACATCCATATGCCCTTGGCTAAACTCTTTAGGAATCATATCCTCGGTTAACTCTGCAATCTCCTGCGGGCTTCCAAGTTGAGATATTACTTCGGTGTTCTCTTTTCCTTGTTCATGCCTTTCAGGGGAAGCAACCCTAGCTTCACTAGGGTTTGTTGTCTCATCCAACATTTCTTCAGTTGTATCTTTGTTGACTACAGAGTGCTTCTGTAACTGATTAATATCAACGTTAAGATCCAAAGGGCTATGAGCTGCACATAGTCACTCATATTGGCCAGAATTTGGGCCAATTGATCTTCCTGTAAAGGGCTTACGGTAGCATTCTTTAGAGGCTCTGTTTCCTCATTATCACTGTTGTGATTGTCTTCATTCTCCTCACAGGTATGATAGCTTCCTTCTTCCTCATACGAATATCGAATTTCTCCTTCAATTTCTTCTTTCTTAGTATTTCGTTCCTCTGCATTGGATTGTTTTTCACCACTGCTGTGGTGAATTATTTCTTATTAGTCTGAGTAACAAATTTCTCCTTCCATTTCCTCTTCTTTATCAGCATGAGGGCTTGCTCCCTCCAATTGTGGGGGCAGTTCATCTTCTGAGCTGTGCAATTCCAGGGGCTGGCTAATGCTGCCTGTAATTCCTTCCATCATCCCCCTACTTCATTTTGAATGGAGGGACTGTCTATGAGTTGATGGCTCGGCTATTGAGCCCGCCATTCTCTTTCGTTTCGGGGCAGGTAAGGCCAAACCTCCATCAATGGATAAAATTAGCTCTTCGCAGCTCTGTTTATTGTCAAGCGAGGCTACGACTTGTTAGCCCCCGTATGAAATTTTTGTGGATACAAATGGGGGCTAAATCATTGTTGAGTCTTCAAGGAATGCATTTCCTCTGAAAACACAGTCTCCTTGAAGCCTCCATGTGCCTTTTATCCTTTGATCAAATCCCCTCTGCTGATTCCCCTTTTAAAGCCTCTCTGTTATGTGAAGAAATGCCCAAAGGCCCCTTTTTCCCTCTCATTTTCCCCACTTAGCTTCTATTTTATCCCCCTATCTTCCCCTTATATTCCCCTTCTTACCTCTCAAACCCCCCCAAGTTCCCCTTCAATTTCTTCCCTTACCCTTTGCTTGGCTAAATTTCCCCTCATTCCCCTTATCTTCTTCTATCGTTACCCTCCCCGAACCTTCAAATTCCATTTAAATGGGTTAAAAACCCACTTTCCGACTATATTATAGGGCCTAGCCCCTTTCCGACAGCCCCTTTCAAACCACTTCCCCACATGTGCCCCGACGCTGGGACCAAGCGCTTAAGTCCCGAGCGCTATTCGCAATCGGAACTATCGAGCGGGTGTAAATCCTTTGTAACATTGAAAAACCCCGATGCAATCTGTTTATAACGTTAAAGTCTGGAAATGCGTTCCGCACCGTCGATCTGTGGTCCCGATCCGATGGTAGAACGCTGATCGCAGCCCCGGCTCAATCGCAATCGCAAGTCTCAACAGTGTCGCCCCGATTGTAGTCCTCCGATCCACTTCTCCACCGTTGATCTGTCCCGCGATCCGACGGCCAGCGCTCAATCGCATTTCCCCTCCCGATCGCAATCGCAAGTCCCATCTCTCTACCTCCAATTGCGATGCTCCGATTTAATCATAGCCGTCCATCCTCCCGCAGATCCGACGGTCATCGTAACTCCCGATCCCTCGATCGCACTGCCCCTCTGATTACATCCGAGCCGTTGATCTGCCCTTCAGATCTAACGGTCATCGCTCAATTGCATTGCCCCGCCCAGTCGCAATCGCAACACTCATGTTGTAGCCTCCGATCAATCGCAAGCCTTTTCCTCCGAGCTCCGATTACGACCCTCCGATCTCATCCTGACCGTCCATTCTTCCCGCAGATCAACGGTCCTGCGCCAATCGCACCCTCCACCCGATCGCTGATCGCAAGTCCTTCTGTTTCCCCCCCGATTAAATCCCCGTCGTTGATCTGGACCCGAGATCAACGGTTGTCGCTCAATCGCTTCCCCATTCTCGATCGCAATCGGAACTTTCAAAAGGTGTGTTGCGATTGCCACTCGCTCTAGCCTCCGATTGCGATTGTTGCGATTAGATCCTGGCCGTAGGTCCTCCCCTGGATCCGACAGTTCTGATTTAATCGCCCTCTGCCTCCGCTGGGTCCCACATCTAAAGCTCCGCTCCCTCGTTTGTTGGTGATCCCCTTTGTTATTCGCCCAAAGCCAATTGTTGGGTTTTTACGCTATTAACCATTTCTTCTGCTGATTCTCTCCTCTGCTGTTCCACCACCATTCCTCTGCCTCCATAGCAGTCCACCACCCCTACCCGTGGTTTTGAACAGTTCATCTCATTGCGCAGATAACACAGAGAGGCCATTTCAGCCGGCCAGCAAAGCAGCAGAGACTGGATCAGAAGGGATTTGAGCCTGTAATTGAATATTTGAAGCGCTAATCCCGTGATCAAAGAATTAAGGCACTTTTTGAAGACGAAGAGCGCACCAGCAAGTCATAACTGCGCCACCTAACAGCAGAGCACGTTTACACCAGAATTACACCTTCCTACAGCGATCTCCATGCCTCCTCGAGCCCTGAAACGATTAATTGCACTTTCTGAAACCCATTTAAGACAGTCAGGCAGCAGTTAGGAAGTATGGAGCGACCTGCAGACCTCCCACCCAGTTCATTCATTTCAGAAGGTAGCACAGAGTTCCAGACCACCATAAGGACTTAAAGAACATATCAAAGGTCAATTTCCGGCCTGACAGAGCCTCCAAACAGTCTACAGAGTACGCACAGCGCCATTAAGCGGAATGGGCTCGGCTTCATCCACCATTCTGTCTTAATGAGATTCAATTAATTGTCTATCTACCTCTGTTTCTATCCTCTCCTATGAGAATTCCCAGAAACAAATTGTAAGGGTGGTTGTTGTTGCCTTGTTGGGCATTTGCTGTTAGAGGGATTCATTCGACTGTTAGAACAGTCTTGGGAGGGAATAGCAGAGTAGTTGTATGTAATAGGCTGGGAGGAGAAAAGTCTGGACTGTAACAGCCATTGAGCTTATTGTACATGACTGGTTTTGCATCAATTAATCAAAGCACATTTCACAGGATCCTGGTCTATTGCTATTGGTGATGTTCTTCTTTACTCTGTTTATTACATTTCCATATTGTTTCATGTTCCTCTGGTAGGCATCAGAATAATGGTATAGGATTCACCCTTGTTAGGTGCCCTATGCTGTCTGCTCTCCCTACCTTTATGTTTTCTGCTCTATGTGCTATCTAAGAGTTGGTTTCAGTTGATTTAACCAGCGCAGCGGATGTTATTGCCTGCTGGCTGATGTATGAATTGGTTGAATCAATTCTTAGATGTTCTTGCTGGGTTTAAGCTGGAAGGTTTGGGAACACTGGGGATAAGTGTTAGCCCTGTCCACTAGGATCCTTGCGCGACCAGCTGGCCCTTCTAAGATCCCTTCTGTATAACTTATCTCTGTTTTTCCCTTGGAGTTGCTAAAGCAGACCTGGAGTTAAATGACCTCTGGTCTGATCTATAAGCAGCCCCTTTGTTCCTCTTTGAGAGCTGCCTTTGAGTATGTCCAAGCAGGTCTGGAGTTAAATGACCTTTGACCTGATCTATAGACAGAAACTAGGTCGCTTTCCTTCTTCCACTTTCCCTCCTTAATGTTCCATTCCATCATCTGCCTAAAAGATCCTTTACTGTAGATGACTTTCCCTTTGAAAGCCTCGGCTAGTTGTTGCATGTAATTTCCTTTCATGACTCCATAGCCCAATGGATGGCACTGTCTTGGCCTATCCTCTTTGCTAAAGCCTCCTGCTGTTTTGTTTCCTTTCTCCCATTACTTTCTTAGTCTATGATCTCCTGACCAACCCAGCAACCAACCAACCAAATCATTTAAAATCCCTCGTGCTTCATAACTAGCCTAATATCTCATTTGAGCTTCAAAGACATATCATTCTTTGCTCTTTTTGGAGAGATCCCTCTCCGGGTCCAGGAGGGCTAGATCCTAGGGCCCCAAAGTGGTTTGATGTTGTCTCATCTTTTGGTATTGCCAAATCTGCCAAAACATGGGAACCCCAACATAATGGCGACTCCACTGGGGATGATCAGTCAGCTTTGATTTGGTAAACCACTGTGGTGGACAGTAAGTTGTAAATCATCCACCTGGCGACTCCACAATTCCTGAATGATTAAAAAGACTCCATAGGTGATCAGCAGGCCACTGATTATCTTGGTTTCACGGGACTCCACTGGGAGACCATGTCGCAGTACAACATCATCCATGCCGAAGATCCAATCACTTCGCTAATGGAGGACTCTGAACAATGTGCAGAAATAGATCCAAGCCTCATAGCAGAGTTTCAGAGTGGAATAGAGAGTGTACTGGCAGAAACTAAATGGGAGAACCTTCCAAAGTTTGTCCCTCTCAGCTCAGTACTCAATACTCTACCTGCGCTTAAGAAGATGTTTCTCGACTTGGTGGTTGAGAGATATGAAGCTGGGCTCGAACTTTTGAGATCACAAGAAATATCATACGAGTGCAGAGACCCAAAAGCATTCTTGGAAAGTCTCCCTCCCCCCAAAAGAGAAGAAATTCCGCTGCTGTTTGATGTGCAAGAAGAATGCGATCTGACTCCCAAGAGTCACTCTGAAGACGCAGTGGAAAATACAATAATTGAAGCAGCCCAGGATAAAGACAATCTACCAAGATTGGGAGGCCTAAAAGAAGAAAATGTACATCATCTGTTCATGGATCCTGTGGCAGAATACATGGAGGCCCCGATTTGCTCAAATACTCCAGCGTTGATCCTTAGCAAGGGCCAGTTTCATCAAGAATGGTCACTACTGATGGTGACCACAGTTTTGAAGGACCACACGCAGAGCACCCTGTGGTTATCTCTGACAGGCAGCCAGTGCTCATATCCTTTTTCACTACTGCTTGATTGGCTGTATTGGCTTTATCATATCACCTAGAGCATCAGAGATTTCCAGTTAGAGTAGGGTAGGTAGGAAAGCTCAATAAAGCTCAGCCTATGAGCATGTAGTTAGTTGTTTCATTTTCTGTCTTAGAACGTAGAGAAGAAACCTGCTAGACAGTCTAATCCTAGCAGGTAGTAGTGTAGGTAGAGAAGCATATGAGGCCAACAGTCTAATCTGGCCTCATGGAGCAATAAGGGTAGAATTAGAATATGTTTTTTTTTTTATTTTGCAAAATAAAATGTAAAGGGTCTGCTAATTCAAATGCACCCAAGGGAAAATTGTTAGAGCTCTAGTTTGGGTAGGTAGATTGGTTGGGAAAATGTTTCTGCTGATTTGTGTATCCAATATATTGTGGCAGCTAATCTAAAGAAAGAAGAAATATGGCTTATAGCAGCAGGCATCTGGCCTACACCAAGAGATCATTTTCTGAATTCTTGACTCCTTCAAGAAGAAGCCATCCCCATGTGGAGCCACTGTTAGCCCCCCTATGAAATTTTTGACAAGCAAATAGGGGGCTAAATCATTGTTGAGTCTTCAAGGAATGCATTTCCTCTGAAAAAATAGTCTCCTTGAAGCCTCCATGTGCCTCTTATCCTTTGATCAAATCCCCTCTGCTGATTCCCCTTTTAAAGCCTCTCTGTTATGTGAAGAAATGCCCAAAGGCCCCTTTTTCCCTCTCATTTTCCCCACTTAGCTTCTATTTTATCCCCCTGCCTTTCCCTTCTCATATTCCCCTTCTTACCTCTCAAACCCCCCCAAGTTCCCCTTCAATTTCTTCCCTTACCCTTTGCTTGGCTAAATTTCCCCTCATTCCCCTTATCTTCTTCTATCGTTACCCTCCCCGAACCTTCAAATTCCATTTAAATGGGTTAAAAACCCACTTTCCGACTATATTATAGGGCCTAGCCCCTTTCCGACAGCCCCTTTCAAACCACTTCCCCACATGTGCCCCGACGCTGGGACCAAGCGCTTAAGTCCCGAGCGCTATTCGCAATCGGAACTATCGAGCGGGTGTAAATCCTTTGTAACATTGAAAAACCCCGATGCAATCTGTTTATAACGTTAAAGTCTGGAAATGCGTTCCGCACCGTCGATCTGTGGTCCCGATCCGATGGTAGAACGCTGATCGCAGCCCCGGCTCAATCGCAATCGCAAGTCTCAACAGTGTCGCCCCGATTGTAGTCCTCCGATCCACTTCTCCACCGTTGATCTGTCCCGCGATCCGACGGCCAGCGCTCAATCGCATTTCCCCTCCCGATCGCAATCGCAAGTCCCATCTCTCTGTCTCCGATTGCGATGCCCCGATTCAATCACAGTCGTCCGTTTCCCCGCTACATCAATGGTCCAGCGACAATCGCACCCTCCGCCCGATCACTGATCGCAAGTCCTTCTGTTTCTCCCCCGATTAAATCTCCGCCGTCCATCTCCCTGCTGATCCTACGGCTCAGCGCTAATCGCATCGTCGTTCCGCCGCCCCTCTTCTCTCCCTTCGATTGAATGTGAACCGTTGATCTGATCCCCGATCCAACGGTCAGCGCTCAATCGCGCTCCGACCTCCGATCGCAATCGCATGTCCTATCTTCTCGTCCCCGATTGCGATTGCTCCGATTTGATCTCGTCCGTCCATTTCTTCCCAGATCCAACGGTCATCGCTTAATCGCCCCATCCCTCTAATCACAATCGGAACTTTTTGAATATGTGTTGTGATTTCCACTCGCTCCGGCCTCTGATTGCGATTGTTGCGATCAAATCTCCGCCATCCGTTTCCCATGCCAATCTAACGGTCAAGATCTAATCGCCCTCCGCCTCCACTGGGTCCTACCTCGTACGATCGTTCTCTCGCGTTTCATTACATTTCCTTCATTCCCTTTGTATTTCCTCCGTTAATAAAACCTTCACATTTCACATTAAATTTTAATGAATCGTCCTCCGCCATTGTTCCATTGTGTCTGTTGTTTCCACAGTCGTCACCGCCTTTCCTCCACCTCTCCGCCACCACTTCTCCGGCCTCTGCAGCATTCTCCACCATTGCCTGGTTTGTAACAGGGTTATTTCATTGTGCAGATTGCACATAGAGGTATTCTCGGCTCTTGCCCGGTCAATGGAATCAGATTCCAAAGGGTTAATGGTTCATGGACATAATTAATAACCCGCAAGTCAAGGATCGAAACCCATGATTTGAAGACCAAAACTGCTTGTAAATCGTATATGTGTTAAATATCAGCAGTACTTTTTCTCCGAAGTACACCATTCCTCTGCGCTCTCGTGCCTCCTCGGAGCCCTTAAACGAAGTTAATGCCACAGCCAGGCTTCCTAAGGCTGTCTTTGGACCCCGCATTGCCAAGGAATGGAGAGACACACGGTTTCTTCACCGATTCATTTAATGCAGAAGGCTAATGTGAGCTCCTTTGAAAGGACCCCAAAGTAAATATAAAGTGGAGTCTGGAGTAAATAGGAGACTCCAGACGGATTACGAGTACATGCAATCTCTTTGAAATCCATTAAAGCGATGAGAGCGTGAACACTTCCGCCTTACTGTCTTAATGAGACTCATTTATTTTTCATCTACTTCTATTTCTCCTTTCTCCTATAAGAGATCCCCGAGAACATAGTGAAAAGGTTGTTGTTCAGTTGTTGGGCATATTACTGTTAGAGGGATTCATTCGACTGTTAGAACAGTCTTGGGAGGGAATAGCAGAGTAGTTGTATGTAATAGGCTGGGAGGAGAAATTCTGGACTGTAACAGCCATTGAGCTTATTGTACATGACTGGTTTTGCATCAATTAATCAAAGCACATTTCATAGGATCCTGGTCTATTACTATGATGTTTTCTCCTCTGTTTTATTTTGTTTTGTATTAGCTCATGTTCTTATCCAAGGCATGAAGTATAACATAGGATTCACCCTTGTTAGGTGCCCTATGTTTCCTGCTCTCCCTACCTTTATGTTTTCTGCTTTATGTGCTATCTGAGAATGGTTTTCAGTTGATTTAACCAGCGCAGTGGATGTTATTGCCTGCTGGCTGATGTATGAATTAGTTGAAGCTGTTCCTAGATGTTCTTGAGGGGTTTTAAGCTAGAAGGTTTGGGAACACTGGGGATGATTTTTAGCCCTATCCACTAGGATCCTTGCATGACCAACTGACCTTTCTAAGATCCCTTTGTTTATCTTATCTCTGTTTTCCCTTTGGAGTTTCTAAAGCGAAGCTGAGTTAAATGACCTAAGGTACGATCTATAGCGACCCCTTTGTCCTCTTTGAGGCGCAACCCAGTACCTGTCCAGCCGGTGCAGAGTTAAATGACCTCTGACCTAATCTATAGACAGAAATTGGGTTGCTTTCCTTCTCTCACCTTCTTTCCTTAATGTTCCATCCCACCATATAATCTAAAGGATCCTTTTATATAGATGACTTGCCCTCTAAAAGCCTCGGCTAGTTGTTGCATGTAATTACCTTTCATGACTCCATAGCCCAATGGATGGCACTTTCTTGACCTATCCTTTTTGCTGAAACATCCTGCTGTTTTGTTCTTTTCCTCCCATTACTTTCTCAGTCTATGATCTCATGACCAACCCAGCAACCAACCTTCAATCATTTTAAACCCCCTTTGTGCTTCATAACTAGCCTAATATCATTTAGGCTTAAAAGACATATCATTCTTTGCTCTTTTGGAGAGATCCTCTCAGGTCCGGGAGAGAAGGCTACGATCCTAAGATACAAGAAATAGGTTTGATATTGCTCATCTGACCCGTGTTACCAAATCTGCCAAAACATGGGAACCCCAACAGGGGAAAGCACTATACTAGGGCATCACTTTTTGTTTATTAATGGCTAAGGAAATCGATAAAGGAAAATAGGAATTAATTGACATTTTATTTATGAAAATAAATGAAATAGGAGAAAAGGAAGGTGAAGAGACACAAATATGCATGAGACAGATATTAGAGGAAAAATGAAGGAAAAATGAGAAATAGAGGCGTCAATGACAAAAACGATTTTGAGGATCAGTTCACAACCTTTTGTCAGTTTTGTTTTGGAATTAGTGAAAAGAGAGAGAGAGCACCAAGAGGAGAAAGAAAACAAGAAAGAAAAGGAAGGAAAAGGACAAGTAAGGAAAGCAAGGAAAACAAAGTGAAGGTTCAATCAACAACTTCAGTATGAGGAATTTGCAGGTAATAGGTTGCATGTGTGATTTTCTAGTCTAAGGTGTGAATGCACAGTACATGCATTTGTTTATTCAGGTCATTTTTTGTCGTTAACATGGGTTTTGTCAAGTTTGAAAATGGTTTCAACCTTGCCTTTCTATTTCCTAGATAGCCATGGTGTGATGGGATTCATTTATTGGTTGAGATTTTATTGTTGTAAGATTTTGGAACCAAGTGAGGTGGTCTCAATAAAATTCCGAAGGGTTGGGGGTGGAGATAATTTTATCTAGGAAGCCCTCGACGAGTGGGTGGACACTAGTAAATTCCTCAAGGGATGGTTAAGAAATTTTGATGCATCCAATATTGTTTTTGTTTCATGGTCTCTTAACCGATTTTGTCGAGATCACACTAGTTTGAGGGTGGAGGTGGTTTAACCTCTATATTTCTTTGGTTGTTTATGTATTGGTTTATCCCATGATATCCCTCATTCATGCTTGGAATATGGTGCAGGGGTGATTGGCTAAAAGAAAGATCTGGTTCAACTCAATCCATGGTCGGGGGGTACTTGGAAGTTGGTGACTCGGTTGGCGTTTGCATAAGTTAATAAGAGTTATTTTTCCATTGTACTCTATGAGCATTATACTTGTTATTATGTAGCATTGATGGCTATTCTATCATGGTTAACATTCTGATAATATGTTGGTTATAAGCATGGTTATTTAGCATGTTTTAGCTATGGCTGTTGTTATGCTTAGATTAGTTGATGAATGGTTGATGAATGCATGAGATAACAAGTGTTGTTATAACTACTTCAAAGGGCATTAGACCTTCTCGGTGATTCATAGCTAAAGAATAGAGCTTTACACTCATATATGCATTCATGACCTGTAGCTTACATGTTTACCATGTGTTTGACGAAATGCCTATCATTTTATGGCTAGTCTAGGTCAAGTTTTTGAATCAATTTTTTATGTTTAGATTTATCATTCTAAGAAGTTGCAGGCAATTCCCGGAAGTGGTATGGAGGTTGAGATAGAAAGTTGGCTCAAATCTCAAGACCACACCCTCTTAACTAGACAGTTTTGATTATAACTGCACTCAGGTAGTGTTGTGCATGTGGTTGGAGGTCTATAACCACACCCTCACCTTATCATGCATGCACTTGGGGCTCTAGGTCAGAGAAATAAGGTTCGAGCTCAAGGATTGACCACTTGGGGTGTTTCTTCAGTGCTTGGGTGATTTTTAGTCCTTCTAGGATGTCAGTTTATGGTTAGTAAGTCTTAGTTGTAGGCCACACTTCCTTAACTGGAACTAGGAGGTCGGGTCATGTCATAGTGACACTCCGCTTCAAATTCACAAGGAGGGCTTGTAAAAGTGGGTAAATGTGGGCGGGGACGTGTTATAGGGGTGAATCTCCATGGTTAAGAATTTTGTTACATGATATTTTTAAATGTGTGTGTGTGTGTGTGTGTGTGTGTTTACTAGGCAATTGGAAACTGAACAAGTTTTGTACTTGTGTGACATAGGGTTGATTATGACTACTTCTCTGAAAAAAGAGATGACCGCTACACACATTTGCGAAAGTTATTACAAGTGGTTGAAATAATGGCCTTTTAACATAAAGAAAGAACCATAGAGATCCAAACCCTAGCCCTAGAAGATGAAGCACCAAAAGATTTGTAGTTGGTACGTCAACTTCATGGGGGCGCAACGTTTCAATACAATGTTCGTTTGAGGCACATAGTAACTTGTTGGAAAGAACTATTAGAGCATTAGAACTTTCGATTGGAGCAAAGCATACCTAACCCTAGAATTGCCAAAAAATCATTTAAGGTTTCAAGATGGATTTCAAGATTGAAACCAAAAAACCATGGAAAAAACTACCTTGCTTGGTGAGATACCTTCTTTGGCTATGGTTAATTTATATACTAATTCTTTTTATATTTAATAATAATAAATCTATTAATAAATAAAATAAGAGAATGTTGTAAACCACAAATTAGATAGAATGGTGGTAGTTATCTTTGAAAAAAGAGATGGTTGCTACACTCATTTGAAAAAGCTATTACAGGAAGTTGAAAGAATGACCTTTTAACATAAATAAAAAATGATAGAGCTCCAAAACTCTAACCCTAGAAGATGCAACACCAAAAATTTGTAGGCCTCAAGATGGTTAGTTGGTACATCAACTTAGTAGGGACACACCATTTCAATACAATGTTCATTTGAGACACACAACTTATTAGAGAAATTTACTGGAGGATTAAGACTTTTGATTAGAACAAAAATATAATGCTCTAAAAAATGACAAAAACTATTATTTAAGAACTCAAAATGACTTAAAAGTTTGGAAAAAGAAATCATAAAAAATAAAAAATAAAAAACCATTGAATTAATAAAAATTTAAAATATGAGTGACCACTTCATATGCATTTGTATTAGAATTATTCTAAAATCATTTAAAAGAAAAAATCAGTTTTCAAACTTAAAAAATAAATTGATGAAAAATTTTATTCGAAAGTGTAATAGCAAAGCATCTTACCTCTACATTTCCAATCCCTTTCTGCACGTATGTATTATTGCGGACTTGCTTTTGCAAGATCACGCGAACGAGCGTTTTCAGAATCTATACTTTCGTGGAATCTGGTACTTGCCAAGAAGTAGTAGACAGTAAAAAATGTGTGGACTTCATGTCAACTTTAACACATTCTCATGAAATCCTTCAACAATATTTCATGACTTTGACAGTTTATATTTCAATTCTTAAAATCTTACATCCACATAAATTGCCACTTCACTTATTTTATTTTATTTTTTTCACATTGCCTCATAGCCATCCGCTTGACAAACTACAGAATGAAATGGAAATGGTTACATATCTTTCCAGTGTTCACATTTCATTTTTTTTCATGTGCAGTTGTACAATCAATTTTGGTTTCCTTTTTTTATATATAGTTTACTCTATCACCATCCATCCAAAACTCCGCATACAATTCCCAAACTTATTTGAACTGGGAAGCATTTTCATATTTTATGAGTGTAATCTAGACCCTGCATTATCGGGAAATCGACGTGTACTATGCATATATCTGCGTCCTTTTCAGAATTTACACTTTCCAGAACTCTCCCACTTTGTAAAAAGAAGCTGATAGTTGAAAAAATTGAGTTGATTCCACGTGAACTTTAAAGCATTCTTCTGAAATATTTCATGAATGGACAGTTTTGTTGGAAAAGTAATTGGTACCGTTAAATCATTTATTTTTTTAATGCAACATGCCATTTAATTTATACATGCAATGTCTGTTTAATGTTAGTATGTCCCTTTCTTACACGGATTCCCCACTTCTAATCATACTGTGTTGTTGTTCTTGAAGTATTGCCAACTTTTATCTCAGAACGTGCTTCTTTATTCAGAAAGGGTGACTTGACATATTGTAGTGAGCGAGGATACAGTAATTTGTGTTTCAAGCGGGAATCAACTGATAGAACCAATAATATGGCAAGATACCGATATTTCGATACGGAGAATTTCATGTCTTTTTTCTTTTCTTATATCTGTAACTCCATGATACTTCCACTACCTTTGTGGCACATTCCATCGCGTTTGATTGATTGTTGCTGTGGACGTGGGATTTTCATATAGCCACAGTCGACAAATATGAAAGTAAAACCACATTTACAAAATAATGGGGAATTTGAATTGTTTTATGGTACTATGTTATATTTGTTTTTTACTGGATGGTTATTTGAAATATATTTTTAAGTTGTCTACTGGGTTTGGATAGACAGTTGGGTGACAGTTCGGTGTGTTGTTAAGACATTCATTAGCATGAACTCACCTGTTCAATTCTCTATCTCATCTGAGTAATATATTGGAAATAAGCTTACTATATATAAATAATTAGAATTATTAATTTTATATATTTTAATTGTAATTTTTTGTTTATATGGTTATGTAATTTGATAAAGTGAAAATGTTTACATAACATAATCTTACAACATATTTTCCATACTAGGTTAGATAGGGCATATGGGCCCAACTTATTTATATAAATATTTCAACATTTAAAGCTAAAACCACATAGCAATTATAATATAAAAAGAGCAAGGGTTTATCTATGGATTTACTTTTTCCATATTTAAAAAATAATGTTTCAAAGATTTAATTTAGAAAACATAATTATCAAAAACTTAACATAGTAAGTTTACCATAATGTAAGATTAAATAAATAATATTAATACAAACACTATGTTTATGAATTTTTTTGGATTAACATGAAAATTTTATAATTATCTTTCTCACAAATAAATGTGAAACCTTTATCATAATCTCAAATAAGATTACATTTTAATATGGTTTTAAGTTTATATAATCTTTTCTAAACAAAAGAAGTAAACTATTTTAATGATAATTTAATTTTACATGGATCAAGACTTGATATATAATATTGATTTAAACTCAAAAATTTTCCATCCATATTTTAATAGTTCAAATATATATATTTCTAAACTAAATCAACATTAAAATGAAATTAAAAGAAGTAGAAAATAAAAATAAAACTTTGCAAAATAAAAAATAAAGAATGTGTAAATTATATATATATATATATATATATATATATATATATAATTTCAAAATCATTTCCAAAGCTTTTGTGCCACTTTTATAACGATAAAAAAATAAATTTAACTACTGATATTAAACATAGGTTACATTCCTTTTAACTACTATCTACATTATAGTTCTTTTTATTTCTAATTAAATCATTTTATATATCACATTTTTATGTTTTAATTAAGAAAAAAAGGTAAGTACCAAATTATTCATTAATAAAGGGTCCATTTCTTACTAAGAACTTTGTACATTTATGTTTTAGGTGTTATATCCATTTATGTATAATATTTAGATATGAGACTATACACAGTGCATATATAAAAAATGGAAATTAAAATTTTCTTGAATATCATTAGATTTAGTGCAACCAAAAAACATAAACAAAAATCCATACTACCCCAACATGGCATCTTCCACATCCAAGTTGTTATATGATAATTTCATTGGAACATGACTTGTCTATATATTTTCAATTCTTAAGTTCGATGGCCTTTCTAATTATCAATACATTTGGTTTACTTAAAAAATAAAGTTTAGTTAACTGTATAATTAGGATTGTGTACATATTTATTATGTACAAGGGTAAATGTATGAAAATGAATTACACTTTTAGATCCAGTAAAAAAACCAAATTTCAAAATTTCTTTTTTTCCTTTTAAAACTCTCAAAAAATATTTTATCCGATTAAAACACTCAAATTTATATCAATGAGTGACCAGTTCATATCCAGTCATTTGTATTAAAATTATTCTAAAATCATTTAAAAGAAAAATCATTTTTTTTAAACTTAAAAAATGAATTATTGGAAAGTGTATTATTGCGGACTTGCTTTTGGAAGAATTCGCGAGATCATGTGAATGAGCGTTTTCATATTTTATGAGTAGACAATGCATTGTTGAGAAATGGACGAGTACATTACGTATATCTTCGTCCTTTTTCAGAATCTATACTTTTGTGGAATCTCGTAGTTGCCAAGAAGTACCAGACGGTCAAAAATCTGTGGACTTTAAGACATTCTCATATTGCATTGAGTGAGGATGCAGTCGTTTGTGCTTCGTTGGAATAATAAAAAATGTGTGGACTTCATGTCAACTC